>JANAVB010024400.1:26327434-26377434 GCA_029216955.1 Iris pallida | reverse complement strand
GTTGATCGTTTAACGATCTACAACTTCAGGTACGCACACAACATATACACCTTTAAACTCTGTTAAATAGTTTAATTTTAGAGGAGTTAAAACATAGGAAAAATCGAATCGAAATCTCGAGAAAAAACTGTAGGATTGATACTGGAAATTCAGTTTCGAACCCCCGATTGGAAGAACAATAGCAGTCACGATTTAGGAATTCTAGAAATCCACTTGAACAATTTTGTAGACAACCTATAGGGCTAGAGAAAACTTTTTACAAAAATCAATTTTGATAACTGTGCGCCGAGAAATCGGTTTCCCAATATTGAGAAAAACCCGTTTTCGAAACCCCGAAAAACTCCGATACGATGTCGCAAACCGAAAGCATCAAAAGGTGCGTAACGGCTTCGTGGACGTGTGGGATTTGACAGAATTCAAATTGGTCGTGTGTGCACGACGAATTTGATGCGTATCCGTCGAAATTCATCGTATCGACCTCTGTGCAAATTTCTCTATTACTTTGTGCACATTCGTCAGATCGAGACGAAACTTACGCCAACAGGACCGTATAATTTTTCTGGTCCTATATGTCAAGTTTGGTCCAATTCTGAGACAGTTGATCGGATCGCCGTTTTGCGGGCCCCACGGTCCGATTCAACGGACAATTTTGTGCACGGTCCATCGAAATCCAAAATTGGACAAACTGTTGGGTTTGTATCATCAAAATAAAATCTTAGACATGTAGTTTGATGACTTTAGAGACCATTAACTCTGGCACGCTTTTCGGTGCAAAGCGGGTCCAACGGCGGACACCGTTTTGACCCAAAATTATCGTTTTGCCCCTGTGTCCAGAATTGGACTTAAGGACAGGCAATCCTAGCTAATTTGACTATTCTGAGAATGTTGACAATGTTTATTTCAGCTTTCGGAGACACTTGTGATGAATTGGACTTTATGGCTTAGCAGTTGACTATATTTTGTTGGATCTCCGTGCAACCCTCAGGCAAGTATACCTTGTCGAACATATACAGTATTTACATGGTTTTCTCTTTCTCTATTGTTTCCTTTTCATATTATCACATGATTCCATATTGTGATTGATTTGCCTTTGATCGTTTTACTTGTTCTAGATTTACGTGCACGTATTAGGATATTCGACATTGCTTGATTATTGGTCTTATCATGTTACCTTGTCTTGCGATTGAGTTGTCAGTTTCTATATCTGTTCTTGCCTTGACTATTCTTGACTGAAAGTATCTTGCATTGTACTACAGTTGAGACGTACTATATATAGATTGGGAGTATCTTACATAGTACTACGACCTATAGCCGATTCTTTTATCTTGATCTTGCTTGATTGACTTGACTCGAGATATACTATAGATTGGGAGTATCTTACATTGTACTACGACCTATAGCATATATTGATTGATTGATTGACTTAAATTATGATACTATGAATTGGAAGTATCTTGCATTGTACTACGATTTATAGGAGTCTGCTTGACCCTGTATCCTTTAGGAGAGGAGATCGATAATAGAATTGGCTAATCTTGACTGAGAGTATCCTGTTTTGTATGTTAATTGAAATACTATAGATTGGGAGTATCTTGCATTGTACTACAAGCTATAGGAGTTCTGATTGATAGTTAGCCAAGCCTAGTATTACATTTCCACATGACTTGTCGTCCTTAGATGTTTTTTTTTGCAGCATTTTTATCCTTCATACATATTATTTACTGTCATATTAGTAGGCATGTTTTATGTATCTTGCTAGTCCTCTGAGGACCTGATGATCTCTTCAGGTAGCTGATTGCACGGGGTTAGTTAGCTGAGCATGTGGTAGTTGACTTCAGTCGCATGATTCAGGTATTTAGTTAGTGTTATTGATTTACTATCTTCTCATGCTTTTATGATATATCCTGCTTATCAGCTTAGGTTTATAGACTCATATTATTCTTGGAGTCTAATCGAACATATATGCTAGTGGGCTGCAGACCATGACCCATACTTATTCATTCTTGTCTTATATATTCTTGTGGATTGAGATACACAGTAGATTACCATATTAGCCATGATACCATGATCTTGACAGCTTATACGTACTCGAGTCGGGCTGGAGTCCGCTCGAATACGTAGCTGGCTTGCTCACGAGCTCACACCCGAAAAGTAGGTACGGGTCGTTACAGTCCCAGTCATCAACACCAGCCCCGACAGCTAGGGCTTTGACTATTGGAGCTCCCAGGAGGACGACCACAGTTTTATCGGTTCAACACTTGACACCGACGTACCCTCAGCAATAGAAGCAGAAGCAGTCTTCCGCAATGGGCTGCACTCATTATGGGAAGCCAGGACATGTGATTTCGGAGTGTCGTAGAGCACAGGAATTATGCTTGGCTTGTGGGGCACCGGACCACAAGATAGGGTCTTGTCCGAATAGAGCCAGTTCATCGTCATTAAACCTAACCAGTCCATCGGTTATGGCACCAGCGCCAGTACAGCAGCAGTACCAGCCTCCGAGGCCATTGCCGCCTCAAGCACAAGCCTTCCATCAGAGGCCGTACCAGTATGCTCAAGATCATGTACAAAACAGGCAGAGAGGTTTCCAGCAGAGGGGACCAGCACCAAGAGGACAAGGTCAGGTTGTGGCTCTGACGATAGAAAAAAATTAGCATCAGGTGAGGTGGTGGCAGGTACCATTCTCGTTAACTGTTTTTCAGTATCAGTATTATTTGATTTGGGTGCATCGCATTCATTTATGTATGCACGATTCACAACACGGATAGGACTGGAACCCGAGTCATTATCAGTAAGGCTCAATATACTTACTGGTAACGGTCTTGTGGGAGTAGATATAGTCTTTTTCTCGTGTCGAATCGTAGTTAGCGGTAGAGAGTTCTCCGCTAGATTGATAGAATTTTTAATGGCCGACTATGATGTAGTCCTAGGAATGGATTGATTGAAGGATCAATATGCAAGAATAGACTGCCATGTTGGTAGGATCATTTTTGGTGTTTTCCGTAAAGAAGAATTTTCATTTTCTAGAGGCAAAATAGAACCTTCTCCACCAATCATGCAGATGGCAGTAGCAGAAGCAGTTCAATTTCCCAGAATAGTAGGAGAGTTTTCTGATGTGTTTCCCGAAAAGCTTCCAGGTATGCCGCCAGAGAGAGAAATAGAGTTCAACATTGATTTGATTCCAAGAACGGCACCAGTGTCAGAGAGAGTCTACAGAATGACACCATCAGAGTTGGAGATCATGTACAAGATGATTGAAAAACTCAGAACCAAGGAATCATTCGTGCTAGTGGATCACCTTGGGGAGCCCTGATGCTTCTTGTGAAAAAGAAGGATGGTACATCAAGATTATGTGTTGATTATCATACCTTGAATTTTGTAACAATCAAGAGCAGATATCCCCTCCCAAGGATAGATGATCTATTTGATCAACTCAGTGGAGCAGCAGTATTCTCGAAGATTGACTTGCGGTCAGGGTACCATCAGATTAGAGTCAGAGAGCAAGATATCCCGAAGACGGCGTTCAGATCTAGGTATAGGCATTGAGAGTTTCCTGGTATGCCATTCGGAGCGACGAATGCGCCAGAGTATTCATGGATCTCATGAATCGCATATTCATGCCTTACTTGGATCAGTTCGTGATAGTGTTTATAGCGACATCTTAGTCTATAGTAAGAGTGAAGCAGAGCATGAGCAGCACCTTCGTATAGTCCTTCAGATTCTCAGAGAGCACCAGTTGTATGCAAAGTTCAGCAAGTACAAATTTCGGCTTAATCGTATTTCGTACTTAGGTCACATCATCACCAGAGGTGGAGTGGAAGTTAACCCCCAGAAGATAGTGGCTATAGAGACATGGCCAGTACCCAGTACCGTCGCAGCAGTTCGTAGTTTTCTAGGATTAACGGGCTATTACCGGCAATTCGTATCAGACTTTGCTCGAATTTCAGCGCCTTTGACGCAATTGACCCGCAAGATGTGCAGTTTGCTTGGACATCAGAGTGTCAGAGTTCATTCGAGAAATTGAAGAAATGATTGATGACGGCACCCATTCTTACGCTTCCAGATGGGGCGAAAGGATTTTCAGTTTATCGTGACACTTTTGGTAGAGGATTAGGATGCGTCTTGATGCAGCATGGCAAGGTAGTAGCTTATTCATCACGTCAGCTTCATGATCATGAGAGGAATTATCCAACCCATGACTTGGAGTTAGCAGCGGTGGTTTTCGCACTTAAGCTTTGGAGGCATTATTTGTATAGAGATCAGGTAGAGATTTTCACCGACTACAAAAGTCTTAAGTATGTGTTTACCCAGAAGGATCTCAATATGCGTCAAAGAAGATGGCTAGAGTTACTAGGGGATTATGACATCAACCTGTAGTATCATCCTGGGAAGGCCAACGTAATTGTAGATGCGTTGAGCAGGAGCTTATTTTCTAATAGCACAACCCGAGTTATTAGCAGATCTTCAGAAAATGGGAATAGAAGTAGTTCTTCCTACCAATGTGTCATTGATGGCCAGTATGCAAGTTCAGTCCAGTATAGTCGAGAGAATCAAGATAGCTCAATCAACATATTCTAAGCTTCAGTGGCTTAGGGCAGGATATGAAGCAGAGCGGAGACCAGAGTTATGCATTCACGAAGATGGTACACTTCGACATGAAAGGTGTCTTTGTGTACCTAGTGGTCACATCAGGCAAAAGATCATGGCGGAGGCTCACAGTTCACAGTATTCGATTCATCCTAGTGGTACGAAGATGTATCGTGATATCCGTCAGCATTTCTGGTATAATGGCATGAAGAGGGAGATAGCCCGGTTTGTATCTCATTGTTTAGTTTATCAGCAAGTCAAAGCTGAACATCAGAAACCAGCTAGACTTCTTCAACCTTTATCGATCCCATAATGGAAGTGGAAGTATATCACCACAAATTTTGTAACTGGGTTACCTAAATCTCCAGCTGGAAGAGATGCTATATGGGTTGTAGTTGACCGACTCACAAAGGTAGCTCATTTTCTTCCTTTCAGAATTTGTCAATCGACGGATCAGCTTGCAAAGATGTACCTCAGGTAGATAGTCAGATTGTATGAAGTGCCAGTCAGTATCATATCCGATAGAGATTTGAGATTTATATCGTACTTTTGGCAGAGTCTTCAGAAGAGTTTGGAGACTCGTCTCAAGTTCAGTTCAGCTTAACATCCGCAGACAAATGGTCAGTCGGAGCGCACGATTCAAACTCTTGAAGATATGTTACGATCATGTATACTTGACTTCAATGGTTCGTGGGAATATCACCTGTATCTCGTGGAGTTCTCCTACAATAACAGTTTCCAGGCCAGTATCCAGATAGCACCCTTTGAGGCCCTGTATGGCAGAAAGTGCAGATCACCTTTAGCCTGGGATGATATAGGTGAGAGACAGATGCTTGGTCCAGAGATGATTACGCAGACTATCGAGATGTTCAGACAAGTTAGAGATCATCTTCGAGTTGCACAAGATCGTCAACGCCATTGGGCCGATTCTCATCAGCATCCTCTCGAGTTTTCTATCGATGACCACGTATTCATTAAGATCTCGCCTACCCATGGCGTCGTTCGATTCAACGTACGGGGAAAGCTTAGTCCTAGGTATATAGGGTCGTTTGACATTCTTGAGTGAGTACGTGATGTATCCTATTGTCTCGCTCTTCCGCCGTCGTTATGTGAGGTACATGACATATTCCATGAATCCCAATTATGATGGTATATCCTAGATCCGATTTATGTTCTTGAACATTCGGAATTGGTTGTTGGACCAACCTTTTATATGAGGAAAGACCCGTATCCATATTGGACCTAAGAGAGAAGGTACTTAAGAACAAGACTATTAGTTTAGTCCGTGTAGCTTGGGGCCATCACTCTTTGGATGAGTCAACTTGGGAACATGAGGATGATATCCGATCGCGATATCCACACCTGTTTGACTCATAAGTTTTAAAGTTTCCTTATGCCTTATGTTTTTAAATTCCTTGCTTGCATGAATGATTGCTTGATTGCCTGCTAGTCGTAGATTGCCTATGATTAGTATAGCTTGTTTCGACACATCTAGCCTCTTGATTAAATTTCGAGGACAAAATTCTTTTAAGGTGGGTAGAGTTGTTACTCTCGTTTTCCGTTATACGTATTTTCAGAATATGTGTACGGTTTTCTGACGTTTGTCAGGTGACCCGTAATTAGACTTGTCTTGCTTAGCCTGATCTTGATTCATCTTGCCTTAGTTTATTTAGTTTGGTTCAACTTGGTTTAGCTTGCTTGGTTTGGTTTGAGATGGTGAGGCTTACTATATAAGTCAACTCCACTCTCTCTCCTCTATTTATTTTCCATTAACTCATCTTCTCCATTACTCCTCTCCACCCACCAAGAAATCTTAGGCAAGTGTAACTTGCTTCATGACAGATCTCAAATTTTATTGTTCCATTGTCTTCCCCTCTTGATTCAAAGCCTCTTTAGAACTTGGAGTTCTTGGTTTAGATGAAGGAATTTTTGTAGATCTAAGTTTGTAACTTTTTTCGGTTTTTCTTGGTTTTGATCTCTTTAACTTCATTATTTTTAAGATCTAATGGTCCTATGTTGTAGAAAATTTGATTCTACACAATTTAGACCCTTGAAAGTCCTGATTTTGACTTAAATTGAGGGATTTATGGCCTTTCTAAGTTCACGATTTTACATGAATTTAGAGGCTGTTCGGGGAAGATGAACAGTGCATGCGCCAGTCTGTGGGTGCATAGCCTATGGGCGCATTGCCTTTGGGCGCATAATCTGTGGGCGCATATCCTGTGGGCGCATAGTCTATGGGCGCATACCCGGTGGACGTATAGCCTTTGGGCGCATACCCTGTGGGCGCATAGCCTTTGGGCGTATAGCCTATCGGCGCATACCCTGTGGGCGCATAGCCTATGGGCGCATACCCTGTGGGCGCATAGCCTTTGGGCGCATAGCCTATGGGCGCATAGCCTATGGGCGCATACCCTATGGGTGCATAGCCTTCGGGCAAATAACTTATGGGCGCATACCCTGTGGGCGCATAGCCTATGGGCGCATGCTCTGTGGGCGCATACCCTATGAGCGCATGCTGACCCTGGACGCATGTTGTCCATGGCAACCCTTTTACCCCTTGTGCTATTTCTTGCCAGGATAATTCTTGTTGCATTTATCCATGCTTGTCCCCATGGTCCTTAGTATAATGTTGTGATCTTTGCTCGTACCCTTCACTTGACTGGCCTAGTGACTACCCGACTTAATAACTTGTTGAGCTTGATAGGGCTCGGACTTGATAGGATTTGACTGGACTTGACATGAACACGATTTGATAAAAAGAACCCGTCTGGATAACTCATGATAGTGGCCCGTCGAGGCGCACTCTTGACAAGCACTCATAATATGACAAGTAACTCGATATGACATGAATAACCATGATAGTGGCCCGCCGAGGCGCACTCTTGACAAGTAGTCTTGACAAGTAACAAGTAACCTAACATGACATGTAAGCCTTGAATGCTGTTGTGACGGCTATCTCAACTTGCTAAGTAACTCTTATCTTGACACCGTGATAATTATGCCTGTACAAGCTACATGTCTCGTCTTGCATCATATCTAGGACATGGATTCCTGATTACCACGGTCAGGGATTCATACTGAATCTGACTAGGTTAATGACTAGATGGATCAATTAGTTCATAAAGAGATTTCCCAGTCACAGGTAATTCCGTTATCTGAGTGCCTTAAGTGGACTTGTAGCCTGCCGTCGAGTAGGGCGCATTTCCAGCAAATTATCATGTGTTCCACCTTCAAGTCACCTAATCAACTCTCTCAACCTGCGTCAGGATAACAGGGATAGTCTGCAGGGCTTGTGACTGTTGGAACATCTCATTGCATCTTGCTAGTAATTAGGCTTGTGACAACCCTAGTAAGTTAAAGTATCAAGCCGTACTCATTGCTTGGCCGTGAACTTATGAATGAAGCCTAGTCTAGTCTTGTCTAGACAGTACCAGTTATGATCACTTCAGTGCATTACTGTTTATGCTTTACTTTTAATGATAAAAGATCAGTGACTAGGTTTCGTTTAGGTGAAGAGTTACAACCCTGGTCCTTGTTTGGTTTACGGGTTGTAACTTGGTTACCGAAATAGTCTCTTAGTTATCTTATCGTTAATCACCCTATTTTTCCTAACTCCCATTTTCTTGTTATTATTTATGTCTTGTGATCTAATATGCTGGTTTAGTTCCTAAGTGAAGCCTCCATTGTGGCACTTGCTCTTCTGGGTTCTGACCCAGCTAGTTTTGTATGGCCAGATTTCGGAGTAGCACCCGAGGATCTACCTGTCTTCCAGCCAGATGGTGAACACCAGACGTAATCCTGGCAACGAGTGGGTTCCTTCTTTTGCTCTTCCGCTCTACTGTAAAGTATTCTTTTGAGGCGTTTAGCCGCCGAGCAAGTGTTAGCTCGTGTTGAATTTACATTTCTATCTACCTAAGGGCTGTAACATGATTGACAAATCCTAGGGTTGATCATGTATGACTTAAACTCTTGCTAGTCTTCACATTTTGTATGACTAGCTTCATGATCATCTGAATATATAATATTTAGGACGTCTTACTTTGTATGTCTGATGATCTAACATCTTGTTACAATTAATTGCTTGCTTGAGATTGAGACACTAGGCATGTTCTTAACCATTAGAGACTATTGGCTTGTAGTTAAATCCTCATGCATCTAGACAGTCGTGACCGTAAATCGAGGTGGGTTACACTTCAATGTACGTAGCTGGCAGTGTCTGTCCCCCGCTCTCCAGTATTTTGGTTCTGGGGCGTGACATCTTTTGTGTTATGCCTTGAAAGCAACTGATTTTTCCTTGGGTGCCGATTCTTCAAAATCTTACAAATCTAGCTCGTGAGTCATCAGCTTCCCCATGAGGGTTTCAAGTGACATTGTTATGTTAATGATTGTTGTAGCCTTGGGGTTCCAGTTCTTTGTGAGACCAATACTTTGTGAATCTTCTCGTGATTGTTGTACTCCTTGTCGAGAGAAGACAACGAATTTACGATATCAAGGAAATAGGTGAACATCTGAGTAATTGTCTCATTTTTCTTCATTTTGAATGCCTTATATTCCTGAGTTAATCTGTTGATCTTTGATTATTTGACTTGAGTCGTGCCTTCATGAGTCACCTCTAGAAGCTTCCATACTTCATACGATGTTGTACAAGTGGACATCCTATTAAATTATGTCATGTCTACTACACAAAACAGAGCGTCAATAGCATGAACGTCAAGACTAGCTTGTTTCTTTTCATTATCAGTGTACTTATCATGTGGTTCATCAACAAGTTCACCATCAGCAACTATACGTGATGGCTTTTTTTAGCCATCGATAACGATTGACCAAAGGTCAAAATCTAATGACTTTAAGTAGATGCACATTCGTGTTTTCCAGTAGTATAGTTGATTCCATCAAACAGTGGAGGTCTGTTGGTGGATTGTCCCTCACGTGCATTAACCATGTGATAGTGTCTCTAGAGAGTATATGCAAATAAATGACAGAAATAGATAATTAGTAAATATATATTTGTCAATTAACCTGCTCTGATATAAATTATAGGACCGATATATTAAGCAATATATTCTCTAGAGGGGGTGAATAGTGTGTCTAGCGGAATATTACTAATTAAAAACAAATACTACTATATCACTATCGTGTCGTAGTGGTTATGTCACAGTTATATAGAAGCAATAAATAAGAGAGACAGAGAGCAAACGCAAACACAGCGATATATCCTGATCTCCCTCCTGTGAGGATTATTCCAGGCCGGAGGACTCTTGCTCCGAGTTGAAATCTACTATTGAAAATACAAGCTTTAAACGAGCGCTAGTCGTTCTTTACAACACCGAGCTTAGATCTGAAGTGCTCGACCGACTTCAATTGTGAAGTGTGAACTTCTTGATCAAGCCTCTGATTACAACTCTCTGAAACTTCTAGACCGTACCGTACTGGCAATAGACTAGAGATTGTAAAACATGTTTAGAATTTGAATAGCTGAGAAAGCTATGAAGAGAAGATCAGAAGTGAATGAGTGATTTAGAATGAAAAACTCTTCTCTATTTATAGAATTGCTAAAAACTGAGTTCTTACCGAATTCAGATGCCAAACGTTCAAAAATTTGACCGTTGCAGTCGAGTCTGCAGGAAGAATAGGTTTACAGTAGGTACCCGAGTTCGGATCAAATTCGAATGCCAAACGTTCAAAAATTTGATCGTTGCAGTCGAATCTGCAGGAAGAACAGGTTTACAGGGTTTATCAAATCAGGTACCCGAGTTCGTGCCGAACTCTAGTGTTCTGAATTAGGTCAAAATCCATGTTCTAAAACTGGCTTTGGGCTTTTTGGACTATTTTTCAAATACGGGTTTTTGGGTTTGTTTAAAATAAGTTTTATTTGTAAAACTGGGTAGTTTGAAAAACGTTTTTGGGTTAAGTCTATTTTCCAGTACGACGTAGTTTATATTTTCCCTAGACTCAAATGAAATTGTGAAAAATAAATTTGAGAATGAAAAATAAATACAAACTCGACGACTGAGCAAATCTTGAACTGTAACAGTACTGGTTGTCGTAGTCCGTTGTGAGTAGTCCATATATCAAGTTTGAGTTTAAGCGATTATCAAAATCGATTTGACTATGACCAATGGACCAATACATATGAGTCTCCTACAGCGTCGTCATGATGTGCTCTATCGACACGATCAGCTCAGTAATACTACGCTGCAACCTCTAGCTCATAGTCGTGATCTCCATGATGTTGCCCTCGAGCGTATCAATTCTTGTGGTGATCGTCAGATCGTCTGTCTGCGGTTGAGAATGGACTTGCTCCCTAATCCTCCGAAATAACTCGTTTCGCAGAGATTTAACTTGGCGGTCAACGCTCTCATATATTCGGGCCCACAACTCGTCGCACAGAGACGAAACTTTAGTCCTTGAATACCATATGC
Organism: Iris pallida; assembly: GCA_029216955.1. Lineage (NCBI taxonomy): Eukaryota > Viridiplantae > Streptophyta > Magnoliopsida > Asparagales > Iridaceae > Iris > Iris pallida. The sequence continues at coordinate 26,366,422 of JANAVB010024400.1, read as the reverse complement.
AATAACTATTAAAATCACTAAATAACATATTTTTAAATTATTGATTTTAAATAATAATCGATATTTCCCTGTTTTATTGAGTTTTGAAACGCTGACAAGAATTTCGTAAATTAAATAAGGTAATAGTTATACTAATTTGATTAGAATTAGGTGACATAATCATATTGGATATGTTCAGATACACTGAATAGACAGCTCAGTTTAAATTCAACTGACTAAAATTTAAGGTGGAGTGATACAGCTATTCAAATTAAACTACATAATGACTAATGCCAATTGCTTAATTTAATGCACATATTGGGCATTATTATCTGTTTAATACTGAAATTATGTACTTCAATATATTAGCTTCAGATGATATCAAAGTTTGTTTGAAATATTTTGAAGGTACTACTGACTACCAAGAAATCTAATCACTGATGACACCACTTTCTACTGAGATTGAGTTTGTGTGAAACCAAAGCTAAGCTGAAATTTGTGTGAGGCTAGATCATTATATACCTTTCATTGAGGTGACCAATAAATTTTTGCAATAATTCAGAACATTGGAGTGGACCATGTATTGCTCAATAATTCAAAACCCGGGGGGTGCAGTCGCGATAATGTATCTGTATCTGTGTCAGGATAATTAGGATATGTGTGTCCGTGTCATGTCATGAGAATTAGGGTTAGGGTTTACCTAATCGAAGAGGGTGGCTGACTGACCAGAGAGCCGATGGGGGCGCACGTCGAAGGCGGTGGGGAGCCGAAGTAGGAAGAAGCCAAAGCGCGTCGAAGGTGATGGGGAGCCGAAGTGCCGGAGGGGGAGGGCGTAGGGGTCCGAAGGCATGGTAGGGGGAGAGCCGAAAGGGAGGAGGTAGGAAAAGCGTCGGAGGGAGGATTTGGGATTTGGGGAAGGAGAAGAATTTAGGATTTGGAAAAATTTAGGAATGGGGTATAGTGAATCTCGATTATGTGAATTAAAAAGTTAGCAACGGCTTAGTCGGTCGTCACTAAATATCGCAACCATAAAAAACCATAACGATGTTACAATAAACGTTGTCGCTAAACGTCACTATTATGAAAAACTCAGCGACGTTCCGCGACTTTTAGCGACATCTATGTTAATAATACTAATAGTAGCCGCTATTCGCTATTTGTTGCAAGCAGCGACGTGTTGTGTCATTTAATAATGGAGTCGCTAAATTTGTTTAATTTAGTGACGTTTGCTTCTTGCGTCGCTAATAACGTCACTAGTATGCCGTATTTTGGTAATGAAATATATGGTCAACTTAGAAGTGAAGCGGTAGTAGTAGAGTAAGGAACAAGGGGAAGAATATATAAAGAGTCAATTTTTGTTCACCCATGAGTAGTGAATGATAAAGGTTCAAGAAAGGAAAAATGAGGGGTTGTATGGAAGATGGGGACTACGCTGCAAGTGACAGTCTCTGCTGTAACTAGAGGCAGGTCGACCAAGTTTTTGTGTTTAGTTGTAGCTGTAACACAACTGAGAGCTTTCACTTGCTATTAACTCACCTTTTTCTCAACTTCTGTTGCATCAAAATATCACCGCAAATGGCTTACAAGTGGAGAGAGAGAAATGGCAATGGGTACGACAACAATGAGGGCGTCGACGTTGTATGCTCGATGGCAGCAACGGAGGCGACGACCTCTTCGACTGGGGTTACGGAGATGATGGTCTCGGTACGTATGACAATGTAAAATACAGGCTAATTCTAAGGGCACTCCTATAATTGCTTGGGGCTAGCCCTTACTAGTTTGGTTGCACTTTTACTTGGGACAGCCCCAATTTTTTTTGAGGCTAGCCTCCTCCCCCCCCCCCCACCAAACTCTCAATCCATACTTCATTTGCTAATTTTCATTCTCTCTCTTCCAATTCTTAAACCCTAAAATCATAAAAGAAAAAGATGTCACGACCCGCACCCTAGAGTAAGGGCACGAGACGTGGGTACGTCCAGCCTACGCCGTAGTGTCGGCGGTAGAACGTTGTCCTACGTCACAACATCTAACAATATAAAGCTAAACAGTTTATACTCTCCGAATGGGGGTGACATAGCAGAAAGTAAACTCAATCACAAACTAAGGCAGAAGATAAGATGGAATCATAGATAGATAAACTGCTGAAATGAAAGGAAATCCCAAGTACAACAGAGAGTCTAACTGTCTAAGATAATACATATCCCAAATCCAAGTATCAATATATACAATCATCCAGAATGAATATAAATAAAGACATCCTAGTCTAGAGGAGTGTCGTCCATAGCTAAGGGCTCCTGCAGCTGGTCCAAGTCTGTACTATCATCTAGGGTAGCCCCATAATAAGTGGGACAGCCAGCCTCGTCCTCATCCTCTGTAATATTTCAACAGGTCCAGTCAGGACAGGAGCGAGCACAATACATCTCAACAAGTCATAACATGAAAGAAAGTATAATCATGCTAGAGAATAAAATACAGAAAACTGAAGAATAGCATAATGTAAGAGAAAGAGACAGTAAGTAAATATCTATGATATATAAAAGAGAGATAGTGCTAGTGATTTAGAGTACAGACGAACATGTGAATGGCTTAGGACTGATTCATGACTACACTAAGAGTGATTCATGACTACACTACTTTGGATATTTATTCACATGACCATTCATACTCTCCCGTACCCCAATCAATACACAAGGATCCAGTCAAGTTACGTTAAGATTTGTGACTAAACTACTACCCGTATAGGGTGATTCATGAATTGATTCGTGAAGGCTCGGTGATCATGAGGGTACATGAGTCACTAGCTGATTCCCGAAGATTCATGACAATAGAAGCATAAGATACGTGATGTAAGTGAAACACACATGAGACAAAAGTATCTGATGCTCCCGAGAAGGATAACATCTCATGAAGGGATCCATATAGTACCAATTCGTGTTCCAACGTGTCAGCATCAAGTAAGATAGTCTAAAGCAGGAAATATAATCCTAAACATGATATGAAATGATCAGAGAATGTACTCGCCTGCTATCTGAATGTCCAAGATGAATATACTGTCCGAGGAGTGGTGTCTGGCTCCTAATCAGAACAGTACAAGTCACAACAAGTCTAAAATGATAAAATGGAGCTCTACTATGCATTCTACATGAGTCTAGGTCAAACTAGGTCAAAGTCAACTCTTGGTCAACCATGGTCAACCAAGAAGTCAAACCTAGGTCTAACAAGTCTAACTAGGCTTAACCAAGACTAAACAGTCTAACTAACCCCCACTAGTCTAATAGACACACATAGGCCAATACCACATATATACCTATAACACTTATCACACATGAAAGTATATGTATATACTTATATACATATAGGCATATGCCTAGCACATGAGCTAACATACAACACATAGGCTAGTATATCCATTTATCCACATATATATATATATATATATATATATATATATATATATATATATATATATATATATATATATATATAATATACAATCACACACATACATATATTAGGAATTATCTATATGTATATATAGGATACAATATGTGTGTGTGGATAGAGGAGGAATGTGTTGACAGGAATGTAATGTGTGTATGAGTGTTAGTATACTCAGGAATGTGCCACAGTGAATTGTTATCAGGAATATGCAATTGACAGTGGCAATGCTATATGTAATTGGGTTCCAGATTTCAGGAAAAGGTAAAAGGAAATCAACCATTAAACCTATACTAATCTCAGGTTTTAGAGTTCACAACATCAATCAAGGCAACTCAGTCACACTTTAAATCTCAGATTTTATAAACCTAACAAATCAGTCCATAAACAAAAGGGGACAGGAACCAATCCAGTGTTGTATGCATGTGTGGGTAGGCATGTGTGTGGGTGTGTAGTATGTGACAGTGAAAAAGGAATAGAAACCAATTCAGTTAAAAGGAAAAAGGGAAATCAATTCATGTTAATCCTACATTATCTCAGATTTCATGAATTCACAGGGATCAATTCAGCCCCCAATAAATAGTGTAAGGAAATCAGTCAATGTAAAGGAAAGGAAACCAATTAGCATTCTCAGATTTTTTGGTTCACAAACAGTGGTATTCTCAGTTTTATAAGAACTCAGTTCTTGAGTTCATCATCACAATGCAAAACTCAGATATTAATATATATATTGAATCACTAATCAGTTCATCAACTCAGGTTTTGTGTGGACAGTTCCTCTCAATGCCAATACCACGTATCAGTCAATGCATGTAACCATATTTCAGTAAGATATAACATGTAAATTCTGAACCTACATATCTCAGATTTTCTAAACAGTTAACAGGTTACTCAGTGAATCTATTAACAGAGAAAAAAAACAGCTATCAACTACACAATTACTCAGGTTTTCAAAGAGCTATAATTAGCATTCAAAACCCAATAATACCCCCACAAGAACCAACACATAATCCTATATAACATGTATAAATGGGTGTAAGTTATTAAAGAAACTAGAATTGAAACATTTTGTTTTGAAGGAAACATATATCAGTGAACACAGGCCTCACTAAAATTCGAACTCCTATCCATCATTATCTAAATTTCATTAACACACCATAAAGCCAAATTCGAATAAAATTCTTAGCTAATCATGCATTACAAACATGTGGGAGTAATTGACAGGGTAAAACATTACTTAAACTGGGAAATTGAAGTTAGGAAATACTGAAATTACAAGTATCAAAAAGTATCAGTGAATGAACACCATTCAACCCATGCTCGAATCCAAATCCATCCCAACAACTAAACTATTATGTAAACCTAATCCATCACAGATTATTAGATACGTTAGGATCTTAATTATCAATTTATAACATGATTTAAAGCATTCAAAACTGGATAAATGCACAGAGCAACCCACAGCACATAAACGCACAGGCTGCACAACCATGCGTGACCAGTGCGCGTGTCCGCACGCACCCGACACGCCATCCAGTGACAAGAGACTTGGGGAGTGTCATTACAGACACTGCCCCTTGCTCTGTATCAAAAATCAGGCACCCACATGCCTTGGGCAGCCCGCACGAGTACGATGGTAGCAGGGGAGCTACAGTGCTCGTGCACGCGCATGTGTACCCGTATGTGCACGTGTCCATATCGACACGACACGACACAGAAACTACCCCAGTAAATCAAAATCGTGTAAGCGATATAAAAACCTAAATTCCTATTCAAACACAATTTAAAAACTCGAACGAAATGCCCTTTGTGGCATTTCGTCGAACACCTGCGCCTGTCTCTGATACGTGTCCGATACGGACACGTACAGGACACGAAAAATAGAAAATCCTATACCTACAGAACCAGGACACCTAGGCTAGATGAATATGCAATTTAAACCTAGTTTTAATTGGTGGAATAGAATGTACCTATGGGTGTTCTTCAACACAAAAAGTCTCTTCCAAGGAGTTCTTCAAAGTCACCCAAAATCCCCAAATTGATGCAAATCTGAGATTTGACTCCACCATCAGCAATAAAACATTGATTAGATCATAATGGAAGAAATCCCAATAAAAAAGGAGTCCTATTGATTAAACTAGGAAGGAATTTAATGGAAGCTTACATATTCCTTAAGAAAATGAAGAACTAATAAAGAAAGAGGCACAAATCCCCATAGAGACATTATATAGGCAAGGGGGGGTCTTGGCTGGTCATAAAAGTTAGGGTTAGGGTTTTTAGGTTTCATCCTATGGCTAGGAATGAATCAAGGGTATTGTGTGGTCTAGAACTGTAACCCCATCTTTTCAAGTCAGTATTTTTTTTTCTAATATACAATGTTTTTATAAACTTTATCTACAATCATTAAGTTGGTTTGGCTGAATAGTTGGACCTAAAAATTCTATTGAATATTTATATTGGGCTGTCCTGGCACCCAGGGCCCATTAGGATTGGTATTAAATTACACTATTGATTTTCTTTCTCCTCTTCTTTATTATTCTTCCAGGAAAAAATAGGAATTTGAATTCCTTTCTTCCCAACTGAAATTGCTGATGAGCCATGTGCTCTAACGAATTGCTACTGTAGCTTTCCTCATTTTTCCGCCAGTAGCCTCCTTAACCGCCTATTTAACTCGCTTCCTTCATTGATTCCAAACTCCAAACCAAAATTCCTGGAGTGAGGACCACAGGCTATGGCAAAGACGATGATGGCGGTGGCACGATCGATTTTCTTCGGCGACTGAACCGATTGATCCATGCAGCATCGATATTCGCTCAGCGCAGCACGGCTTCGACATATTCTCCGGCGATCACCAGTATGTCTCAGTCTCGAACAATCATATACCCCATCTCGTGACGATTTGATTTCGATCCTCATGCGCTCATTCTTCCCATCTTGTGTTAATTCGTTTGTTTTGATCCAAACTTCAGATGGAGAGGTTTGGGTCCAGGGATTGCAGAGGATTCGAAGATCCTTCTCCGATCTATATTTCGAAATCGACTCTGGAAGTGTTGGACTGGATCAGTTGGAAATTTTAATTCATTTTGAGTTCGATCCTGGTAAGTCATTAACAACTCAGTTGAACTTGATTTTGATCGCTTGAGCTAATTTTGATTCCCTGTTCTTAATCCATTCTTTTCTTCATCATTCAATTCTCGTATAGAGATCCTGTTCTGTGAGAGCAATGTATGAATTATTAATGATGTGTTTTCTCTGTTTTATTCCTGCACCTGTTCGATCTATTATTTCAGAAGTTTTGGGGATCGGATCAGTTGAGTAGTTGGATGTCCAAATTGTGACACCAAGTGCAAATCAAACCCCATCTCCACCAGGTAATTCCTAAATTTCCCTTCATTTAGGTTTGTTATCTAATTATGTTCTAATGATAGAAGAGGACAGTGTATCAGAAATATTAGGTTAGACTAGCATAAGTTTGCATTGCTATTAAATTTTGATGTTGCTCTGTTTGAGTCCTGAGAACATTTGTTTTGAGCATAGTACTGTGTGTCATGCCAGAGTAAGCATCAGAACTAGGAGTCTCCTACTTAGAGTGTATCATAACTCAGTTTAGGGATATTATAGATAATTTTTCATTAGTTGTGTTATTCGAACAGATGGTTATTTCACAGTCCAGAAGTTAAATTTTAAGTCAAGTTTATCTTAGCTCATTGTCATCCTTCCTGTTGACATTAAGCTGTGGACTTTGTATTGGGGGGTGACATGGATTCCTGTAACTGAGATTGATAAGTTACTCAGTGAGTTTGTTGGTTTCAGCAGACTGAACTGATAGGTATCAGTCCCATCTGTGGACTGGATGTGTACCAGTCCTATCCAGGCTGAACTATTCAGTGACCTGGGACTGATTTGTATCAGTCCTACTAGGACAAGTTCTCACCAAAACTTGGTTGGATGTTGGAGTAGTGTTAGGACCATATCAGGCCTAGTAAATGGTTGTGCTATAGTTATTAGGACTGTTATGAGTTTTAACTACTTAGATATTATGGTTGGAGTAGCAGTTTTTAAGACTAATTTCTGGTAGGATTCAGGACTATAAGATCTCACTGTCTCAATTTGGGGGTTAACTGTATCAGCCATAGTGAAGATTGAATTAGTTTTGGAACCATGGTTAGATATTAGTTCACTGATTTTACATGTTGAAGAAATTGAATGATTGAATGTTATGATGATTCATATTTAAACTTCCTTGAACCTGTTTTGCATTCCTAAATTTATAATATTTTGAGGGTGTTAGTTAACCTGGGATGGCAGATCAGAAATTCAGTTTCAGGTATGGTTTGAACCAATTAAGAGTGACCCTATGCAATGCCTCCACTAGAATGGCATTGTGTTAGTCTTAAACATTAGGTCGATATGCATCAGTCTAGAGGGAGAACCAGACTGTAGTATCTGAACTATAAACTGGGACTGAGTATCTCAGTCCTGTCCTGCATTGGTTTGACCTGAGATTGGAATGTTTCCATTTGCAAGATGGATGGTTAAGATAGTAGACTAGATGTATAGCATTTCGGACTGATTTATATTATGATATGAACTGAGGCACTAAGAGCAATTTATGGTTGTCCTACAAAATAGAGTTTGAGAAGTGATTACCTGTTGAACCAAATCATTCATTCGAGTATCAGTGAATCATTGAACTGTAGGCGAAGGGTTGTATCATTGCTCTTGTATTTCCTTCTTTTTCTGAAACTTGTACAGAATATATTGAGAGTAGAAGTTGTTCTGATATGAGGTTTTGAGTTATGGTTGATGTGATGCACTATGGAGTTGCATCCGAAAGAGAAGTAGGTTTCTGGAATGTAGACTGTAGGGTGTCAACTTGAGTTTAGAACAATAGATTTAAGGATTGAATTGTATAAATTCCTAGTTAGGATTTAACCTTAGAACTATTAGCAAGTTAAGTATGTTTTATAAGGGGAAATCTGGTCTGCAACCCGAACTAAAGGGGAGTTAACTGATGTGGTAACTTGAGGAAATCTGGTAGTGTGGGCTCAGTTCTGAACTGATGACAGAATGGATGTTTTGATTGACAGTACCAATTCCTTAGTTTAGGAATGAGGATACAGGGATGTAGATGCAAGAATAGAGAGCTTATGTGTTCTCATTAGTAAGAAGGACTGGGGTATTAGCCTAAAAACAGGACTATTAGTTTCCTAAACCCATTAGCTAATACTTATAGTTGCATGTCACTATATTCTAGGGTATATTCTTATGGCAAGTTATAAGAGCAAACATGGTAAGTAATATTAGAGGGGTTAGATAACCAAGCCTATGAACCCTAGAATGCAGTAACCAGTTAGTTTAATAATAAGAGTTAGCATTATAAATATATGGTTTTGATTAGAGAATTATATTTTAATCAAGTGTAATCATTAAACAGGAGGATTTTCAGCTCCACTACTCTTTCTTGATCATCCGGAGCAAAGGCAAGTACTTTTCTATGGTTTTGTGCATTTACATTCTTGTACTCATGCTTGTGACACGTCATGGCACGATATCATGTACTCCTGTACTCCTGTACTCTTGTTCTTGTACTTATTAGCGTCGGGTGGGGAAATACACTAGCCATGTGACCAATCCCGGTTACTATATATTCCTGTACCTAGCTTAGGCCTCGCACTGTGCACGCGGGTCCTAAGTCGTACCATATTCATGTACTCCTGTGCATGCTCCTGTACTTACCCTAGCCGGTCACATGGACTAGATGTATTTCAATATTGTGCACACTATGTCTGGTACTGCAGGATTATAGTTCATTCCTGTACTTTACATTCCTGTACGTTACATTTCCTGTACTTTACATTCATGTACTATAGTTCCTGTACTTTACATTTCATGTGCCAAATCTCCTGTACTCAGTTCCTGTACTATTTTCCTGTATTTCATTCCTGTACTCTTGTATCCACTTCATGTTCATGTTTCATTGCCTAGAACTGTACTTTGCTCCGCTCCTGACTGGATAAGTTGCAGGTGAGTTGGAGGCTATTTGCGACACCTTCTATGGACGGGATGTTGCTATTGCTGAGCCAGCTGGAGCTGAGCTGGACCTAGAGGCCGCAGAGGCTTAGTACCTTTCCTTTATGTCATTTACTACTTTGAGACTTAGTTAGACATTTGACATTCTGGATGAATGTAATAAAACATATAGACATGTACTATTTCTGGGATTTCGTTTATAGATGCTGTGATGTTATCTTACTTCATGATTACTTGTTAGCTTTTCCCTAGTATTAGTACAGCTTACTTCGTCGTGTCCAACGACGAAGGCTGGGCGTGTCCGACTCGTGTCCGATTATTCGGGAGCGGGTCGTGACATGTTTTTAGTGGTGGCCCATGCAGGTCTATCCTAATGGTACCTAGGTCTTAGCGTACTATTGGGGTACTTGATTACACTAGGGAAATTTGATCACAGCATAAGAAAATCGGGAAATAAGGGTATGTCAGGTATATCAGGTATATCAGGTATATTGATATTCTATAAACACTTGTTGTATTTAGGTCTAGGTTATTTTAACAGTTTTCTATTTTTCAGATAGTTCAAGTCACGCAACACCGGAACAGTCGATCCATCTACACTTGAAGGTTTCGAGCTCACACTTTCTATCGCCCTACTATCCCCATGGGTAGTACGTAGTTGACGGGGACGTTTCAAGAGTTCCTTGACACCAGCAGGCCGTTCTTTTCCAATCCATACTTGCAAATGTATTTTTCGAGTTAGAGAGGACTTCTGACTTCCAGAACCTCAGACCTTGGACTTCCCCGACACCGAGCGCATATCTTGCACCGAGGAGCAGATCGAAAACCTGAAGCCGCCACTGAAGATCATCTCAGCATATGAGGATCCGACTTCTCTGAAGATTAGAGCCACCAGCCAGAAGATCCAGAATATAGCACGGACAATAGGACGCGATGGAAAGCTGAAGTTCAGGAGGAACATGACGACTTATGATGAAGATAGAAACTATTGTGGACCCGCAAAGCATCGCAACAATCAGTCGGCGTTTCTTCGGTCACACCACCAGTTGCATCATCGGAAGCAGATCTCAACAGCCAGCATGTCAACAGACGTATATTCCTAACAGAGGCTCTGCGCTTCAGTCCAGCGGGAGACCCAGACTCAGATTCAGATGACGATCACCTACAATTTCTGCCGTCGCCAGGACATCACCATAAAGAGTGCCGCCAGAGACGAAGGCTACGCCTGTACTGCGGATCGCCTGCCCATCAAGTCAAGGATTGCCCGAAGATCGTTGATCACGCTGCCCAAGGACAAGCACGAGGAGCACCAGGACTACAGCAAGGGGACCCACCTCTCTAGATTCAGCAATCACATGGAGCACTACCACAGGAACCACTCTACGTCAGAACAATGAAGAAAATGGAAGTAATTCCAGTCCTGGAGGAATACTGAAGACAGATTGAAGGCAGAAGGTTTCTTTTGCATGGTTGGAGGAAACCATGTATTGTGATTCGTAACCCAGTCTTCCTTTAAATTCCTCTTAGCATCTAAATCATTTCTCGAAACTTCTTATTTTCTTACCTGAGTGATATTCGAAACTTATTTCGAGATATTGTTTCCCATTCGGATAAGCTTGTTTCAGATCCACAATTTGATAATTGTTTGAAATTCACTATTCGATACCCTATTTCATATTCATGGCTTCATTTTTGCTTCTATTTGAAAAGTTTCCTATTTTGAACCATGTGCTAGCCGAGATTTTATTCCTATCCGAAATTTTATTTTGAAACTTGATCCCAATCAAAACATTGTTGAACCTTCACTCCTATCTTGACACTTGCTTAAGATTCAGTCCCTATTCGAGATTTCGTTTGAAGACTTTGGGTTACTATTTTGAGAAATTGTTTCCTATTTGTTACTTGTTCCTGTTCAAAAAATTGTTTCTGTTCACGACCTTGTTTGATCTCGTTTCCTAATTTAGATTTCGCTTGTTTCATATTCACGAATTCCATGCTTGTTTTCCACTCCCTAATTGATACACTGTTTTCTATTCATTATCTGTGGTTTTTTTTTCTTGTTCGAGATCTTCTATTCGAGAATTATTTTCCATCTGTGACTGTATTCTATTGAAGATTTCATTTTCCATTCGAACTCTGTTGAGATTTTATTGTTATTTGAAATTTTGTTGAACTCTGTTTCTGGTATGAGATTTTGCTTCGAGATTTTGTTTCTATTCTATACTTTGCATTCTGTTCATCCTCCGAGATTTTGTTATCTATTCGGGCATTTGATTCCTATATGAGGCTGTTGGCCAAATTGAGATTCTGGTTATTGTTCGAAACTTCGTTTCGTGTTCAAGATCTATTTCAGGAAATCTCTTTGTTGTTTCTTAGTACCTAATAAACCCTTGAATTCTAATAGGCAGATAATACTATTTTGTGACTTGGACTATGAGAACCCATTTTGAATTCCTTGAATTCTTTTTGAAATTCCTATGGATAACGTCGAGAGACTACTCAAAGACCTACTAGGACGTGGCAGTTGCACACTGCAACCATTATCTGGATTATGGAGACTACGGGTTCACTGCAGCCAGCAGCGCACAGGCGAGCCGGAAACTTTAAGTTGAAATAATTTCAGATATTTGTCGGTTTTCGAGTAGTATCGAGACTTTGTCCAAAAACTTTCATATTTGATCTCTTGAGTTGTTTCGTAACACTTTTTTGGATTGATAAAGTTGATAGAGTATTCGGTGACATATCGTTGTTTGAGTCATGGAACTGAATATTGCTGCAGCCAGATGTACACTGGCAAGGCAGGATTCTAAATACTGTGATTTCAAATGGCTATATGTTTTCGGACACCCTGGTGACTATATTTCTTTTCGTCTGATTATTGATATTTCGAAAATCGTAATCCTAGTATGTTTTCCTTGATTGATACTAATGCTTCTTGGGTAGTTCTATCTGATTTTCAAATCGACCGTTGCAAATTCTCTTCTTGCATTTTATTGTTGGATGATTTGACTTCCTAGACTTGGATTCTATTCCATTAGATTTTATCATATCTATATTTTGATCATGTTTTGTTTAAACTTCGATCTGATCATACCTACCTAACAGTGATTCTCCTATCATGCTAAAATTTCAATCATGCCCGGAAGATAATGCCCTCACGACTTATCCTCTAAGTTGAAAATTCATTCCACTTCGTGACTGTTGATCCTCGACCTTTGTCAAAGCGTGATATCTCAAACTTTTGTGTGTACTTGGTCTCAAGGCTCAGAGTTGCACAGGATCGGCAGAAGCACTGGAAGGACAGTTGCAGATAGCCCCTGGAGTTCGAAGTTAGAGATAGAGTGTTCCTGAAGATTTTACCAACCAGAGACGTCATTCGTTTCGGCAGAGACGGGAAGCTCAATCTGAGGTACATTGGACCCTTCGATGTGACAGCACGGATTGACGGGGTGGCTTATCGACTAGCGCTTTCAGCTAGTTTGGAGAGAGTGCATGACGTTTTCCATGTATCTCAGCTTCGACGTTACATTCTAGACCGAGCCATGTAGTGGACTACTCAGAGTTAGAGGTGGGCCCGAGTTTGACCTACGAGGAGCAGCCAGTGGAGATCCTAATTTGGAGGGAGAAGCGCTTGCGGAACCAGACCATTCCTCTTGTCCGCGTCATGTGGAGGCACCACTCTTCGGGGGAGTCCACATGGGAGCATGAGGACGAGATGCAGCAGCGTTATCTAGTCTATTCCTTTGATTGTACTCTAGTTGTTGGATTTTCAATCCTAATAAATGATTAGAATATTGTGATCAACTCTGTTATATCCTTCCTCATTTTGACATCTTTTAATTTCGGGGACGAAATTTTTTTAAGGGAGGGAGAATTTGTAACCCCATCTTTTCAAGTCAGTATTTTTTTTTTCTAATATACAATGTTTTTATAAACTTTATCTACAATCATTAAGTTGGTTTGGCTGAATAGTTGGACCTAAAAATTCTATTGAATATTTATATTGGGCTGTCCTGGCACCCAGGGCCCATTAGGATTGGTATTAAATTACACTATTGATTTTCCTTCTCCTCTTCTTTATTATTCTTCCAGGGAAAAACAGGAATTTGAATTCCTTTCTTCCCAACTGAAATTGCTGATGAGCCATGTGCTCTAACGAATTGCTACTGTAGCTTTCCTCATTTTCCCGCCAGTAGCCTCCTTAACCGCCTATTTAACTCGCTTCCTCCATTGATTCCAAACTCTAAACCTAAATTCCTGGAGTGAGGACCACAGGCTATGGCAAAGACGATGATGGCGGTGGCACGATCGATTTTCTTCGGCGACTGAACCGATTGATCCATGCAGCATCGACATTCGCTCAGCGCAGCACGGCTTCGACATATTCTCCGGCGATCACCAGTATGTCTCAGTCTCGAACAATCATATACCCCATCTCGTGACGATTTGATTTCGATCCTAATACGCTCATTCTTCCCATCTTGTGTTAATTCGTTTGTTTCGATCCAAACTTCAGATGGAGAGGTTTGGGTCCAGGGATTGCAGAGGATTCGAAGATCCTTCTCCGATCTATATTTCGAAATCGACTCTGGAAGTGTTGGACTGGATCAGTTGGAAATTTTAATTCATTTTGAGTTCGATCCTGGTAAGTCATTAACAACTCAGTTGAACTTGATTTTGATCGCTTGAGCTAATTTTGATTCCCTGTTCTTAATCCATTCCTTTCTTCATCATTCAATTCTCGTATAGAGATCCTGTTCTGTGAGAGCAATGTATGAATTATTAATGATGTGTTTTCTCTGTTTTATTCCTGCACCTGTTCGATCTATTATTTCAGAAGTTTTGGGGATCGGATCAGTTGAGTAGTTGGATGTCCAAATTGTGACACCAAGTGCAAATCAAACCCCATCTCCACCAGGTAATTCCTAAATTTCCCTTCATTTAGGTTTGTTATCTAATTATGTTCTAATGATAGAAGAGGACAGTGTATCAGAAATATTAGGTTAGACTAGCATAAGTTTGCATTGCTATTAAATTTTGATGTTGCTCTGTTTGAGTCCTGAGAACATTTGTTTTGAGCATAGTACTGTGTGTCATGCCAGAGTAAGCATCAGAACTAGGAGTCTCCTACTTAGATTGTATCATAACTCAGTTTAGGGATATTATAGATAATTTTTCATTAGTTGTGTTATTCGAACAGATGGTTATTTCACAGTCCAGAAGTTAAATTTTAAGTCAAGTTTATCTTAGCTCATTGTCATCCTTCCTGTTGACATTAAGCTGTGGACTTTGTATTGGGGGGTGACATGGATTCCTGTAACTGAGATTGATAAGTTACTCAGTGAGTTTGTTGGTTTCAGCAGACTGAACTGATAGGTATCAGTCCCATCTGTGGACTGGATGTGTACCAGTCCTATCCAGGCTGAACTATTCAGTGACCTGGGACTGATTTGTATCAGTCCTACTAGGACAAGTTCTCACCAAAACTTGGTTGGATGTTGGAGTAGTGTTAGGACCATATCAGGCCTAGTAAATGGTTGTGCTATAGTTATTAGGACTGTTATGAGTTTTAACTACTTAGATATTATGGTTGGAGTAGCAGTTTTTAAGACTAATTTCTGCTAGGATTCAGGACTATAAGATCTCACTGTCTCAATTTGGGGGTTGACTGTATCAGCCATAGTGAAGATTGAATTAGTTTTGGAACCATGGTTAGATATTAGTTCACTGATTTTACATGTTGAAGAAATTGAATGATTGAATGTTATGATGATTCATATTTAAACTTCCTTGAACCTGTTTTGCATTCCTAAATTTATAATATTTTGAGGGTGTTAGTTAACCTGGGATGGCAGATCAGGAATTCAGTTTCAGGTATGGTTTGAACCAATTAAGAGTGACCCTATGCAATGCCTCCACTAGAATGGCATTGTGTTAGTCTTAAACATTAGGTCGATATGCATCAGTCTAGAGGGAGAACCAGACTGTAGTATCTGAACTATAAACTGGGACTGAGTATCTCAGTCCTGTCCTGCATTGGTTTGACCTGAGATTGGAATGTTTCTATTTGCAAGATGGATGGTTAAGATAGTAGACTAGATGTATAGCATTTCGGACTGATTTATATTATGATATGAACTGAGGCACTAAGAGCAATTTATGGTTGTCCTGCAAAATAGAGTTTGCGAAGTGATTACCTGTTGAACCAAATCATTCATTCGAGTATCAGTGAATCATTGAACTGTAGGCGAAGGGTTGTATCATTGCTCTTGTATTTCCTTCTTTTTCTGAAACTTGTACAGAATATATTGAGAGTAGAAGTTGTTCTGATATGAGGTTTTGAGTTATGGTTGATGTGATGCACTATGGAGTTGCATCCGAAAGAGAAGTAGGTTTCTGGAATGTAGACTGTAGGGTGTCAACTTGAGTTTAGAACAATAGATTTAAGGATTGAATTGTATAAATTCCTAGTTAGGATTTAACCTTAGAACTATTAGCAAGTTAAGTATTGTTTTATAAGGGGAAATCTGGTCTGCAACCCGAACTAAAGGGGAGTTAACTGATGTGGTAACTTGAGGAAATCTGGTAGTGTGGGCTCAGTTCTGAACTGATGACAGAATGGATGTTTTGATTGACAGTACCAATTCCTTAGTTTAGGAATGAGGATACAGGGATGTAGATGCAAGAATAGAGAGCTTATGTGTTCTCATTAGTAAGAAGGACTGGGGTATTAGCCTAAAAACAGGACTATTAGTTTCCTAAACCTATTAGCTAATACTTATATTTACATGTCACTATATTCTAGGGTATATTCTTATGGCAAGTTATAAGAGCAAACATGGTAAGTAATATTAGAGGGGTTAGATAACCAAGCCTATGAACCCTAGAATGCAGTAACCAGTTAGTTTAATAATAAGAGTTAGCATTATAAATATATGGTTTTGATTAGAGAATTATATTTTAATCAAGTATAATCATTAAACAGGAGGATTTTCAGCTCCACTACTCTTTCTTGATCATCCGGAGCAAAGGTAAGTACTTTTCTATGGTTTTGTGCATTTACATTCTTGTACTCATGCTTGTGACACGTCATGGCACGATATCATGTACTCCTGTACTCCTGTACTCTTGTTCTTGTACTTATTAGCGTCGGGTAGGGAAATACACTAGCCATGTGACCAATCCCGGTTACTATATATTTCTGTACCTAGCTTAGGCCTCGCACTGTGCACGCGGGTCCTAAGTCGTACCATATTCATGTACTCCTGTGCATGCTCCTGTACTCACCCCAGCCGGTCACATGGACTAGATGTATTTCAATATTGTGTACTTGTCATGTCTGGTACTTCAGGATTATTGTTTCATTCCTATACTTTACATGTTCCTGTACTTTACATGTTCCTGTACTTTACATTCATGTACTATAGTTCCTGTACTTATTTCATGTACTACTTTTCTGTACTTTCATGTTCATTCCTGTATTTCATTTCTTGTACTCCTGTACCCTGTTCATATCATGTTCATGTTTCATTACCTAGAACTGTACTTTGCTCCGCTCCTGAATAGGATATGTTGCAGGTATGCTTGCAGGACATTGATCTACTCTATGGGCCAGAGCCCAGGATTTAGCTGAGCAGGATGAGGCTTAGCTTGAGGTTCAGGTTTAGACTATTAGCTTTACTCTTAGATATTGTCTTTAGAATTCATAGCACTTTTCATTCCTATTGATTCTGGTACATTATTATATCTCGATTTGTGGATTATGGTGATCATTCTGGGATACGTTCTTAGATGCTGTGATTATATATTTTCATGATTATCTGGTAGATTTCCCTAGTTTGGTACAGCTTACTTTGTTGTGTCTAACAACAAAGGCTGGGCGTGTCTGACTCGTGTCCGATTATTCGGGAGCGGGTCGTGACAAGAACAAAAGGCTCTTTCTTAGTCTTTTGCAAATCACTTAACCATAACTAGACTTGACTTAACCCCTTAGCCAAACCATCTAATTCTCAAAGTGGCTCACTAAGTTAGTTATGACCCATCTAGGTTAGGTCCAATCTAGGTTAGGCTAACCATAATCACAAGGCAATAATTATATTAGTATTTAAATCACATCATTCAATTAAATTATTTAAAAATTCCTAAATAAATATATTAAATTCAAATAATTCAAAATTAACAAAAATACCCTCAAACTAGAAATGTGGTAGTGACAAATCTACCCTCCTTAAAAGAATTTTGTCCTCGAAATTGAAAGACGAAATGCAACTGGTGAGAAGGATAGAAAGTATACCTCACGGTCCAAAAAGATATGGGTATCGCTCGCGCATCTCATCCTCCCGCTCCCAGGTAGACTCTCCTAGAGAATGATGCCTCCATGCGACGCGAACCAAGGGTATCACCTGGTTCCTCAGAACCTTCTCCCAGCGATCCAGAATCTCCACAGGCTGCTCTGGATAACTGAGAGTAGGTCCGACCTCAATCTCCGAATGATCAAGTACATGGCTAGGGTCAGCCACTTACCGTCTCAACTGTGATACGTGGAACATGTTATGGACCCCCACAAGTGCAGGTGGCAAGTCTAGCCTGTAAGCCACGTCGCCGACTCTTCCGCTGATAACGAAAGGACCGATGAAGCGCGGGCTAAGCTTTCCACCTCCACCAAAACGTATCGTACCACGAGTCAGAGATATCCGTAGAAAAACCATGTCTCCGACCTAAACACAAGCAAGGTCTCAAATTAACTATGATAAACAAACATGATCAATAAAACACAACAATCAAACCTAATCTAATCCTACTCTAATCTGTACCTCAAACTCCAAGGGCCTCCGGTGGCCATCGGCCCAGTGCCGATGTCTGTCCTGCGCCACGCGAAGTCTGTCCCTGATGAGCTTCACCTTCTCGGCTGCGTCAACAACCATATCTGGCCCCAGTAAAGCTCGCTCACCAACATCATCCCAAGATAAGGGTGTACGGCAACTACGCCCGTACAGAGCCTCGAAAGATGACATCTCAATGCTGGCCTGGAAACTGTTGTTGTAAGAAAACTCCACCAAATGAAGATGATCCTCCCAGGAACCTCCAAAGTCCAGGACGCACGTTCGCAGCATATCTTCAAGTGTCTGAATAGTCCTCTCTGACTGTCCGTCCGTCTGGGGGTGGTATGCAGTACTAAACTTGAACTGAGTGCCCAAGCTAATCTGCAGACTCCTCCAGAAATGGAAAGTAAAGCGACTATCCCGATCTGAGATGATGCTGACCGGAACTCCGTGAATCCTGACTATCTGTCGCATATATATCTCCGCCAGCCTCTCTGTAGACGTACCCACCTTGAATGGCAAGAAGTGGGCCGATTTGGTCAACCTGTCAACGATGACCCAAATCGTGTCTTTTCCTCCAGGTGTACGCGGCAATCCTGATACGAAGTCCATAGTGATATGCTTCCATTTCTACTCGGGAATGGGCAGCGGCTGCAATAATCCACCGGGCCTCTGCCTCTCCGCCTTGACCTGCTGACAGACCAAGCACCTAGCTACGAAGAGAGCCACCTCCCGCTTCATCCCGGACCACCAAACATGCTCCCTCAGATCTCGGTACATCTTGTTGACACCAGGGTATATAGAGTACTGAGATCTGTGGGCCTCCTGCATAACCTGCTCCCTGAGATCTCCGCTGGGCACACATAATCTGGAACCGTGCCTCAAGGCACCATCATCTGTAAGAGAAAACTCGCCCTCCAGCAATCCTGTTCGAACCTGCTCTCGGAGACACCGCAGAGCAACGTCCTCAAACTATGCCAACTTGATCCTCTCCACCAAGTCTGACTGAATCTGCATCCCCCATAACTGTATCTGTACCCCGGGCACGACCACCTCTATTCCAAGGCTCTCCAAGTCCGCAAGCAAATGCCGATCCATGGTCAACCACATGGCTGTCGGATACCTGCTCAAGGCATCGGCAACCACGTTGGCCTTTCCTGGGTGATACTGAAGTAGGATGTCAAAATCCTTCATCAACTCTAGCCATCTGCACTGCCTCATGTTCAACTCCTTCTGAGTGAACACATACTTTAAGCTCTTGTGATCTGTGAAGATCTCCACCCTCTCTCCATACAGGTAGTGCTTCCACAACTTCAAAGCAAATATCACCGCTGCCAGCTCCAGGTCGTGGATAGGGTAGTTCTTCTCATGGGGACGTAATTGCCTGGAAGCATAGGCAATCACCTTTCCATGCTGTTGTAAGACGCAACCCAGCCCCTTCTCTGAAGCATCACTATAAATAGTGAATCCACCTGATCCTGAAGGCAATGTTAGAATCGGAGCTGTCGTAAGCCGCTTCTTCAACTCATCAAAAGCTGCCTGACACTCCTCTGACCAAACATACTCAGCATCCTTCCGGGTCAACCGCGTCAACGGCTCTGCAACCCGGGAGAAATCCTGTACAAATCTCCGATAATATCCTGCCAGCCCCAGGAAGCTCCTGATCTCTGCAACTGAAGTCGGCGCTGCCTATGCCTCAACTGCTACAATCTTCTTGGGGTCAACTGAGATACCATCTCCAGTCACCACATGCCCCAAAAAGTCCACCCGGTCCAAGAAAAACTCACACTTGGAGAGTTTTCTATAAAGCTGCTCCCTCTTAAGAGTCTCCACCACTATCCGCAGATGCTCCTCGTGCTCCTCTTCAGTCTTGGAATATACCAAGATGTCATCAATGAACACCACCACGAACTTGTCCAAGTACTGGTGGAACACCTTGTTTATTAGGTTCATAAATACTGCTGGTGCATTGGTTAGCCCAAACGGCATAACCAAAAACTCAAACTGCCTGTACCGCGTCCTGAAAGCGGTCTTAGGAATATCCTCCCTCTTCACCTTCACCTGGTGATATCCCGACCTCAGATCAATCTTGGAAAATATCTGAGCTCCTCTCAACTGGTCAAAAAGATCGTCGATCCGCGGCAGTGGGTATCTGTTCTTGATCGTGAGGTTGTTGAGTGCCCTGTAGTCAATACATATCCGTACTGACCCATCCTTCTTTGGCATAAATAACACTGGTGCACCCCATGGCGATGAACTCAAACGGATGAAGCCCTTGTCCTGCAGCTCATCCACTTACTTCTTCAGCTCCACCAGCTCACTGTTGTTCACTCGATAGACATGCTGAGAGATGGGTTCCGCTCCTGGAACCAAGTCTATCGAGAACTCTATGTCTCTGTCTGGTGGCAATCCCGGCAACTCCTCTGGGAAAACATCCATATACTCTGCTATCAAGGGGTGTGGAATCGTCTGCTCCTCAACCGAGACTCCACAGAAAACTTCGCTGCTCTGCTCTGCCTGACGTCTGGAGTACTCGAACTCTGGCTCCTCCGGCGCTCTGAAGAGAACTCTACCCCCTCTGTAATCAATGCTGGCGTGGTGCCTGCTCAACCAATCCATGCCGAGTACTATATCGTAGTTCGGCAATGGCATTACGAGCAGGCTTACCTCCAACTCACGGCCTCCCAAGACAATACTCCGTCCCTTACAAATATCACGTACGAGGATAATACCACCCCCGATCGTGATCTTGTAAGTCCTAGGCAACGATTCAGCTATGATACGGTGTCTAATCGCAAACGATACAGATATGAAGCTATGCGAAGCACCGGAATCAAATAATGCAAAAGCTGGTCTGGAGTCGAGAAGAACCGAACCTGCGATCAGCTCTCCTATCGCCTCTGTATCCTCAGCTGCCATGGCGAAAGCTCGTCCCTGCTGGCCTCCCCTGGCCTGCTGCTGGTGCTGCACAAACTGCTGCTGCTGAGTCGGCAACGGTCCCTTATGCGGTCCCCCTGGAGCCTTGGCTCCTGCTCCTGCTCCTTGTGCTATCCTGCCAGTATACTGAGCACAGTCCCTCATCTGATGGTTCGCTGCTCCGCAAAGAAGGCATCTACCCAACCTCTTCCTGCACTCGTCCCATCGTGCCCTGGCTTCTTATAATAAGCACAGGGGGTGGCCTGCTACCTCGGTGCCTGCTGCTGTACCCTCTGCTGCTGATACTGCACTGGCTGCTGCCTCGGCTGCTGAAACTACTGCGGCTGGAACCTCTGCTGCTGGTGGTGCTGCTGAAAGTGTGGCCTCTTGGCCGGTCCTCCGTTGCTGCTGCCTCCCTGGGAGTCTCGTCCCCTCTTGAGCCTAAGCTCAAGATCATCCTCTGCAGCTAGTGCGTCCACCAGGATCTCCTCAAATGTAGCGCTGCGAGTATTCTTGGTGTAGGACTTGACCTCCTTTACCAAGCCCTTCCGGAACCTCCTGGTCTTCGTCGTCTCCGACAGGTCCTCCATAAATCTGCTCAGGCGGCAGAACTCTCCTGCGTACTCCTCCACGGACTGGTTCCCCTGGACTAGGGCCTCGAACTGGGTCTCGAGGGCTTCCAGCGCTGCGTCTGAAAAGAACTTCTCCTTGAACAGCTTTTTGAATGCTGCCCAAGTCTGTCCTGCTGTGCCGACCCTCGGGTCGGTCTGGTACCATGTACGGGCCAGATCCTGCATCATACTGGCCGCTGCCTCTATCTGGAGTCTCGTCGGGATCTCAGCCAGCCTGAAGATCTCCTCCATGTGCTCGATCCACTCATCAGCATACATGATCCCCTCTGTCCCTCGGAAGTCTCTCGGGTGCATCTTTTGGAAGTCCTGGATGCCCTTCTCCCGTGGCTGGTGTGGCTGCGGGGCTGCCGCTGGCTGAGCTACGACTCTCTCCACTGCGGTCACTGCCAGCTCAATGCCTCGAGTGAGCTCTGCCGTGTGCCTCTGCTGCTGGGTCTGCTGACCCTACATTTACTGCCGGAAGAAGGCCAATAGCTGCACGGCATCAACTGTCCCCGCAGGTGGCAGCTGCTGCTGAAGCACATCCGGAATCACCGGACTCGGCTCATGCCTCACAGCTGGTGGGGCTCCTCCAAAAACTGCTGAAACGCCTACCCCTGCTGGCCTGACTGGGGCTGCGGTACCAGGGGCTGGCTGCTGAGTATGAGAGATGGCAGACCTCTCCTCGGCATCCCCCTGGCCCTGGCGATGCGATCGCGTCTCGACCATCCTGGAGACACAGATCAAAAGAAACAATTGCTGAGAATGAGTCGAAATATCAAAGGAGGACAGTTTAAATTCAAAGAAAGACAATAAGCAGCAAAATTTTAGATATACGGAATCTGATAAAGAGTTTGTCCTATTGTGATTGAGTACTTTCAAAAATTTCCTAATTCTACTGCAGGCTGCAGTGATATTCTAGTTCGAATACCACTACACTTCTAATCTTGACCTGCATGGGCCACCACTAAAAACGTGTTACGACCCGCACCCTAGAGTAAGGGCACGAGACGTGGGTACGTCCAGCCTACGCCGCAGTATCGGCAGTAGAACGATGTCCTAGGTCACAACATCTAACAATATAAAGCTAAACAGTTTATACTCCCCGAATAGGGGTGACATAGCAGAAAGTAATTAAACTCAATCACAAACTAAGGCAGAAGATAAGATAGAATCATAGATAGATAAACTGCTGAAATGAAAGGAAATCCCAAGTACAACAGAGAGTCTAAGTATCTAAGATAATACATATTCCAAATCCAAGTATCAATATATACAATCATCCAGAACGAATATAAATAAAGACATCCTAGTCTAGAGGAGTGTCGTCCACAGCTAAGGGCTCCTGCAGCTGGTCCAAGTCTGTACTATCATCTAGGGTAGCCCCATAATAAGTGGGACAGCCAGCCTCGTCCTCATCCTCTGTAATATTTTAACAGGTCCATTCAGGACAGGAGCGAGCACAATACATCTCAACAAGTCATAACATGAAAGGAAGTATAATCATGCTAGAGAATAAAATACAGGAAACTGAAGAATAGCATAATGTAAGAGAAAGAGACAGTAAGTAAATATCTATGATATATAAAAGAGAGATAGTACTAGTGATTTAGAGTACAGACGAACATGTGAATGGCTTAGGACTGATTCATGACTACAATAAGAGTGATTCATGACTACACTACTTTGGATATTTATTCACATGACCATTCATACTCCCCCGTACCCCAATCAATACACAAGGATCCAGTCAAGTTACGTTAAGATTCGTGACTAAACTACTACCCGAATAGGGTGATTCATGAATTGATTCGTGAAGGCTCGGTGATCATGAGGGTACATGAGTCACTAGCTGATTCCCGAAGATTCATGATAATAGAAGCATAAGATACGTGATGTAAGTGAAACACACATGAGACAAAAGTATTTGATGCTCCCGAGAAGGATAACATCTCATGAAGGAATCCATATAGTACCAATCCGTGTTCCAACGTGTCAGCATCAAGTAAGATAGTCTAAAGCAGGAAATATAATCCTAAACATGATATGAAATGATCAGAGAATGTAC
Source organism: Iris pallida (assembly GCA_029216955.1). NCBI lineage: Eukaryota > Viridiplantae > Streptophyta > Magnoliopsida > Asparagales > Iridaceae > Iris > Iris pallida. Next base: position 26,342,555 of record JANAVB010024400.1, on the reverse strand, counting down.
TCGCCCGCTATCTGAATGTCCAAGATAAATATACTGTCCGAGGAGTGGTGTCTGGCTCCTAATCAGAACAGTACAAGTCACAACAAGTCTAAAATGATAAAATGGAGCTCTACTATGCATTCTACATGAGTCTAGGTCAAACTAGGTCAAAGTCAACTCTTGGTCAACCATGGTCAACCAAGAAGTCAAACCTAGGTCTAACAAGTCTAACTAGGCTTAACCAAGACTAAACAGTCTAACTAACCCCCACTAGTCTAATAGACACACATAGGCCAATACCACATATATACCTATAACACTTATCACACATGAAAGTATATGTATATACTTATATACATATAGGCATGTGCCTAGCACATGAGCTAACATACAACACATAGGCTAGTATATCCATTTACCCACATATATATATATAATCACACACATACATATATTCGGAATTATCTATATGTATATATATAGGATACAATATGTGTGTGTGTGGATAGAGGAGGAATGTCTTGACAGGAATGTAATGTGTGTATGAGTGTTAGTATACTCAGGAATGTGCCACAGTGAATTGTTCTCAGGAATGTGCAATTGACAGTGGCAATGCTCTATGTAATTGGGTTCCAGATTTCAGGAAAAGGTAAAAGGAAATCAACCATTAAACCTATACTAATCTCAGGTTTTAGAGTTCACAACATCAATCAAGGCAACTCAGTCACACTTTAAATCTCAGATTTCATAAACCTAACAAATTAGTCCATAAACAAAAGGGGACAGGAACCAATCCAATGTTGTGTGCATGTGTGGGTAGGCATGTGTGTGTGGGTGTGTAGTATGTGACAGTGAAAAAGGAATAGAAACCAATTCAGTTAAAAGGAAAAAGGGAAATCAATTCATGTTAATCCTACATTATCTCAGATTTCATGAATTCACAGGGATCAATTCAGCCCCCAATAAATAGTGTAAGGAAATCAGTCAATGTAAAGGAAAGGAAACCAATTAGTATTCTCAGATTTTTGGGTTCACAAACAGTGGTATTCTCAGTTTTATAAGAACTCAGTTCTTGAGTTCATCATCACAATGCAAAACTCAGATATTAATATATATATTGAATCACTAATCAGTTCATCAACTCAGGTTTTGTGTGGACAGTTCCTCTCAATGCCAATACCATGTATCAGTCAATGCATGTAACCATATTTTAGCAAGATATAACATGTAAATTCTGAACCTACATATCTCAGATTTTCTAAACAGTTAACAGGTTACTCAGTGAATCTATTAACAGAAAAAAAACAGCTATCAACTACACAATTACTCAGGTTTTCAAAGAGCTATAATTAGCATTCAAAACCCAATGATACCCCCACAAGAACCAACACATAATCCTATATAACATGTATAAATGGGTGTAAGTTATTAAAAAAACTGGAATTGAAACATTTTGGTTTGAAGGAAACATATATCAGTGAACACAGGCCTCACTGAAATTCGAACTCCTATCCATCATTATCCAAATTTCATTAACACACCATAAAGCCAAATTCGAATAAAATTCTTAGCTAATCATGCATTACAAACATGTGGGAGTAATTGACAGGGTAAAACATTACTTAAACTGGGAAATTGAAGTTAGGAAATACTGAAATTACAAGTATCAAAAAGTATCAGTGAATGAACACCATTCAACCCATGCTCGAATCCAAATCCATTCCAACAACTAAACTATTATGTAAACCTAATCTATCACAGATTATTAGACACGTTAGGATCTTAATTATTAATTTATAACATGATTTAAAGCATTCAAAACTGGATAAATGCACAGAGCAACCCACAGCACATAAACGCACAGGCTGCACAACCATGCGTGAACAGTGCGCGTGTCCGCACGCACCCGACACGCCACCCAGTGACACGAGACTTGGGGAGTGTCATGACAGACACTGCCCCTTGCTCTGTGTCAAAAATCAGGCACCCACGTGCCTTGGGCAGCCCGCACGAGCACGCTGGTAGCAGGGGAGCTACAGTGCTCGTGCACGTGCGCGTGTACCCGTGTGTGCACGTGTCCATATCGACACGACACGACACGACACAGAAACTACCCCAGTGAATCAAAATCATGTAAGCGACACAAAAACCTAAATTCCTATTCAAACACAATTTGAAAACTCGAACGCATTTCGTCGAACACCTGCGTCTGTCTCTGATACGTGTCCGATACGGACACGTACAGGACACGAAAAATGGAAAATCCTATACCTACAGAACCAGGACATCTAGGGCTAGATGAATATGCAATTTAAACCTAGTTTTAATGGGTGGAATAGAATGTACCTATGGGTGTTCTTCAACACAAAAAGTCTCTTCCAAGAAGTTCTTCAAAGTCACCCAAAATCCCCAAATTGATGCAAATCTGAGATTTGACTCCACCATCAGCAATAAAACATTGATTAGATCATAATGGAAGAAATCCCAATAAAAAAGGAGTCCTATTGATTAAACTAGGAAGGAATTTAATGGAAGCTTACCTATTCCTTAAGAAAATGAAGAACTAATAAAGAAAGAGGCACAAATCCCCATAGAGACATTATATTGGCAAGGGGGGTCTTGGCTGGTCATAAAAGTTAGGATTAGGGTTTTTAGGTTTCATCCTATGGCTAGGAATGAATCAAGGGTATTGTGTGGTCTAGAACAAAAGGCTATTTCTTAGTCTTTTGCAAATCACTTAACCATAACTAGACTTGACTTAACCCCTTAGCCAAACCATCTAATTCTCATAGTGGCTCACTAAGTTAGTTATGACCCATCTAGGTTAGGTCCAATCTAGGTTAGGCTAACCATAATCACAAGGCAATAATTATATTAGTATTTAAATCACATCATTCAATTAAATTATTTAAAAATTCCTAAATAAATATATTAAATTCAAATAATTCAAAAATGACAAAAATACCCTCAAACTAGAAATGTGGTAGTGACAAAAGAGATGAAGAAGAAGAAGAAGAAGCAGCCGCCGTGAACCGATCCTTCGACTCGTCCTCACTCATTCGCGGTGCCGCCAACCGCTGGGCCCTACGCTTGTCGACGCTCGCCACCGCCGCTCGCTTCCTGTACCGTGTCGAGAACCGTCGGATCATGCGCAGCTCCACCGCGGAGCAAGTGGAGGAGCACCAGAGCGACTGGGCCTACTCCAGGTCGGTGGGGTTGCTCGACATGGTATGGAACTTTACGTTTGTCACGAGTCTGCAGATGTCGACGGGGCCGCGGACGACGAGATGGCAGTCCTAACATGAAATAGGACTGCCAACAAAGTTAGCCGTTGTCACTCTCCGTTCCTGATATACGTATTTGCTTCTTGATTCCTGTATACGGTATCTACTAATTGTGCATGTGCACCATTTAATTTAATATTTATTAGTTGTTGCATGTAGCCCTTATCATGTCATTAGTTAAATGGTTAGAGCATGCTTAGGATTAGGGCTTTCATGAGAGCCCACCAACCCTACTATATATATTCTCTTTCCCTCTCTCTCTCTCCTCATTCATTCTTATTTTCATTTCCTCCCACCAACCCACCTAGGCAAGTACATCTTGCACAAATGAGAGACCACTTGCATTTTTTATTTCTTGTTATTTCTTTGATATTATTAGTCTAGATTGTTCATCTCTTCATTCTCTACAAGTTTAGTTCTTGAATTTTTTTATTTTAATGGCTAATTTTGTGTAGATCTAAGTTTCCAAAACTAGGGTTTTATGGATTTTTGTGGTTTTGATCTATCAAACTCGGTTGTTTTTGACAACTAGTTGTTCCATGTTGTAAAGAATTTGATTTCATCCAATTTTGGCTTTTGAACCTGTCACTCTCCGTTCCTGGAATACGTAAATTTTTTATTTTTTCTGTATATGGTATCTGGCACCTGTATCTTTATTGTATGTATCCTGTATTTGCACCGGGCCATGGTATGGAACAGTATCTCATTGCGGAATAGTGTGTCGCCCCTTGTCCTTGTTTGGTTGTAGGCATGGTTCACTATTTCGATGATATGATTTCTGGAACGTATTGTGGTTAGAATTTTATTTATTTAATTAACTTGATTAATTGTTGCATATAGCATTTAACATGTCATTAGTTATATGGTTAAGAGCATGCCTAAGATTAGGGTTTCTTTGAGTCAACCCAACCCCTATATATATTCTCTTCCACACTCTCTCTCCTCATTCACTTTTTATTTCATTTTTCCTCCAACCAACATTTAGGCAAGTACATCTTGCACCAAATGGAGAGATTCTTGCATTTTTCATTTCTTACTTTTTCTTTGATATTATTTGTCTATATTGTTCTTCTCATCATTCTCTACAAGTTTAGTTCTTGGAGCTTTTGATTTTAATGGCTAATTTTGTGTAGATCTAAGTTTTTAAAACTAGAATTTTATGGATTTTCATGGTTTTGATCTATCAAACTTGGTTGTTTTCAAAAACTATTTGTTCCATGTTGTAGAGAATTTTGTTCTACCCCATTTTGACCTATGGAAGTCCAAATTTGGACTTATATTGAAGGTTTTTATGGAGCTTGGAAGCCATGGCTTCCATGGCCTATCTTCTCGAATTTTTGAGGAGATGAGCAGTGACCAGGGCCGCATGAAGTCATGTGGACTTCATTTCTTAGCCGCATGAGCTTAACCGCGAGCAGCTTGGCTGTATGAGGTTTGCCGCATGAGCTTGGCCGCGACCTGGCCACATGAAGTCATGTGGACTTTATTTCTTACCGCATGCAGCTGGGATGCATGAGCTTGCCACATGACCCTAGTCCGCATGAAGCCATACGGACTTCATTTCTTGGCCGCGTGACCCTTGTCCGCATGAAGCCATGCGAACTTCATTTCTTGTTGTCCGTATGACCCTTGTCAGCATGAAGCCATATGGACTTCATTTCTTGGCCGCATGACCCTTTCTGTATGAAGCCAGGCGGACTTCATTTCTTGGCCGCATGACCCTTGTCCGCATGAAGCCATGCAGACTTCTTTTCTTGGCCGCATGCAGTCCTGCGGACCGCATGACCCTTGGCCGCATATTTTCTTGGCCCCCTTTTCCTTGCCCCTTGTATGTTCCTTTTATTATATTCTTTTGTGTTTTAAATAGCTTACATTTTGTACTCAGCCTAGCTTGTGACTACCCGATATGATGATTGTGAATCTTGGGCAACTTATCTTAATTGAACTATGATCATAGCATGAATAGTGCCGCAGGCATGAATAGTGCCGCATGGCTTGCATAGTGTCGCATAGTGCCTATTTTGGCTGTTTTTGGCTGTTTTATGTCCTATTTGGCTGATTTGTGGCCAGAATTTCTCCCAACTCCCAACATAAAAATTGTAGATCTTTATCTTGGCTTCAAGAATCTTCATGTCTTACTTTAACTAGAATTCATATATGACTTTTATGTCACGAGGGGTCCGCATGACTTCCTGACTTGACCGTATTTCTGATTTGATTACCTGTATATGTGCTGGTACCTATTCTAAGTGTGAATTGAGATACAATATTAGTATGCACTGTGGTGCTATTTATTGAGTGCACTGAGGTGTGACTCTACGTGCTATATGATCATTCGTGTTATATGTCCAGCACAGTCATGGTAATTGGTCAGTAATAGTGTCATGGTATAATGATTGTTGTTTGATGCATTACACTAAGCATGGATCTAGATTGAGCCGATGTGGATTCATACTCAGGGTACACGTACTATGGTACGACATATAGAAGGATGACCATGTGACCATGACATGTAATTCCAATATCAAGATAGGGTTAATCTAAGCAACTTAACTTGGTAGATGCATTGGGTGGAAAGAATCCCGAGATCGTGCCATACTAGCCACCCCAGGTCCAGTCTTGATGTGTCGGGTTGGCCGCCACGGATATGGTTTCATTCGCCTATAGCGGATGACTATATCCGACTCCTACGTGCTATGTGTTATATGTTTTAGCACGGTGGCCTTACGGAGGACCGGTGCATAATTAAAGTGCTACGTGTATATGTATATTTATAATGGATTGGCTGGCCCTGCTGGGTTGACGCGATCTGAGGATTCCTATATTGCATTACTGGGATAACCCAGGCAAATCATAGAAAGTCGTAGGATTGATTGGCCGCTTGTAAGCCGACTTGTTTGTGATATGTTTCTTCTGTTAGCAACTGAGGAACATGGACTATGGTGGTGCGTGGTCCAACCCATGTCCTTGTTTGGTTGTTGGGTTGGGCTATTGTGCTGCGATAGACTATGGACCGAAGTCGCGATCAGAAGCCCTTCGTCTGCCCATGGTTATAGGATATATCTTATCTCGGAATGATATTGGCACCGTTTGTCCTTGTTTGGTTGTAAAGGTATCGTATTGTCTCGATGATATGGTATAAGCCTATAACTCATGAATCATGTCTTATTATTATGCTTGGGTTTTATCTCACTCTTTTGTGCTCCCTTGTGGTACTTGGTATTCGGGACCTGACCCTGCTGGTTTTGTTTGGCCAGATCTCGTAGCAGCGCTAGAGGATCCAGCCTTCTACCCGAACAATGGTGCACACCAGGAGTATGGGCGCCAGGGACCATGAGTAGGTTTCTTCTTCACCGCTCTGATATCTTCTATTTTGTACTTGGCGTTTAGCCACCGGCACCTATTTAGCCGACAGTTCTGGACATTTAGTTCCTCACATAATTGTAATTAAATCAGACTGCAGCTGACTACGGTTATGTACTATTAACTCTCGGTACTAGCATATCATTTTGTATAGCTAGGCTCATGAATTTTGATGAAGCATCGGGGACGCCTTACTGCTTTGTCTTATATGATCATTATTTACTGCTTCTTGTTTTGATTGATTGAAACATAGATGCTCTGTGAGACTGTAGGAGACTTGATTGTAGCATGCACCCCCTTGTCTTTTGACAGCCACGATCGTCGTATGACATTTATATACCTCATATGGAGTAGCTGGCCTAGTCCGTCTCAGTATTCCGGTACTGGGGCATGACAAGGTTTTATTGGTAGCCCATGCAGGTCTATTTTTCAGACTTGTGGGGTGTTGCGATTATAGGAGTCTCAATCAAAATATGTTTTCCTTGATCTCCTGATTCGGCTTCTCTTTCTTTCACCTTGATTTCTAACTTGATTATCATCCTCGATTCCTTCCCGTCCTGTTTTTTGATACCTTGTATCCTTTCCTTTAGGGGCACATCATTCTCGGCTATTGGAGGAGCCGGCATGGGAGAGAATCCAGTAGAGCAGGGACCAGTTGGTGATCAGCAAGGGGTAGCCCCTCTACCTGGATAGATTCACATCGAGAACGTCACCGAGCATGAGCCAGTTGAGCCGCAAAGACCAGAGGTTCCCGTACCTCCAGTAATGCCGGTAGTACCAGTAGCACTGGACGTACCGGCACTGTTGTAGATTATCATAGGGTTATTGGAGACCTAGCAACACCAGACGGCAGCACAACAGACCCAGCAGCAAGAACATAATGTGCTACTGAATCAGGGGTTACAGCTAGCTCTTGAGAGGAGTGTCAGAAATGACTCAGGAGCGTCGGAAAGGTTTTATCGACTTAACCCGAGATACTTTGATGGCACGGAGGATGCTATCACGGTGGATGCTTGACTTCAGGATATTGAGGCCATATTGACCGCAGCAAAGGTTCCAGCAGAAGAGAAGGTTGACCAGGTCAGCTGTTACTTCAGGATCTCGCCCGCGACTGGTGGGCATCAGAAGAGGTTGGAATGAGGCATCATGTTCCTTGGGATAGCTTCAGTACCAGATTCAAGGCCAAGTACTTTGGTATGGTAGCTTGGTATGAGCTTCAGCAGAGATTTATCAGCCTCAAGCAGGCTGGTAGGACGGTGGATAGTTATGCAACGGAGTTCTGCAGATTGAGTAGGTTTGCTCAGACGATGGTGGCGACGGAGCCAGAGAAGGCTATGAGGTTCCAGCAGGGACTTGACTTAGAGATTCTACAACTAGTAGAAGTGCACAACTACCAGACATTCGATACAGTATTGATGGCGGCTCGGAGGCACGAGCTTACTACGTCAGAAGGCACCAGTGGATTGTACTTATTGTGGTAAGGGAGGGCACACTCGGGAAGTATGTCGGTCAGCGAATGGGCAGTGCTTGAGGTGTGGAGGTTCAGACCATCGTATAGCTACGTGCCCACAGATACAGAGGCCAGGACGGCCAGCTCAACAGTTTCCGACATTGCCAGCTCCAGAGGTAGCACCATATCAAGGGCCAGAACTAGCAGTGAGGCCACTAGCCCAGCGCCCATTACTGATGCAAACTCAGATGTATCGACAAGCACAACATTAGGTAGGTCCACATCAGGTTGAACAGCAGAGGCCGCAGCAGCAGGGCCAGGGAAGGCAGCAGCAGAGAGTCCAGCAGGGGCACAGGCAAATAGAATTTGGAGTATTAGAGCAAAGGTTGGCCGAAGGCGGTCAGATTGTGGGTAAGTTTTGAGTATTATTTATTATAATTCCTTGAGTTCTATATTCAAAGAGTGAAGGCGACTTTTTCGTCTCGCTCATCTGCTCTTGTATCATGTGATATGTGATATTCATCATGTGTCTTGATTACGAGAGTACGTCCTGGACAGAGTCTCGTTCTTGATTAAGTCATTGGTACCGACTTATCTCAAGCGTTGACCCTTGTCCACTTTGGGAGTCAGTGTAGGACCTCGAGGACGAATTCCTACCCAACTGACTCGGGAGACATATTTTATTCGTATGTCTCCGATCACTTTTCTTCTACAGTATGATTATTGTTTGTGCTTTTACTTGATTGTTCTTTCTTTCGTAATCTGTTCATATGCCATGTGTTGTTTGATGATTGTGCTTGCTATGTATCCTGAGTGTATTTCGTGATCTGAGAGCGCGCTCGACTAGCCTTATCGAAATTCTGAGGACAAAATTTTTCTAAGAAGGGTAGAGATGTCACTTCCCGTTCCTGGAATACGTAAATTTTTTATTTTTCCTGTATATGGTATCTGGCACCTGTATCTTTATTGCATGTATCTTGTATTTACACCGGGCCATGGCATGGAACAGTATCTCGTCGCGGAATAGTGTGCCACCCCTTGTCCTTGTTTGGTTGTAAGCGTGGTTCACTATTTCGATGATAGAATTTCTGGACCGTGTTATGGTTAGGGTTTTATTTATTTAATTAACTTGATTAATTGTTGCATGTAGAATTTAACATGTCATTAGTCATATGGTTAAGAGCATGCCTAAGATTAGGGTTTCTTTGAGTCAACCCAACCCCTATATATATTCTCTTCCACACTCTCTCTCATCATTCACTTTTCATTTCATTTTTCCTCCAACCAACATTTATGCAAGTACATCTTGCACCAAATGGAGAGATTCTTGTATTTTTTATTTCTTGATTCCTTGATATTATTTGTCTATATTGTTCTTCTCATCATTCTCTACAAGTTTAGTTCTTGGAGCTTTTGATTTTAATGACTAGTTTTGTGTAGATCTAAGTTTCTAAAACTATGGTTTTATGGATTTTCACGGTTTTGATCTATCAAACTTGGTTGTTTTCGAAAACTAATTGTTCCATATTGTAGAGAATTTCGTTCTACCCCATTTTCACCTATGGAAGTCCAAATTTGGACTTGCATTGAAGGTTTTTATGGAGCTTGGAAGCCATGGCTTCCATGGCCCATCTTCTCGGATTTTTGAGAAGATGAGCAGTGACCCTGGCCGCATGAAGTCATGTGGACTTCATTTCTTAGCCGCATGAGCTTAGCCGCGAGCAGCTTGGCCGCATGAGCTTGGCCGCGACCTGGTCGCATGAAGTCATGTGGACTTCATTTCTTGCCGCATACAGCTGGGATGCATGAGCTTACCGCATGACCCTAGTACGCATGAAGCCATGCGGACTTCATTTCTTGGCCGCATGACCCTTGTCCGCATGAAGCCATGCGGACTTCATTTCTTGGGCGCATGACCCTTGTCCGCATGAAGCCATATGGACTTTATTTCTTGGCCGCATGACCCTTATCCGCATGAAGCCATGCGAACTTCTTTTCTTGGCCGCATGCAGTCCTGCGGACCGTATGTATCCTGCGGACCGCATGACCCTTGGCCGCATGTTTTCTTGGCCCCCTTTTCCTTGCCCCTTGCATGTGTAGCGCCCTGCTTTCGATAGGCGATGGAACTTCATAATATGCTTGCGTCGAGTCAGATCGACCGAGAACTTAGTTGTCCATCTGACTCGATCGCTAAGCTTGGTAAACGATAACACCTTGCGGCATCGATCAAATCGATTTGGACGGACGTTAGGTGAATCGATCCAACTAATGGAACGATTTCTGTTGGAATAAGTCCTAGATACAGCGGACTGCGTCTCGGCGAGTGAGATCTCTATTAGAGTCCCTTCGACGGGACCGGACCGCTGTATGGTTTTCTTGGAGCTTTTGCCGCTGGGTTTTGATGAAGTACTTTCGCATCGTTTTCCTGGATGCAATTACAAATTTTGAAGCAAGGGAAAAAGAAGGAATTCTAACAAAGTATTGGTGCCATTGCAGGAGCTCGCGTAACTAAAGCTTGACGTTGCGAAGCGCTTCGACGATCGGCACGAGCAAAGTAATCGGTGGGTGATTCGGCCTTCTTTTCTACTCTGTCCCGCAAACTAATTCCTTGCTTCAAATTCATTCAAATCGAACGATGCCAAGTTAATTGCATGCCAATCCACTAAATTCAAGAACTCGGGAAAAACGTATCAATTTAGAGTAATCTACTCTGGAAAATACAAGTTTATCACATAAACCAGAAAGTTTAAGGTTCTAGTAAAAAGATAGACTATTTCACGTGCTGCAAAATAATATGAAACGTCGATCGTGGGTTATGATGCCTCGGACAATTTGGTGCCTACGGGATGCTAAATCGGGAGTACGGCTTTGGGGAAAATAAATCGTTGCATGAGTTGGAAGAAATGATAATGTCATTTAATACTGTTCGTGCTATACAAATCTGCCCGCACATATTAAACAAGTTCACGTAATGGCATGGTCATGGACAGCTTGTGCACAAGTTAAACTTTCCTCGATACGGTATCTGGGGTATCGGAACCGAATCGACCTAGGGGAAAAACAAATTCGTGCTTCGGCGCGAGGCATTACGAGACCTGCAGCAGGGCTTGCAACCCAAGCTGACAGGCATGTCGTAATGCCATATAAAGTTCCTCGTGATGCATAGCATCAATGACCGCACATATAAGATAGAGCATGCTCACCTATTGTCTTATGCAGGTAGTAAATATTATCTATGTTTTATGCAGGGACGAGCACGGCCGTGGTAAGAAATGGGATAAACTGCTGTGTTTTACTGTATGCTTTATTACTCAAATGATGGTTATCGATATGAACTGAATTCATTTAGTTCTAATTAGAAAGACAACTATAAAGCATGCCTACCTTAACAATCAGAGTCGGTTTAGACGAGTGGGTTCGTTTCGTCCACTTAGCAAGTGTGCTAATCTTCTCCCCCAATTTCTCCAAGTGCGACGGCCGCTCCAAACTAAACTGAAGCTGAAGTACGAAGAGGCGTTTTGAAGCTCTCCCTATGCTGAAGTATTTTGAAGCCAATTCAGTCGACGGCTTATGTATAAAGGGGCGAATGTATGGAACGGCAAGTGTTAGTTCAGGCAGCTTGTCGAGTGTATTTCTTTCTGTTTTCAATCAATGTAGACGCAACGGCATCCAATGTAATTACGACTTGCACTTCATTGCAAGCTATGAATGAAAAGCAAATTTCTATCTTCCTATACTGTGTCTCAATTTGATGTGATTTGTGAAGTTTCAACTTGGCGTTTCAATATAAAAGATAAACGTAACGTTCTTGCCTTGTACGAGTGCAAATTCCAGACTCGTACGACATCACGCCTTAGCGAGGACGATCGATTCGGCAAAATAACACCGAGGACGAACGGTTTGTCGACTCGGGACGTGACAGCATGTTCCTTTTATTATATTCTTTTGTGTTTTAAATGGCTTATATTTTGTACTCAGCCTAGCTTGTGACTACCCGATTTGATGATTGTGAATCTTAGGCAACTTATCTTAATTGAACCATGATCATGGCACAAATAGTACCGCAGGCATGAATAGTGCTGCATGGCTTGTATAGTGCCGCATAGTGCCTATTTTGGCTGTTTTTGGCTGTTTTATGTCCTATTTGGCTGATTTATGGCCAGAATTTCTTCCAACTTCCAACATGAAAGTTGTAGATATTTATCTTGGCTTCAAGAATCTTCATGACTTGCTTTAACTAGAATTTATATGTGACTTTTATGTCACGAGGGGTCCGCGTGACTTTCTGACTTGACCGTATGTCTGATTTGATTACCTGTATACGTGCTGGTACCTATTCTAAGTGTAAATTGAGATACAATATTAGTATGCACTGTGGTGCTATTTATTGAGTGCACTGAGGTGTGACTCTACGTGCTATGTGATCATTCGTGTTATATGTCCAACACAGTCATGGTAATTGGTCAATAATAGTGTGGTGGTATAATGATTGTTGTTTAATGCATTACACTAAGCATGGATCTAATTGAGCCGATGTGGATTCATACTTAGGGTACACGTACTATGGTACAACATATAGGAGGATGACCATGTGACCACGACATGTAATTCCAATATCAAGATAGGGTTAATCTAAGCAACTTAACTTGGTAGATGCATTGGGTGGAAAGAATCCCGAGATCGTGCCATACTAGCCACCCCAGGTCCAGTCCTGACGTGTCGGGTTGGCCGCCACGGATATGGTTTCATTCGCCTATAGCGGATGACTATATCTGACTCCTACGTGCTATGTGTTATATGTTTTAGCACGGTGGCCTTACGGGGGACCGGTGCATAATCAAAGTGCTACGTGTATATGTATATTTATAATGGATTGGCTAGCCCTGCTGGGTTGACGCGATCTGAGGATTCCAATATTGCATTACTGGGATAACCCAGGCAAATCATAGAAAGCCGTAGGATTGATTGGCCGCTTGTAAGCCGACTTATTTGTGATATGTTTCTTCTGTTAGCAACTGAGGAACATGGACTATCGTGGTGCGTGGTCCAACCCATGTTCTTGTTTGGTTGTTGGGTTGGGCTATTGTGCTGCGATAGGCTATGGACCGAAGTCGCGATCAGAAGCCCTTCGCCTGCCCATGGTTATAGGATATATCTTATCTCGGCATGATATTGGCACCGTTTGTCCTTATTTGGTTGTAAGGGTGTCGTATTGTCTCGATGATATGGTATAAGCCTATAACTCGTGAATCAGGTCTTATTATTATGCTTGGGTTTTATCTCACTCTTTTGTGCTCCCTTGTGGTACTTGCTATTCGGGGCCTGACCCCGCTGGTTTTGTTTAGCCAGATCTCGTAGCAGCGCTAGAGGATCCAGCCTTCTACCCGAACAATGGTGCACACCAGGAGTATGGGCACCAGGGACCATGAGTGGGTTTCTTCTTCACCTCTCTGATATCTTCTATTTTGTACTTGGCGTTTAGCCACCGGCACCGGTTTAGCCGGTAGTTCTGGACATTTAGTTCCTCACATAATTATAATTAAATCAACTGCAGCTGACTACGGTTATGTACTATTGACTCTCGATACTAGATTATCATTTTGTATAGCTAGGCTCATGGATCATTTGATGAAGCGTCGGGGACTCCTTACTGCTTTGTCTTATACGATCATTACTTTTACTGTTCTTATTTGATTGATTGGACATAGATGCTATGTGAGATCGTAGGAGACTTGATTGTAGCATGCACCCCCTTGCTCTTGACAGCCACGATCGCCGTATGACGTTTATATACCTCATATGGAGTACTGGCCTAGTCGTTCTCAGTATTCCGGTACTGGGGCGTGACAGAACCGCTGATTTCGACTTCGTATGAAGAAGTTATGGCATTTTGTGTTCATGGGTTCTGAACATCTTCGTGCTGTCGGGACGATGAACAGTGCCGTACGCGCTTGCGTGTCGAGCGAGCCGTGTGCGTGCGTGCTCCGTGCGCCGTGCTTGCGTGCTTCGTACGCCGTGGGCAGTTTTGCTCGCAGCGCGTGGTGCATTTTTGTGCGCCGCGCACCACGCCATTCATTGGTCGCGAGCGCGCACCGTTCTTTGCGCGCACCGTGCGCCCGGGGCAGTTTGTCTGCACACCAGTACGTTTTGCGCGCGGTACGCAGACCGCACACCGGCGTCGTGGGCAGTTTTGCCGCGCGTGTAGCGCACCCATGCGCGAATCACCCTAAATGACGTTTTTGCCCATTTGCTGTTTTGTAGCTAGAATCTAGAAAAACTAAAACATGAAAGTTGTAGATATTCGTCTTGGCTTCAAGAATCTTCATGTCTACCTTAATTAGAGTTTATAGGCGACTGATATCTTCACTCATAGTTCTTGATCTTCTTGGCATATTTTCTGTACTTGGCCTAACATGCGACGACCTGACTTGACAACTGTGCCTTCTAGTTCTTTCCATCTCGTGACTTGACCTTCATTCCCGACCTGACTACCTATGCGTGTGCTGGTTAATCCTATGTGGTGTACTGAGTACAATCTATGTGAGCACCGAAGTGTTATCTCATGTGCTAAGTGTTCCTACGCGATATATGTCAGTACATCCAAAGTCTCCAGCACTTACATAATAAATGGTCGGTAGTAATGACTTGGTATGTATTGCGTGTTGCATTACACTAAGAATGGATCCTTACGTATGACTCCATGAGCTAGTACGGATCCCTACTTGGGGTACTCGTACTATGTACGACATCTAGAGGATGAGCATGTGACCACGACACTGTGATATCCAAGATTAACCTAGGGATACTAAACTAACTACCAGTAGATGCATTGACGGGAAGAATCTCGAGATCGTGCCATCCTAGCCACCCCAGGTCCCATCCTGAGTGTCGGGTTGGCCGCCACGGATATGGTTTCATCCGCCTATGGTAGTGAACTGTATCCGATCCTATGTGTTATGTGTATATGTTTAGCGCGGTTGTCTTACGGGGGACCGATGCATAATCAATGTACTACGTGTTTATATATATATATATATATATATTA
>JANAVB010024400.1:26157429-26323874 GCA_029216955.1 Iris pallida | reverse complement strand
TATCTCTATATATATAGAGAGAAGAGAGAGAGGAGGATATATATATATATATATATATATATCTATCTATTTTATCTATATATATATATACTCTATTGGATATTCACTATTGCAATGCCAAGTCTGACTTGTACTTCTAGTTTACTTATTATTCTAGATGCCAAACCGCAATAGCGTTGAACGAAAACAATTTTGATACCACACACAAACTTGCTCAAAATCCCCTGAACAAAAACAACACAAACTTGCTCAAAATCCCCTGAAATCATCATCTCAGTTGTAAGAGAGAAATCCCTGACCAAACAATTTTGATACCAAGAAATTTCAGATGAATTCCGCCAAAGATTTGATCCGTTCTTCAAAGCACTTTAATGATAATCAGCCTTCCAAAAGCTTTCTAACTACATCTGCCTAAATATCTACAAAACCATAAGATTGTTTACAGACCTGAAGCTAGCTAAGTATTGGTAAGGCCACTTTCACAAAAATAGACTGCTCTTTGTTTTGGTATTAAGCCAACTTCCACACTTCATGCACAAATAGCTACTGCTCCTGCTGTTGTTTTACATACAAAATGGCTCCTTTAGCCTCAATTATTTGTAGTCAATTATCACTCTTGTGGATAGACCATGAGTGGTTAATTCACAATTCCCATTCAAACACAAATATCAACACATGACGAGGTTACAATGATAGCAATAGTGTTGTGCGAAAGAAGAAACCCAAAAATAAGTACTTGAATTATTTGAATAAGATCTTGTCATCGTCTAGTAAAAACATCAAATAGAATAAAATGAAATGAAAGGTAAGGTAAGGTAACAACGTAACAGATAAAATTGAAGGAAATAACTACTTTTTTTAATTCAAAAGAGGATACATACTGCAGCCAGACTGTACTTGTCACGCAGAAATTGGCAAAGAGCTGTTTTACTGAAAGAAACAAAAACAAAAAAGTAAATTAACGTGCATCATATCCTCAAATACAGACAAGACGCATTTTTAGAAAGTAGATTATATTGATAGAATTGTAAGTGAGCTGATATCGTTAACGGAATCTGAACCAAGGTAAATGTGAAATGTAGGCTTGAGTGTGCAGGTAAAACATATAGCATTAACAAACAGTTCCAAGAAATCGGAAACTTCATTGTCCGCATGTGAGATGGTATGAAATACATACAGTATGAGACAAGCTGTAGCAAATTTCTCCAAAATCTTCAAATCATTAAGCATAATCAATCTTGAGAAACCCTAGTAGATCTTTCGGATCCGGCCTGCGAGCACCGACGCGGCCACCCTGGCTGCACCCGCAAGCACCGATGCTCGCATGACTGGGCGTCGTGGAGCACGGGGCCCACATGCTGTCGACGGTGAGCAAATCTGGTCGGTGGTGGTGGTGGTAGAGTGAGGGTTGGTGGGAGATAGAGTGTGTGTGTTGAGAGAGAGAGAGAGAGAGAGAATAGCGTGACATTAAAAAAAAATTGAGATTATATCATTTGCAAGGACAAAAAGCTACGTATCCAAACGCTGAAAGTCATCCTCCTCACTTGCAAGGGACAAAAAGGACTATATCCAAACACGGTTTGAAAACTCATACACGATGCAAGTGCACTGCAACTCAACATGCTGCAAGTGTCACTTTCACACATTCGATGAATTACCGCTATCCAAACAGCCTTGAGTGGTGAAATATTGTACATTTCAATAAAGTAACATTTCACATGGCATATGTTGGAAATGGCATATGTTGGAAGATAACTATAAACTAGAAATAAGAATGAGAAATAAAAAATTTGAGACACAAATGTTGTTCATGGAATATATTTTTACCCTCCTACGAACAGTGCAGCAGGTTCCTGGCGATCTATTTCCGATATACAACGAATCCTGACGATCCACGACACCGGTGTGATACGTACCTCATTTATGGGACCTAACACGGTGGCGAATCCAACGAACGATCACAGCCTTATGCGGAAGAGATGAGATGAACGGAGATAGAGATTTTGGTAAGTTTTGAGTTCTAGTTGCCTTTTACTATTTTTTTTCTTTGGTGCGTTTGTCAAGAGAGAGAGGGTAAAACAGAATATTGTTTATTAAAACAGATCCTCTTGATCGTGTATAGGATTTACGTGCACCACAAATTCCGTAACGGAATTGCGAGTGACTCGTGACAGCGGAAGACCAGTAACCGCATCTCAAAAGAATAAATAAACAAATAAAAATAAGATAGAAAAATACCATTTTACCCCTAGCTCGGGCAGCGGCGCACAACTAACAAACGCGTCAAATAAACACATTAATTGCACATCCGCTTGCAGGTTGGATGGTCGTGAGCCCATCACTCACAAAACCCACTTACCCAAATAGAGTGAGTTTTAACACTTTAAACAAAAGAGATTACTCTATCCTATCCAATGTGAGACTAAAACATCCCATTATTGAATCACAACCAACTACAAACCTAACCAAGTTCAACATACATGGGATACTGCTACAAATCTAACTTAGAAAAACATACCAAAGGCTCTCTACAATTCAGAGATTTGCATAGCATGATCACAAGAACTAAGAAGTCTGATATTGAGGGAATAGAAACAAGGTTTAATCTATTTGAGGTGGATCTTTATATTGATCTTGATAAATTAAAACAGCAACAGTAAACTTAATCAAAGAGGTTACTGAAGTTGACGAAGTGCAGTGCCAGAAACAAATCAAATATAAAACATAGATATATTTCAGTCAAATCAAATATAAAACATAGATATATTTCAGTTATACTAACATGGATCAGGTAATACCCACTTGAATAATGCATCAAAATAGGTTAAAGATGCTCTTACACTTGCAATGCAGATGAATGCTAGGTTTTAGAGCACGTTCATGAAAGAAGTCCCAATTCCAGATGACCATGAAGAGTCCACATGCATGCATGGCTTTAGAGATTGCTAGGATCAAGTATGATGGTCACGATCATGGCTTCGAACTTCTTGAACAAGGAACATTCGCCATGTCCTGGGAATTTCCGGTAGCTTTCAACTTGTACTTGCAGGCTTGTAGCTAAGAACTCATTAATTCTGATGCCCATTCATCTCGAGTCCCTGAGGGTATAAATTAACCTTCTCAATAAACCTCTTCATACTACTGCACACCAGTTGCTCAACTCTTACGCTTAATTCTATCATCTGGCTTCTTCTTCCACACGAAGACGGTTCTTTATCCGACTTCAGATGGTTTTAAGGTTGAAACACAGCTTCTGCCTGGAGCTCCAATGCTGAATCACCAATAATCCATACAGGAACAACCACCTTCTTTGAAATGGTGAAACCGGTATCGATCTCTCAGAAGTATCTCCCTGTTGTATATTGCAGATATTAGCTTGGCAGCTGTGTGACAATCATCGCAAACTCGGAGGTTTTTAAAAACCCTTATTGGCTTAGGTGCTTCTGTACTAATAAGTCCAAATGCAATGGCCAGCTTCTCACTATGAAGATACAGCGCTTGCTCTCTGACACCCTCATCTTCTATATTCTGCAACAACTGAGTACTGTTTGGTACATAACCAGCTGCCTTCAGTCTTACTACAATTTCATTCAGCTTTGAATATATCCTTTCTGACTGAGGGTGAGAATTATCTCCCACTAAGAACTCGTGCACGACACCAACAGCCTCGACCGAGCTGCTTCCAGGTTCTTTCTTCAGCCCTCGATCCCGCATCGACTTCCTCAATGTTGCAACGCTGTCCCATTTCCCAGACTTGGCGTACAAATTAGACAGAAGGACATAAGCTCCATCATTCCCAGGCTCCAGTTCAACAAGACGATGGAACGCATGCTCACCTAGCTCCACATTCCTGTGAACCACACAGGCTCCAAGAATCGCTCCCCAAGCCGAAGCAGGGGGCACCATTGGCATGGTTTCTATGATCTCCATTGCTTCATCGATGAGCCCACCACGTCCGAGGATGTCGACCATGCACCCGTAGTGCTCGACTTCTGGTGCAATGTTATAGACAGAAACCATCTGGTTGAAGTACAATCTCCCTTCACTGACCAGCCCAGCATGGCTACAAGCGCACAGGATGCTGGTAAAAGTAACCTTATTTGGCTTAACATCAGACTCCTGCATCTCCAAGAAGAGTTCCAAAGCATCCTTCCCTCTACCATGCATTGCGAACCCAGCAATCATAGCACTCCAAACAAAGACATCCCTCTGCTCGACAGATCTGAACACCTTGAGCGCTTCCTCGAGCTCCCCACACTTGGAGTACATGTCAATGAGGGAGGTTGTCAGATGAAAATTTAGCCCAAAACCATTCTGCTCAATGTAAGTATGGATCCAACCACCCAACTCGATTGCGCCCAGCTGCGAGCATGCCGAGAGCACGGCTACGAGCGTGACCTGATCAGGCTTCCCGCTGGCATCACTCTGCAACTCACGGAAAAGAGCCAAGGCATCCTTCGGTCTGCCGTTCTGTTCGTAACCCGAGATCAACGCATTCCAAGAAGCAATATCACGACTCGGCATCCCGTTAAAAAGCCTCCGTGCCGCGTCAAACTCCCCCGACCTTGCATAACCAACAAGCATAGTAGTCCACGAGATCGAATCCCTCTCATCCATCCTGTCAAACACCACCTTCGCATCCTCCAAGCCCCTGCACTTGACATACATATCAAGAATGGCATTGCTCAGTATCAAGCTGTCCTGAACACCGTTCTCCTCGATGTAGCGGTGCAACCATCTCCCCAACTCCAAGTCCTTCTTCATACCGCAGGCAGAAAGCACGCTGACCATAGTCACGTCGTTCGGCCTCACATTCCCATCCCCACCTACCTCCATCATCTCCCGAAACAGCCTCAACGCCTCCTCGCACCTGCCCACGTTCACCAGGGAGCCGATCATCAAGTTCCAAGACACGACGTCCCTCTCTGGAATGGCATCGAACATGCGGAACGAAAGGCCCACGTCGCCGCATGCAGCGTAGAAGTGTACGAGAGAGTTGAGGACGAAGACATCCGAACCAAAATTCGACTTGACGGCCATGCCGTGGAGGGCGGCACCGTGTTTCAGCGACGACAGCGCCGCGGCGGCTTTGATGGCGAAGGGGAAGGTGAACTTGTCTGGGGAGTGCGGGCTGTATGAGAGCATGCGGACGAAGAGGCAGAGGGCGGCGGCGGGTGTGGAACCGGAGGCGTGGGCGCGAATGAGGGTGTTCCAGGTGTAGGGGTTCGGTTGGGGAATTTGGACGAACAGTTGGTCGGCGTAGTCGAGGTTACCCAGGCGGTGGCGTTTGGAGAGGGAGAGTGCGGCTGCGAGGAGCTTGCTGGCGGAGTAGGGGTGGGAGAGGAGGTCTAGGCGGAGCATTTGGGCGTGGATTTGTTTGAGCTTCGGCATGTCGAGGGATTTGTAGTCGTCGTCGTCGTTGAGCAGAGTGAGGATCGGATGGTCACGCCGACGAATAGTACTCTTCATGGTAGTGGCGTCGGAGTGGAGAGGAAGAGGAGGAGTGAAGCCGGAGGAGACATGGCGGTGGTGGGTGGTGAGTAGCAGCGGAGTTGCCGCCATGGCTGTTGATGTCAAGGGTTTGAATTACTTGCTTGCTTGCTAGTGTTTTTTTTTTTCTTGAAGTTTTTATTGCAACTTTTGGTGGTACTTTTGGCAAGGTTTCTTTTCAGTTTCTTTGCTGGTATAATATTTAAAATATATGTTTATGTTGTAACTCATATGGCTTTTCACCTTTTATCTCCTTGTAACCTACATGACCTTTGGCCCTTCATTTCTTCATAACCCCCAACCTCTCTCCCTATATAAAGAGAGGTTGGGATAGCTTGTAAGATGCACTTGTGTGGTTGATAATATACGAGAAAACTTCGTCTCCGTGTGTTTGAGTTTTTGGCTTACGACACGTTATCAGCACTTTGCTCGTGCAACGCCGGAGACCCGACGTACCGCTCGCCTCGCCGTCCGCCGACCGTTGCCCCGCGCGCAACCCGTCGCTCATCGCCGATCCCGCGTATCCGCGTGGGTCCTGTCCGATTCCGCGGTTTCCGTATAACGACGGTAACCCTTAATTTCTTCTTAAGAATATTTTTCTAAGAAATATTTGGTAGTGAAATATTTTTTCGGACAGTAAGGTAGATTGAATAATGTCTTACTGAAGATATAAGAATAAGACACAATTTTCATAATTCAACAACAGCATGAAATAAATATAGTGACGTAAGTTCGGAACTGATAACTACTGTACTTTGCACTAAGAAAAAGATCAAAGTATCAATATTACAATGATCTGTTTTCTATAAACTTGCTCCTTAAGCTCTATAAAGTTGAAAGCAAATAAAAAGAGAACAACCTTCTGACAAATCATCAGCTCTCTTTGTGCCCGATTCGACCTCCTATTCTTGAAGAAATGGAGAAGAATTTTTTTTCGTTGGTAACCTGAAAGATGCATAAGAGCTACGCCTTTATTTTTCATCATAGTAGAAAATTTTAACTTTGCTATAATCTAGCCTTTAGCATACTAGTTTTTTTTGAAAAAAAAACATATTTATTATTTAATTTCTGAGAAAATAAATTTTTGATAGCAAATTTCCATGTTGAAAAAAAAAATTAGATGCTAATATTTTTTTTTTTTGGTGATGATGGATTTGGAGCGCCCCGGCGAGCGCCACAGTGCCATCTGCGCCCCGACAAGTTTTTTTTTCTATGTTACTCAGTGAATTATTGTAACAGATGGGTAGTAAAAATTGTATTTTTTTCGCTATTTTTTTGGTGTCGCTTCATTAGACATCGGAAAAATAGTTGACATTTTTTTGGTGCCGCTTGCTTAGGCACCAATTCTTTTGTGTGTTGTTGCCTACTTATGTTGTACGTTTTTTTTTAGCGTAATGGCGTGAAAATTGAAAAATTGTCTTGGCTACATAAACAAATTCTGGCACCGCCAAATTTGGGCCTCCAAAAATAACCTTTTTGGCTAATAATTTTTCAAAGGCAACGCTCATTTTGAGCACGTACTAAATTTTTACCTATTTTGCACAGTTCGCAAATAGTGTGAATTTCTTGAAAAATCTTATTTATTCTTACATTTGAAAAAAAAAATTACGAAGTCTCTCCGAAGAGGCTCACCTATTTGGGTATGATGTCAGAAAGAACTTGGGGTTTGGTTCTTAAGAGGTCCTCGGTGACCCTCCTCCCTCATTTTCCCGCCTGGTCATATTCACGTAGAGCTACTGAAAGGGGTTGACCGAATTTTTTTTTTTGCTCAAATTGTATTTATAATTATGCATTTTTACAAGAAACTAATTGAACTCTCTATATCGACCCGTCGATCGATATAAGAAAAAGTTTTTAAACAAAAATCATTTTTTCAAAACCGTTGTTTTTATTTACGATTGTTTGTTGTTGCTTATACAAACCAAATCCATATAAACCTGTCGTTTTATATGTTGACTGATCAAGATTTTTTCTCCTGTTGTAGAAAAATGTCGATCAAGATTGATTTTTCCATCCTTGAAGCCTCTGGCAAGAACTACTTGGACTGGACGCAAGACATCCAGAACCATTTAGATGCGCAGGGCCTCTTGGACGTCATCTATAACGAGGAAGAGCGTGAAGTGGAAGTCACTCGCTCAATGAACGCCAAAGCGATGATTCTATTCCGCAGGCATTTATCTGACTCCATGAAGTCGGAGTTCATTGAAATCTCCTCGCCGAAGACGCTATGGGACTCTCTGAAAGAGCGCTTCGACCACCAGAAGACCATATGGCTACCTGAAGCACGCCATGACTGGTTGAACCTGCGCTTCCAAGACTTCAAGAGTGTAACTGATTACAACAATGAAGTCTGCAGGATTCGATCACTTCTCCAATACTGCGGTGAGATATTAACCGACAGTGATCTTTTGGAGAAAATATACACCATATTTCCTTCCACTGATAACTTACTCCAAAAGCAATACCGTCAGTCTAAGTTCACCAAGTTTCCCGAGCTCATCACCCAGCTTTTACTAGACGAGAAGAACAGTCTCATTTTAATGAGAAACAACAATTCTCGTCCTGCTAGAACAAAGGCAATTCCAATGTCTGATGCAAACGCTCTCCGTGGACCAAATCCACGGTGGAAACGAGACAAGGGCCAGTCGTCCCAGCCAAGGAACAGAGACAAGTTTAAGTCTTGCCACCCAAAGCGAGGTTCTAACAAGAACCAAGGACCTTTGACTCCTAGACAGTCTCATGGTAAGAACCAACGGGCCAGTCATCCCAAAACGAGAGTGGAAGGCCAAGCGCCTACTCTCTGCTACAAATATGGTGCTTATGGTCATATGCAACGGACTTGCAGGGCGACCACCCAAGAAGTTAATAACTATCACAAGGGGCGCCGGGCCGAAGCAAATCTGGTCAACGAGTGCGAAAATCTAAATCTTGAGACCCCCGATTTTGTAGCAGAAATGGAAGAATGAATCTCCATTTTCTCTCTATATTTGATTTAAGTCATAAAACTTTTGGTGGTTTGTATTTTCTGTTTTTTCGATAAATTAAAGTTCTATTTCGAGCACTTTCCTCAAACGTGTGACAAACTTTAATTTTTTGTACTTATAGGCATGGACCACGGGGCAGTGGATTGTCTGGTTGATAGTGGAACGACTCACACTATCTTGAGAGATAAATCATACTTTATCTCCTATACGCCTAAAGTAACCTCAGTGACAACCATTTCGGGACCCTCAACCCTTGTTCAAGGTTTTGGCAAAGCCCATTTTTCGTTGTCCAATGGTACTCCCGTTGAAGTATCAGAGGCCTTATATTCTCCAAGGTCCAGTCGTACCTTACTGAGTTTTAAAGATATTCGAGAAAACGGATTTCATGTTGAAACTGCTCGAGAACATGGCTTCGAGTATCTTTTCATTACCTCCACTCAGTACGGCCAAAAGCGTATCTTGGAGAAGTTGAAATGTCTTTCAAGTAGTTTGTTTCTCACTACGATACAACACATCGAGAGCAATCTCATCATTCGTCGAGCGCCAGTTGATGAGAGGACTTTTATGCTATGGCATGACCGACTGGGTCATCCGGGTCAAAATACGATGCTTCGCACTATGAATGCATCACATGGGCATCCTCTTGGAGGAAAGAATTTTGTTATAAATCCGAAAAGCCTATGCCAAGCTTGTTCGATTGGGAAGACGAATCTCAAGCCACTCCATGTGAAACCTACGAGATTAGTTTCTCAATTTCTTGAGAGAATTCATGGAGATATTTGTGGACCAATCCAACCAACATGCGGACCATTTAAATACTTCATGGTTTTGGTTGATGCATCGACTAGATGGTCACACGTAGTGTTGTTGTCCACCCGAAACGCAGCGTTTCCTAAACTCCTCGCCCAGATCATTAAGTTAAGGGCTCACCATCCGGATTATCCGATAAAGTCTATTAGACTTGATAATGCCGCGGAGTTTACATCGAAGACTTTCGATGATTATTGCATGACTTTGGGAATAAATCTTGAACACCCTGTTGCGTATGTTCAAACCCAAAATGGCCTAGCAGAAGCTTTTATTAAGCGACTGCAAGTGATAGCGCGGACCTTGGTTATGCGCACCAAACTTCCACTATCTGCATGGGGCTATGCAATTTTGCACGCTGCAAATTTGGTCCGTCTGAGGCCCATGGCCACCCAACCACTTTCCGCATACCAGCTGGTTACTGGATGTGAGCCTGACATCTCACATTTACGCGTGTTTGGGTGCCTAGTCAATATTCCAATTGAGCCGATAAGGCGTTCAAAATTTGGACCTCAGAAGCGACGGGGAATATATGTCGGTTATAACTCCCCGTCCATCATTCGCTATTTAGAGCCCTTGACAGGCGATCTCTTTAACGCGAGACACGCGGATTGTGACTTTGATGAGGCAATCTTCCCGTCGTTAGGGGGAGAAATGCACGCTAACGTTAATGAGGAACGACGTGAATTAGCGTGGCATGTGCCCGCTGTTGCTCATCATGATCCCCCCTCTGCACATAGTGATAAGGAAGTGCAGAAGATTCTAGGTCTGTAAAATATTGCAAATCAAATGCCAGACGCATTTAGCGGCCTAGCAAAAGTTACGAGATCAATTATACCTGCTGCAAATGTGCCTGCAAGGATAGACGTCCCTGAGAGACACCATGTTCCTGTGAAACATGTTGCTCCGGTCGAACCCGCCGAGCAAAGGACGCTGCCATCGGCCGTCCAGTCCGCCGCTATTCCCAAGAAGAAGGGAAGACCGGTTGGTTCCAAAGATGTTCTGCCCCGGAAGCGGAGAAATCTTGTTAAAAACGTTTTGCCACATGAGATCATTAAGGATCACGGCGATGTATTAGAAGAGCACGTTCCAGATGAAACGCCTATTCCTAATCATGTCGATAACCTCGAAATATCCGTCGAGTATGCTAGCTTAGACGATATTTTGAAGCGAAACGAAACTGTCATCGATGATGTGTTCATATACTCAGTGGCCACTGACATTATGAACAATGATGACATGGAACCTCGTAGTGTTGCCGAGTGTCAACGACGAACGGACTGGTCACAATGAAAACAAGCAATCCAGGCTGAACTATACTCCTTAGCGAAAAGAAGTGTGTTTGGACCCGTTGCTCCAACACCACCCAATGTTAAACCAGTTGGTCACAAATGGGTTTTCCTAAGGAAGCGTAATGAGAGAAATGAGATTGTGCGATACAAGGCTCGCCTTGTGGCGCAAGGCTTCTCACAACGCCCTGGAATTGATTACGATGAGACGTATTCTTCCGTAATGGACGTCATAACGTTCCGCTACTTAATCAGTTTAGTAGTTTCCGAAAAACTGAATATGCAGCTCATGGATGTGGTCACAGCCTATCTCTACGGGGATCTGGACACAGAGATATACATGAGAGTCCATGAAGGACTAAAGATGCCTGAATCAAGTAGTTCCCGACCACGGAACGCGTTCTCGATTAGACTGAGGCATTCGCTATATGGATTGAAACAATCCGGGCGAATGTGGTATAACCGCCTAAGCGAATACTTGATCGGTTTGGGATACGTTAATAACGAACTTTACCCATGCGTGTTCATAAAGAAATCCACTTCAGGATACGCAATCATCGCGGTCTATGTAGATGACATGAATCTCATAGGAACCGAAAAAAACTTGTCAGAAACTGCTGATATCCTGAAGAGGGAATTCGAGATGAAGGATCTTGGGAAGACACGATTTTTCCTCGGCCTGCAGATCGAGCACCGTAAAGATGGAATTCTTGTCCATCAAGCGAACTACACCCAAAAGGTGTTGAGATGCTTTAGTCATTTTGATGTTAAGACATCCGCTATTCCCATGATCGTCCGCTCTCTAGACATTACTAAGGACCCATTCCGTCCAAAGGAGGACGACGAAGAGATACTGAGTCCTGAGTGCTCTTATCTGGGTACAATAGGCGCTTTATTGTACTTGGCCCAATGTACTAGACCGGACATCTCGTTTGCTATGAATTGTCTAGCTCGACACAGCACCGCGCCAACACGCCGCCATTGGAATGGCATAAAAGATATTTTTTGCTACCTTAAGGGTACTACGGACTTGGGCTTGTTCTATCCCTACGCGGTTTTGAGTGAGTCCAACGCTATTGGCACTTGAAGCAACGCGACCCTTGTTGGCTACGCCGATGCGGGATACTTATCTGATCCGCACAAGGGGCGTTCCCAATCTGGTTATATCTTTACCATTGGGAATACGGCGATTTCTTGGAGGTCTCGCAAACAGACCTTAGTGACTACTTCAACGAACCACTCCGAGCTACTCGCGCTTTATGAGGCGACAAGAGAGTGTGTATGGCTTCGAGCTGTTATTGGCCATATTCGAAGTACATGTGATCTTCCATATGACCCAGATGAATCTGTTGTCGTCTATGAGGACAATACCGCTGTTATTGATCAAGCGAAACATGGTTACATCAAAGGGGATACTACCAAGCACATATTGTCTAAGTTGTTCTTTACACATGAACAACAAGCACTTCAGAAGATTGAAGTGCAACACATTGGATCGGAGAATAACCGTGCAGACTTGTTCACCAAGTCACTGCCAAAACACTCGTTCCAGAAACATGTTAGAGCGATTGGACTTAGGAAGCTTTCAGAGCTAGCCTAAGTGAAACATGTTTCCCGCACCCTGTTGTGTGCATGTGAGGGGGAGCGCCCCAACGAGCGCCTCCAAACGCCCTGTTGTGCGTATATCCCGCGTCCTGTCGAGTGCGAGTGAAAAGGAGAGCATCCTGATGTATGCTTGTGTACTTTTTTTCCCTTAGATTAAGTTTTTTTCCATTGGGTTTTCCTTGGCAAGGTTTTTAACGAGACACATTTAAAATCTCTTATTCACTAAGGACTACTGTGATCAGGGGGAGTATCCAGTGTATACTTCTAAACCATCGTGTACTCTTTTGTCCTTCGATCAGCGGTTTTTTCCACTGGATTTTCCCTGACAAGGTTTTGACGAGGCACCTTTGCAATGGTTAAGTTTACCCCCATCACACTGACCTGTGTGTACTCTTTTGTCCTTCGACCAAAGTTGTTTTCCCACTGGGTTTTCTTTGGCAAGGTTTTGACGAGGCACAAGTAGATGATCAAACTTGAAGATGCAAGCTACAGACAGACGAAGAAACTCAGAGATGTTTACAAGCAGAATTTCTGGAGAGCCAAGGGGGAGTGTTGTAACTCATATGGCTTTTCACCTTTTATCTCCTTGTAACCTACATGACCTTTGGCCCTTCATTTCTTCATAACCCCCAACCTCTCTCCCTATATAAAGAGAGGTTGGGATAGCTTGTAAGATGCACTTGTGTGGTTGATAATATACGAGAAAACTTCGTCTCCATGTGTTTGAGTTTTTGGCTTACGACAGTTTAGACTTTTTTTTTAAACAAGCACGTGTGGACTCAATTAAATCGTGTGTCCTCCATACGTAATTTTTAGCCGATCGTTATGTCACTTCGAACTCTTCATGCAGATCTTGTCTGCACTGGCTTTGTCATCATCGTCCCACACGCATATCCCGCGCGCTCTAGAGTTCCATGAGACGGTCATGACGTCTTTCAACACCCGCAACTCAACGCCTTGCTTCCCCCACAATGCCGAAGACGTTCTCGACGTCTTCACGACGCCTACGACAGCCGATGCCGTCCAGCCATCCGTTCTATGCACACGACGTCTTCTCGACGCCCTTTCGGCACCGCACCACCGGTCGCGTGGTCGCCGTCGTTTTTATCCGTGGTAGAATGGTGCCGGTTCTCGACCGTCTGTGCGGCGTCTGAGCCGTTAAGTTATCATAAATGGACGTCCCATTCGTGGTCCACGCAAACTCAAATCGTGGTCATTTGTCATCAGTAATCAGACGTTACCGGTACCCCGTACTGCACAGACCAGGCTCACCATCGCCCTTATGTTTAGACTCATATTGTTCAGAAAAAAAAAATCAAACCATCAATTGATTTGGACTGATTTTTAAATATAATATGAGACCCTCAAACTAATTTTTTTTAATATTATGAAGATCTAATTGAGATCAGCCCAAATCAACTATTATCAGTCCAAATCAATCGTTACAACGAACCAGATTCTTTTCTGAAAAATATAAAACATCGCTGCAAAACATAGCCGCAGGGGACCATGCATACAATGATGAACCCATAAATTGTAGCTGGAGTAGGATACCATAAATTTGGGTGGACTAAAAGTTAAATAATCCATATAAGAAAAATTATATAAAAATATATATATAAAAAAATTGGGGTGAGATGAGGACTAACGTGGTGGCCTCCCATTGGAGGGAGTACTGGTGAATGCAGGGGACGGAGTCCAATAAAGGAGGAGGGGACACGTCAGCTTCAGTTTGACTTTCGTTTCCTTCCTTCGGTTCATTAAGTATTATTGAATATAAAAATCTAACTGTATATTTAAGACTCTAAAACTAAATATTCCTAAATAAAATATTGAAATGCTAGCAATGCATGAATGTTGACTGTGCGGTCGTATGGAATTCCATTGATTTTTTTAAGGTATTTATAAGTATTGCTTTGGTGTGACCCAACGCTTGGGGGAGGTGGAAGAACACGTCAGCTTCGGCTTTTGTTTCCTTCATGGTTTTTTTTTAGGGGCACCACCACTTCTACTAGGGGGCAGCTCAATTTTTTTTGAAAAAATTACAAGTTTGCCATAGATTTTTGTTACTAGGGGGCAGCCCAAAATTGACTATAAAAGCCAAACTTCTTTTATTTCTTCTCTTCCTCCACTCTTTACTTTTCTTCCTCCACTCTTTTTTTCTCCTCCTCATAGAAACCTAGAATTAACCTAACCTAGGTGAAATTGTCCCCCCACCTAAATTTGTTAAAGATAATAGTGTCAATCACTTCTCCCATTTATTTGTAAATCGTCGAATTTATTTTTGTGTAATATTTTAACCTAAATTTTACATATAAAGTTGAATTTTGTGTTTAATGTAGAAAGAAATAGAAAATGGAACAACCCGGACCATCAAATGCTGGATACTCTCCTCCCACAACGTCCGAAGAACACTTTGATGCATCGGAAGGCCTCGTGGTAACTACACTTTAACTTTATTTCGGATGGAAAATCGGATTTTGACACAGAGGACTGCCACTTCTCTGGCAGTCCCTCTCATGGATTTGGACTGCCAGGGATGTGACAGTCCTATATATGTGAGGGACTGCCACATATGTGGCAGTCCTATAGATGTGGCAGTCCTTTTGACTTTTAACTTCTATTGTAGGAGTTGCGATCTTCCGATGTTGTGGTACATGCTCCAATTGTAACCGATGTAGGGCATTTATTTTGGACCGATCTTTCGTTTCAATCAAGCGACGATGCGGTACAATGGTGTCGAGAAGTTGGACGGAAAAACAACTTAGTTCTAATGATATCCAGATCGTGCCAAAATCGCCCGGGACGACACAGTGTGATGGTTAGCTGTGAAAGAGGTGGTGTGTTGAGATCGCACAAGAAAGACACAGTTATCCAAAATAAAGTCCTCAAGTTCCAAGATTGAGGAGCCAAGAGACTTACCTGCTGACCACTACGACGTCGAAATCGACTAAGTATATATATATTTACAGTTTGACATTTTGTATATGGAGGACCACTTTTGTATACAGTAAAATATGAAGTCCAGTAATATATATGGAGTAAATTTTGTATACAGTGAAATATAAAGTTCAGTATGTTATACGTGTCTACCTGTGTGCTATCTGTGTTATATGTGTCTACCTGTGTGCTATTTATGTGTTTACATGTGTGCTATCTATGTTATATGTGTTTACCTGTGTGCAAGTATGTGTGGCAAAATATACCAATTTGTTAAAGTATCAGATCCAGTATCATGACTGCCACCCCCCTGGCAGTCCTACATTGAATTAGGACTGCCAGGGTGCTGGCAGTCCTAATTGAAAGTAGTTGTTATATAAATGGCCATTCTTCGTTGTTTTAGCACGGAGAATGACCATTCTCCGTGTAATTTAGCACGGAGAATGGCCATTCTCCGTGTAATTTTCACGAAAAATAGCCAGTATCAGGACTGCCACCCCCATGGCAGTCCTACATTAAATTAGGACTGCCAGGGTGCTGGCAGTCCTAATTGAAACTTGCTGTTACAGCAAGTATCAATTAGGACTGCCAGCACCCTGACAGTCCTAATTTAATGTAGGACTGCCAGGAGGGTGGCAGTCCTATTTGTAAGTCACTGTGATGAGAGTTTTGAAACTCTCTATCACAGAGAGTTTCAATTAGGACTGTCACACCCCTGGCAGTCCTACACAAGAGGAGGACTGCCAGGGTGCTGGCAGTCCTAATTGAAACTTGCTGTTATATAAATGACCATTCTCCTATGTTTTAGTACGGAGAATGGCCATTCTCCGTGTAATTTAGCACGGAGAATGGTCATTCCAGTGTTAAAATGCAGGAGAATGACCATTCTCCGTGTAAATTAACACGGAGAATGACCATTCTCCGTGCTAAATTACACGGAGAATGGCCATTCTCCGTATAAATTAAGACGGAGAATGGACATTCTCCGTGAAAATTACACGGAGAATGACCATTCTCCGTGCTAAATTACACGGAGAATGGCCATTCTCCGTGTAAATTAAGACGGAGAATGGTCATTCTCTTGCATTTTAATACTGGAATGACCATTCTCCGTATAAATTAAGACGGAGAATGTCCATTCTCCGTGTTAGAAACACGGAGAATGCCATTCTTCGTGTTAATTTACACGAAGAATGGTCATTCTCCTGCATTTTATGGTCAGTTGAAACTTTGGAGGGCCATAACTTTTGACTGGGAGGTCGAAACGAGGTCCGGTTTGTCGCAAAATGAGCGTATTTTCGAGGAGCCTGAGACTAACAGTATTACTATTAAACGGCCTTCCGAAATTTTAGAATCGCAAAAAAATGATGTTTGGACCTCCGTTTTAGCACTTTTGCCAAAATTTTAGAATCGCAAACAAATATTAATTCAATGATATGTAGTTGAAACTTGCTGTAACAGCAAGTTTTAACTAGGACTGCCAGCACCCTGGCAGTCCTCCTTTTGTATAGGACTGCCAGGGGGTGGCAGTCATAATTGAAACTCTCTATGACAGAGAATTTCACTTTCAAACTCTCATCACAGAGAGTTATAAATAGGACTGCCAACCCCATGGCAGTCCTATACAAAAGGAGGACTGCCAGGGGGTGGCAGTCCTCTGATACTAAATCAAAAATATCAGGAATTGGCCAACAACTTAAGTTTCCAAACGTAAATAACAACTACATATCAGACAACTACATATCCAACATGTACGTAAATAACAACTACATATCAGACAACTACATATCCAACATGTACATAAATAACAACATAAATCACAACTACATATCAGACAAAATATTCAACTTCAAAAAAATAACATAAGTGTCAACTACATATCATTCAAAAGTCTGCCCAACAACTTAAGTTTTCAAACAACAAATATATTCTTCAAGTTTCAAACAACAAAAACATCTTTACAAAAATATCCAGATTACATCCAACTAATGATTATTCCACATCCAACTACATATCATGTCGGGCCTCATGTCGGGCCTTTGAACGAGACTCCCTATTATTCATGAAGGGGAACTCGACCACGTCGTCGATGCGATCAAGCTCGTTGGCGACCGCCTGAGTATCGGAAAGTGCTCGTATATCCATGCCTATTCAATTTATAAGTTAATAGTCACAAAATATAAACAACAAAATGAAGTATACGAGATTAAATTGTTAGAAGTTTTCTTACATGTAGCAGAGTCTGGCATCCGGCAATTGTCTTAGTCCCGACACGGGATGCGATGCCGAGCTCACGGTAAAGATAGGCGAGAATACCGCTACCCCACGATATATCAATGAAGTCATCCACTGACAATAAATTGAGCATGTACCTCAGATAGAGCAGAACCACCTTGACGTGGCGGACGGACATGCGGCTCAGAAGGACCGCCCTCCTCAGATGGAGCAGAAGCACCTTGACGTGGTGGTAGGAGTTGGCTAATTGGCACGTCGTCGTCATCACTGGAAGAAGGAGAAGGAGTACGAGCTCGTTGCTTCGACCGAGCTTGTGGTCCCGGTGGCGGTCTCCGTGTCCCAGACCGACCTTGGCGCGCCGGTTCGGAAATTGTAATCGGACGCTCAAGAGGACATTTCGCGCATTCCTTCCGCTTTGACGCGGTGGGACGTATTCTTTTTGGTGCGTCCGGAGGACTGTTACTCCTATAGAACAATGGATTGTGCGACCGTACAGTTAATAAATAATGCAAACTAAAATAAAACTGTTACCCCCTATCCCCCACCCCCAGACCACAACTAAAACTGAGTACAGTAGGACTGCCAGGCATGTGGCAGTCCAATTGCACACAAGGACTGTCACAGTCCTTGCAGTCCTCTATTGAAAGAGGACTGCCAGGACTCTGGCAGTCCTACTGTACTCAGGGCCAACAGACAAACGACTCGCTAGTTTGTCATTTTCTAGGGTTAGGGTTTGAAGAAAAATTGTGGGTTTATCGTGTTCGAAAATGCCATTCATAAATCCTAAAGACATTCTAAATCTAAATTATCAAAAGTTTTTAGACAATTAAAACTATTCTAGGGTTTCGAATAGAATGTAGAAAATTATAGAAGAAATTAGGGAAGAACGTACGTAGAATCCGATTTCTTCGACTTGCGTGTCATCTCGTCGAATGTAGGAGTATTCTTGAAAGAAATTTGGTGGAGGAATTAGGATTAGAGTGGTGGAGGAGAAGAGACTAGGATTTTGGGAAAGGGAGAGAGCTCTTTTTTTTTTCTTTTGGAGGAGAGAGAGTGGAAATTGGGGTTTGGGGAGGAAATGAGAGTTTGGGGGGTTGGACTGCCCCCTAGTAAAATGTGGGCTGCCCCCTAGTAAAATCTCCACTTTTTGGGCTGCCCCCTAGTAGAAGTTATGGTGCCCCTAAAGAAAACCTTCCTTCATTTGGTTTATTAAATATTATTGAATATAAAAATCTAAACATTATATTTAAGACCCTAAAACTAAATATTCGTAAAGAAATATTTTGAAATGCTAGCAATGCATGAATATGGATAGTGCCGCCGGCGCCGTGTAGAATTTCATATACATTTTTGTAAGGAATTTATAAGCTTTGCTTCTATGGTGTGACCCAACGGTTTGGAGAGATGGGAGAACACGTCAGCTTCGGTTAGGCTTTCGTTTATGGGAGAACACGTCAGCTTCGGTTAGGCTTTCGTTTCCTTCATTTTGTTCATTAAGTATTATTGAACATAAAAATCTAACCGTTATATTTAAAACCCGAAAATTAAATATTCCTAAAAAAAATTTGAAATACTAGCAATGCATGAATGTAGATAATGCCGTAGTATATAATTTCATTTTTTTGTAAGAAATTTATAAGTTTTGGTTCTATGGTGTGACCCAACGGTTTGGGGAGGTGGGAGAACACGTCAGTTTCAGTTTGGCTTTCGTTTTCTTTCTTTGGTTCATTAAGTATTATTGAATATAAAACTAAATATTCCTAAAAAAAATATTGAAATGCTAGCAATTCATGAATGTTGATTGTGCCGCCGTATAGAATTCCATAGATTTTTTTGGTTAAGGAATTTATAAGTTTTGCTTCTACAACGGCTTGGGGAGGTGGGAGAATACGTCAGCTTCGGTTTAGCTTTCGTTTCCTTCGGTTCATTGAGTATTATCGAATATAAAAATCTAACTGTTATATTTAAGACCCTAAAACTAAATATTCCTAAAAAAATATTGAAATGCTAGCAATGCACAAATATTGACTGCGCGGTCCTATAGAATTCCATTTTTTTTTTTGTAAGAAATTTGTAAGTTTTGCTTCTATTGTGTGACCCACGGTTTGGGGAGGTAGGAAACACTGAAAGTAGAGAAGAGAAAATATATATGATCCACTCATTAGAAAAATTACATTGGGTTTCATCCGAACTTCTTTATTTTCTATAAGATACAATAATCTTCGAGAAATTTTATTTGGTGCATTTGATGATGTGGAGGGAGGAATTTGGTATATTTGGTAAATCGTAAGTGGAAAAAGTTTTAAGTTTTTTACTTTCAAAAATGAATAGTGCATATAAATTCATGTACCTTTTTGTCCCTTATTAAGGGACAAATGCGTTTGATTAAAATAAAATAAATAAATAAGTAAAAACTAAAATAACTTATAATAATAAAAAAAATGATAATTAACAAATAAATAGTGATTATAATTAATTAATATTAATTTAAATTTTGGCTAACTAATTAAATATCTAATTATATAATAAATAAATAAATAAATAAATAATCTCAAATAGTAATTAATTTTTTATTTACTAATTAATTACTAGTAATTAGATAATCCGAACAAACTCGGTCAAATATAGAAAGTAGGGACACATTCAAATTTTTAGACTTCCATCGTTGTCACCATAAAAGATCAAAATATTAACAAAGGAATTATGAACAAAAAAGAACTTTCTCTTATTAATTAATATTTAATAATCAATTTTGTGTTATTTATAATTTATAATCTTAATTTTGTAAAAAAAAAAATCCACAAACTCCAACCACATACAAAAGGGTAAAATGCATATAAACCCTATTTGCCTCGTTAGCAAAATAAGATTCGTTAAAAAACTAAAACAATTAACACCTCCCGCAAAACTTGACTTGCTTATAAAGTGTAACGTCCGTAGTTCGTATTACGTATTTTGGTATATGTGTACGTATTTTGACTCATATTGCATGTCTCATTGCATGGTTTATTTTGGCATTACATTTGCTTGGTTCGGCTTGGTTCGATTTTTGCATGTGGACCAACCCCACCTACCACCCACTCTCTTCCTTTATAAGCCACCAACCCCTTTCTCTCTCCTCATTCACTTCTTCATTTACTTCTTCTTCCTCCATTAACTCTCTCCACCTACCAAGAGAGGCTTAGGCAAGTGCAACTTGCTTCATGGAGGAACTCAATTTTTGTTGTTCCATTTTCTTCCTCACGAGATTCTAAGACACTTTAGTACTTAGCATATTTAATTTCCATTGTTCATTTCATGTAAATCTAAGCTTGTTGCATTTCTGGATTTCTTGGGTTTTGATCTATCAAGCTTTATTATTTTCAAGTTTTGATGGTTCCATGTTGTAGAGAATTTTATTCTGCCCCATTTTGACCTATGGAAGTTCAGATTTTGACCTTAAATAAAGGATTAATGGAGCCTGGAAGCAATGGCTTTCACAGTTCTTCTTCTCGAAAAAGTTGGAGAAGATGGGCAATGCTTGATCGCATGGCCTTTTCATGCGACAAGTCTCCTGGTCGCATGAGCCCGTTCCCTCCTGGCCGTATGAGCCCGTTCCCTCCTGGCCGCATGAGCCCGTTCCCTCATGGCCGCATGAGTCTGTTCCCTCCTGGCCGCATGAGCCCGTTCCCTCCTGGCCGCATAAGCCTGTTCTCCTTAGCCGCATGACCCTGTTTCTCATTAGCCGCATAACCCTGTTCTCATTGCCGCATGACCTTGTTTTCCCGAGCCGCATGGCTCTTCCCACAGCCTTTGCCCCTTTTTATTATTCTGGTTGTTATATTTATGCTTATGTATCACGATCCTTTGTGTAACTTGGGTCCCTTGATGGAATGCTTACACCATGTTAATTCTGAACATGTTCCATGAACACGACAGTGGCCCGTTGTGGCGCACTCACGACAAGAATGATTGACAAGTAACATGGCATGATAGTGGTCCGTCGTGACGCACTCTTGATAAGTAAACCTGACATGATATACCTCGATATGCTGTTGCGACAGCTAGCACGACATGATAAGAATGAATGGCCTGGACACCGTGGGCGATTGTGTTTGTACAAATGAACCAGTATTGTCTTGCATCATGTCTAGGACGGGAACTCCTGAGTGCCACGGTCAGGGGTACCTATTGAAATTGACTGAGGCTAATAACTAGAATAATCCAGTAGTCATGAAGAGATTTCCCAGCTACAGGCAATCCTGTTATCTGGGCGCTCCATCATGGGATTTGTAGCCTGCCGTCGAGTAGGGCACATTTTCAGCACACTGTCATGTGTTGCACCCTTCAAGCTACTTAAGGGTACATGCATTTCTTGGACGATGTACCAACGTGAATTCAACCCCTAATTGCGTCTGGATAACCTAGATGGTCTGCAGGACTTGTGGCTGTTGGAATAATCTTATTGCATCTTGCTAGTAACTAGGCCTGTGATAACCCTAGTTAGTTAAAGTATCAAGCCGTACTTATTGCTTGGCCGTGAATGTTGGATGGAGTCTAAGCCTTGTCTTGTCCCAGTACCTGGTTACTTTAGTAACATGATTGCTTATGTTTACCTTGTCAATAACTGATCGGAATAACTTCTTATCTCTTGATATTTATTGCCCTATTTAGATTTCATGTCTTAATTATCTTCTTATTTTATGTTCTGATATGCTGCTTTTAGTTCTTAAGTGAAGCCTCCTTTGTGGCACTTGCTCTTTCTGGGATCTGACCCAGCTGGTTTTGCGTGGCCAGATACCGGAGCAGCTCCAGAGGATCTCCCGACCTTCCAGCCAGATGGTGACCACCAGGCGTAACCCTGACAACGAGTGAGTTTTATTTTGCTCTCCCACTCTATTGTAAAAATATTCTTTTGAGACGTTTAGCCGACGAGCACGTGTTAGCTCGATTGCACTTTACTTACTGTCTGCCTACGGGCAGTAGCATGATTAACAAATCCTAGGGTTGATCATGTATGACTGAAACTCTTGCTAGTCTTCACATTTTGTATGACTAGCTTCATGATCATCCAAATATGTAATGTATGGGACGTCTTACTATTGTATATTTGGTGCTCTGACATCTTGTAACTGTTATTACTTGGTTGAGATTGAGACAATAGGCTTGTTCATGACCATAAGAGACTGATGGCTTGTAGTTAAACCCTCATGTATCTAGACAGCCATGACCGTATAGCGAGGTGGGTTGCACTTCAATATACGTAGCTGGCTGTATCCTCCCCCGCTCTCCAGTATTCTGGTTCTGGGGTGTTACATGGTTTAAGTGGTGGCTCATACAGGTCTTGTAAATCAAGATATGTGAAGGTTTACTGAATAGATGTCTCAATCAGCACTCA
Organism: Iris pallida; assembly: GCA_029216955.1. NCBI lineage: Eukaryota > Viridiplantae > Streptophyta > Magnoliopsida > Asparagales > Iridaceae > Iris > Iris pallida. Next base: position 26,301,147 of record JANAVB010024400.1, on the reverse strand, counting down.
CCCTTAATCTCTGCTCGTACCCTCTAAATTTTTGAATTCTTGACCTGATCACATGCTTGTGTCTTTGATCTATCCTGGTCCTTCCTTTTGTTTCCTGTGTCGTCTTCTTCAGTGGCATTGTTCCTTGTCCTACCGATCGGCAAAGCGGAGCACCTCCCGTGGGCTAGCAGCAACCTGGAGATCAAGCCCAGCATTCAGGAGTAGCCTCCAGAGTCATTCCTACTGGGGGTTAAGAGCCACCAGTTCAGCCAGTCCAGCCTGCAGAGCCTGATGTTGGCACCTTGGTGGGTCTCATAAGGACATTACTAGCATCTCAAGATCGTCGGGGCGACGCCCTGTACCAGACAGTACAAGATGCTATGAACAAAGGCGGTCATCAAGGGAACTAGGCAGCCAACAACTTCAAGCGTTTGAACCCTCTCTTCTTCGACGGCAGTGAGGATACGATTGCCGCAGATGCTTGGCTGCAGGATACAGAAGTGATTCTAGAAGCGGCGAAGACGCCCGAGAACGTGAAGGTGGCGGTAGTACGCCTACAGTTATTGGATCTTGCCTACAGCTGGTGGGCGGCACAGGCTGTTGGATTAGTGGTACCTGTTGCATGGGCAGTATTCTAAGAAAGATTCTAGACCAAGTACTTCGATGTTGTAGCTCGGTACGATCTACAGACGAGGTTCACCAATCTGAAGCAGATGGACAAGAACGGTCGACGGATATACGACCGAGTTTTTAAGACTTAGTCGGTTTGCTCCCACCTTGGTAGCGACTGAGTTCGACAGAGCCCAGCGGTTCCAGCAGGGGCTCCATCTAAAGATTTTATTGGCAGTGGAGCAGTTTGAGCATCAGACTTTTAATGCGGTATTGAGAGCAGCCAAGAGACACGAGTATACCTCCCAGAGGATCGTGGACAGGACCGTAGGTCGAAAGTGATCTCATGGCCACATGAATCAGTCTTCAACACCAGCCCCGACAGCTAGGATTTTGACAATTGGAACTCTGAGGCGGGCGACCTCAGTGACGTCGGTTGAACATTCAATTCCAACGAACCCTCAGCAGCAGAAGCAGAAGAACTCTTCCGTATTGGGATGTTCACATTGCAGGAAGCCAGAACATGTGGTGGCAGAATGTCGCAGGGCGCAGGGATTGTGCCTGGCTTGTGGGGCAGTGGATCACAAGATAGGATCCTGCCCGAATAGAGGTAGTTCATTATCGTCCAACTTTACTAGTCCTTCGGTGAGAGGACCAGCACCAGTCCAGCAACAACAACAATATCAGCCTTAGAGGCCATCGTCGACGCAGGCACAAGCCTTCCAGCAGCAATACCCCCAGCATTATGCATAAGCCCAAGCCCTAATTCAGAGCAGACAGAGAGGTTTTCAGCAGAGGAGACCCACACCCAGAGGACATGGTCAGGCGATGGCGATGACCGTAGAAGAAAGATTGGCACCAGGTGAGATAGTGGCAGGTACTATTCTCGTCAACTCCTTTCCAGCATCAGCGTTATTTGATTCTGGTGCATCGTATTCATTCATGTCTGCACGATTCGCAATACGGATAGGACTGGAGCCCGAGTCATTATCAGTAAGGCTCAATATACTTACTAGTATCGGTCTTGTGGGAGTAGATAGAGTGTTTTCCTCGTGTCAGATAGTAGTTAGCGGTAGAGAGTTCTCCGCTAGATTGATAGAGTTCCCAATGGCGGATTATGATATGGTCTTAGGGATGGATTGGTTAAGGAACCACTATGCTAGGATAGACTGTCATATTGGCAGGGTTGTTTTTAGCATTCCAGGCGAGCCAGAGTTTTTCTTTTCCCGAGGGAAAGTTGAACCTTCTCCTCCAGTATTACGGATGGCAGTAGTAGCAGTACAGTTACCCCGAATAGTCGAGGAGTTTTCAGATGTTTTCCCAGAAAAGCTTCTAGGAATGTCGCTAGAGCGAGAGATCAAGTTTACTATCGACTTGATACCAGGGACAGCCCCAGTGTCGGAGAGAGTCTACAGGATGGCGCCGTCAGAGTTAGAGATATTGTACAAGATGATTGAAGAACTCAGGACTAAGGGATTCATTCATGCAAGTGGATCGCCTTGGGGAGCCCCGATGCTTCTTGTGAAAAAGAAGGATGGTACTTCCAGATTATATGTAGATTATTGTACCTTAAACTCAGTGACAATCAAGAACAGATACACTCTCCCGAGGATAGATGACTTGTTTGATCAACTCAAGGGGGCAACAGTATTCTCGAAGATTGACTTGCGGCCAGGATACTATCAGATCGGAGTCAGAGAGTAGGACATCCCGTAGACAGCTTTCAGATCTAGATATAGGCATTGGGAGTTCCTTGTTATGCCATTTGGAGCAACCAATGCGCCGGCTGTATTCATGGACCTCATGAATCGTATCTTCTTGCCTTATTTGGATCAGTTTGTGATTGTGTTCATAGACGACATCCTGGTCTATAATAAGAGTGAAGCGGAACTTGAGCACCATCTCAGAGTTGTCTTCCAGATTCTCAGAGAGCACTAGTTGTACGCAAAGTTCAGTAAATACGAGTTCTGGCTCAATCGCATTTCATACTTGGGTCATATCATCACCAGAGGAGGAGTAGAAGTGGATTCCCAGAAGATTGCAGCTATCGAGACATAGCCAGTACCTAGCACAGTTGCAGAAGTTCACAGTTTTCTTGGCTTGGCCGGCTACTACCGACGATTTGTTTCAGACTTTGCTCAGATTTCAGCGCTATTGACCCAGTTGACCCGCAAGGATATACAGTTTGCTTGGACAGCAGAATGTCAGGATCTTTTTGAGAAGTTGAAGCGAGGTTTGATGACGGAACCCATTCTCATGCTTCCAGATGGGACCGGAGGATTCTCAGTGTATTGTGATGCTTCAGGCAGAGGTTTGGGATGTGTTTTGATGCAGCATGGGAATGTAATAGCTTATGCGTCACGTCAACTTCGTGATCATGAGAGGAATTACCCAACCCATGACCTGGAGTTGGCAGCAGTAGTGTTTGCACTTAAGCTTTGGAGACACTACTTGTATGGAGATAGGGTAGAGATTTTCTCCGATCACAAGAGCCTGAAGTATGTGTTTACTCAGAAGGATTTTAACATGCGTCAGAGGTGATGGCTAGAGCTGCTTGTGGATTATGACATCAACCTGCAATATCATCCTAGGAAGGCTAACGTTGTTGCAGATGCATTGAACAGGAGAGCTGGAGTTTATTTTCTAACAACGCAACCAGAGTTATTAGCAGATCTTCAGAAGATGGGTATAGAAGTGGTCCTTCCTACCAATGTAGCATTGATGGCCAGTCTACAAGTTTAGTCCACTATAGTCGAGAGGATCCGGATGGCGCAGTCAACAAATTCCAAGCTTCAGCGACTCAGAGCAGAGTGTGAGACAGGACGACGGCCAGAGTTATGCATTCATGAAGATGGTACACTTTGACAGGGTAAGCGTCTTTGTGTACCCAGTGGAGATATCAGACAGGAAGTCATGGCAGAAGCTCACAGTTCGTAGTATTCCATTCATCCCGGTGGCATGAAGATGTACCGTGATATCCGTCAGCACTTTTGGTGGAATGGCATGAAGAGGAAGATAGTCCGGTTTGTCTTTCGGTGTTTGGTTTGCCAACAAGTTAAAGCTGAGCATCAGAGACCGGCTGGACTTCTTTAGCCCTTGCCGATTCCAGAATGGAAGTGGAAGCATATAACCATAGATTTTGTGACTGGATTACCTAGGTCCCCGGCCGGTAGAGATGCTATTTGGGTTATTATAGACAGGCTCACGAAGGTGGCTCACTTTCTCCCGTTCAGAGTTGGTCAATCGATGGCTCAGCTAGCAGAGATATACCTTAGGCAGATCGTCAGATTTCACGGTATACCAGTCAGTATCACCTCGGACAGAGATTCAAGATTTATGTCGCACTTTTGGCGCAGTCTACAATAGAGCTTGGGAACTCACCTCCAGTTCAGCTCAGCTTATCATCCGCAGACAGATGGTCAGTCAGAGCGTACCATACGAACCTTGGAAGATATATTGAGAACTTGTACACTCGACTTCGATGGTTCGTGGGAGGATCACCTGCACCTGATGGAGTTCTCGTACAACAATAATTTTTAAGCTAGTATCCAGATTGCACCGTTCGAGGCATTGTATGGTAGGAAGTGTAGATCCCCGCTAGAATGGGACGATGATGGAGAGAAGTAGATGCTCGGTCCGGAAATGATTACTCAGACAGTTGAGGTGGTCAGAAGAATCAGAGATCATCTTCGCGTCGCACAAGATTGCCAGCGCCATTAGGCCGATTCTCATCGGCGCCCCTTGAATTTTCTGTCGACGACCACGTATTCCTTAGGATCTCGCCTAACCGTGGCGTCATTCGTTTTGGCGTACAGAAAAAGCTTACTCCTAGGTATATAGGGCCGTTCGATATCCTCTAACGAGTAGGTGATGTGTCCTAGCGTCTCGCTCTTCCGCGTCGCTAAGTGAGGTTCATGACGTGTTCCATGTATCCCAACTACGACGGTATATCCCGGACCCGATCCACATTCTGGATCATTCGGAATTTGTTGTTGGTACCAACCTTTCGTATGAGGAGAGGACCGTGTCTATATTGGACCGGAGAGAAAAGATACTCAAGAACAACACTATTAGTTTAGTCCGTGTTGCTTGGGGTCATCACTCTCTAGGCGAGTCTACGTGGAAGCGTGAAGATGATATCCGATCGCGATATCCCGACCTGTTTGACTCGTAAGGTATAATATCTTTTTTATGCCTTATGCTCTCAATTCCTTGCTTGAATGAATGATTGCATGGTGGACTGCTTAGTATAGCTTGTCTATGATTAGTATAGCTTGTCCTTGCCTCTCTAGCCTCTTAAATAAATTTCGAGAACGGAATTCTTTTAAGGTGGGTAGAGTTGTAACGCCCGTAGTTCGTATTACGTATTTTGGTATACGTGTACGTATTTTGACTCATATTGCATGTCTCATTGCAAGGTTTATTTTGGCATTTCATTTGCTTGGTTCGACTTGGATCGGTTTTTGCATGTGGACCAACCCCACCTACCACCCACTCTCTTCCTTTATAAGCCACCAACCCCTTTCTCTCTCCTCATTCACTTCTTCATTTACTTCTTCTTCTTCCTCCATGAAATCTCTCCACCTACCAAGAGAGGCTTAGGCAAGTGCAACTTGCTTCATGGAGGAACTCAATTTTTGTTGTTCCATTTTCTTCCTCACAAGATTCTAAGACACTTTAGTACTTAGCATATTTAATTTCCATGGTTCATTTCATGTAGATCTAAGCTTATTGCATTTCTGGATTTTTTGTGTTTTGATCTATCAAGCTTTATTATTTTTAAGTTTTGATGGTTCCATGTTGTAGAGATTTTTATTCTGTCCCATTTTGACCTATGGAAGTTCGGATTTTGACCTTAAATAAAGGATTAATGGAGCCTGAAAGCATTAGCTTTCACGGTTCTTCTTCTCGAAAAAGTTGGAGAAGATGGGCAGTGCTTGACCGCATGGCCTTTTCATGCGGCAAGTCTCCTGGCCGCATGAGCCCGTTCCCTCCTGGCCGCATGAGCCCGTTCCCCCCTGGCCGCATGAGTCTGTTCCCTCCTGGCCGCATGAGCCCGTTCCCTCCTGGCCGCATAAGCTTGTTCTCCTTAGCCGCATGACCATGTTTCTCATTAGCCGCATAACCCTGTTCTCATTGCCGCATGACCTTGTTTTTTCGAGCCGCATGGCTCTTCCCACAGCCTTTGCCCCTTTTTATTATTCTAGTTGTTATATTTATGCTTATGTCTCACGACCTTCTGTGTAGCTTGGGTCCCTTGATGGAATGCTTACACCATGTTAATTCTGAAATGTTCCAAGAACACGACAGTGGCCCGTTGTGACGCACTCACGACAAGAATGATTGGCAAGTAACATGGCATGATAGTGGCCCGTCGTGGCACACTCTTGATAAGTAAACCTGACATGATATACCTCGATATGCTGTTACGACAGCTAGCACGACATGATAAGAATGAATGGCCTGAACACCATGGGCAATTGTGTTTGTACAAATAAACCAGTATTGTCTTGCATCATGTCTAGGACGGGGACCCCTGAGTACCACGGTCAGGGGTACCCACTGAAATTGACTGAGGCTAATAATTAGAATATTCTAGTAGTCATGAAAAGATTTTCCAGCTACAGGCAATCCCGTTATCTGGGTGCCCCATCATGGGATTTGTAGCCTGCCGTCGAGTAGGGCACATTTCCAGCACACTGTCATGTGTTGCACCCTTCAAGCTACTTAAGGGTGCATGCATTTCTTGGACGATGTACCCACGTGAATTCAACCCCTAATTGCGTTTGGATAACCTGGATGGTCTGCAGAGCTTGTGGCTGTTGGAATAATCTTATTGTATCTTGCTAGTAACTAGGCCTGTGATAACCCTAGTTAGTTAAAGTATCAAGCCGTACTTATTGCTTGGCCGTGAATGTTGGATGGAGTCTAAGCCTTGTCTTGTCCCAGTACCTGGTTACTTTAGTAACATGATTGCTTATGTTTACCTTGTCAATAACTGATCGGAATAACTTCTTATCCCTTGATATTTATTGCCCTATTTAGATTTCATGTCTTAATTATCTTATTATTTTATGTTTTGTTATGCTGGTTTTAGTTCTTAAGTGAAGCCTCCTTTGTGGCACTTGCTCTTTCTGGGATCTGACCCAGCTGGTTTTGCGTGGCCAGATACCGGAGCAGCTCCAGAGGATCTTCCTACCATCCAGCCAGATGGTGACCACCAGGCATAATCCTGGCAACGAGTGGGTTTTATTTTGCTCTCCCACTCTATTGTAAAAATATTCTTTTGAGGCGTTTAGTTGACGAACACGTGTTAGCTCGATTGTACTTTACTTACTGTCTGCCTACGGGCTATAGCATGATTAACAAATCCTAGGATTGATCATGTATGACTGAAACTCTTGCTAGTCTTCATATTTTGTATGACTAGCTTTCTGATCATCCAAATATATAATGTATGGGACGTCTTACTATTCTATATTTGGTGCTCTGACATCTTGTAACTGTTATTATTTGCTTGAGATTGAGACAATAGGCTTGTTCATGACCATAAGAGACTGTTGGCTTGTAGTTAAACCCTCATGTATCTAAACAGCCGTGACCGTATAGCGAGGTGGGTTGCACTTCAATATTCGTAGCTGGCTGTGTCCGCCCCCGCTCTCCAGTATTCTGGTTCTGGGGCATTACATAAAGGCACTTTCCGTCAAAGAGACGTTAGAAGTAGCCGTTACATGCTATTCTTAGAAATAAACTATAGACTACCCAAACTACGCCCTAAGAAGATAACGTTAACCAAGTGGCTGCTTCCTTTCATTCTCTATATATAGGACAATGGTTTTCAAAGGCAACATATGTTATTGCCGGGGCACAATTTTCGATGAAAAACTGAGAAAATAAAATAATTGTAAAAATAATGTTTCAACGCAACACTTCAAAGAAGGTGCGCAACAGAGATCCCTGAAGGATTTTGAGAAACAAAATCTAAAAAGATTTCGTAACAGTAGCAAACGACAGTAGTACTTCTAAAAAGAAGATACTAAGTGAATTGCTATAGGCAGCAGCAACTTGGATTACAGGCGATAGATGGAAGATTGCTGGGGTGAATGATCACCGTTGCTCAAAGCTTAATTCGCCCTACACGAACAGCTTCCAGGAACCAGCAAGTTCGACGGAGAATTTTGGAACACTCCGCTCTTCTGACTCCTCAGAAGGCGCACGGACTCCTGCGCTAAGTGGCGTTGATGCACTGCTTCTCTTCACTCTCAAACTCTGTGGAAACACGTAAGGAATAGTGCTAAAAAACACTTCTGCCTTATACGAATTCTGAACTTCTATACTGAGAGAGAGCAGAGAAGCTTATATAGCCTCGCTCTGTAACCGCCCAGTTAGCAACATGTTCGGGATATGGGAAGAAACCTTTCCGAATATGCTGTAACTGCTCAATTGTGCACATGCACGATCTGAGCCAAAGGACGCACAACGTGCTCCATCTGCGCTACTTGCGCAATGCACGCACAGCCGCTCCAGCGCGTACTAGCGCACTGCGCACACTGCGCTAACAAAATACCACATTATGCCTCATGAGCCCACGAGCCCGAGTCCATGTCCGAGTCCGAGTCACTAAGCCCCTACGGGGCTTAGCTCCAATGGAAATTAATTTTCCAAGAGCAAAAAGCATGAATGCTTTCATTGTTGATTTAGCCTTTTTCCTATTAGAAAAATATCCCTACATGGCACACCCATGTGCACCTCTAAACTAGCATAGCTTATTATATAGAGATACAACTCCTTTGGCCTAGCCGATGTTAGACTAAACTTTCCAATACGAAGGCCAAACTCCAACAATCCCTAACATCTCTCTATATATATGGGTTTGAGTGTTCCCCACAGTAACTGCCCATCATGCATTAGTTGAGACGTCACTGACGACTTGAATCTTCCCGTATGGGTTAAATAACAGACTATAATACAAGAATGGACTAAGCCTTAAATTCTGCACCATAGCTGAAATTCTTTCCACTCGCATAATGTAGTTACATGTGCTTCTAGCTACACATTAAAGGCCCTGTGCCAGCCTGGTTTTAGTGTATAATTTTGGGCGTCTACAAGTTTACCCTTAAGAGACGGCCTGCTATCTCTGTCCATACTGTAACCCCTCTTCCCGAAATTTTGATTATATATTTTTCTATTTATTTATTTGAATTAAATGGTAATTTTTAGAATTTTTTTATAAATATTTATTTAATTAATTATTACGGTAGATGACTTTAGCCATGGTTGAGTATTGGAGTACAAGACGACTAGAAATTATGGCATGGATAGTATGGTCGTGTGCCTTGACTAGTGTATTAGTCAAACCAGGGAAGACCCAGCCATAAGTGTGTTTTAACTAAGAAAACCAGGCCAAGTTGTGACTTAACTTGTATAAATAAATTGATTAATTATTATTAAGATTAATTATGACTTTTTAGGAGACTCGGTGAGACCGAACTAGCCCGAACTGGGTCCAAACAGAGACTAAACCCATGTAGTCATGTAGTGTGTGCAATGATGTCCATGTAGATACATATTTCGTAATCTATTTTAATCGTTGAAATAAGTATTATTATTTGTTATAAAGAATTGTTATATAGTATATGTTATTCACTATGCATTAGATAATTTCATATTTGATATTAGAATAAATGTATATTTTCGGTGGACAAATAGGATTAATAAGCACGGGATTAATATGTGCACATGAGTAATTTACATGAAAAATATTTTATGATTGCAATATTATTATAAGTAGAAAATATATTAATATATAATTTTGTGGTAAAATATATACAAATAGGTACCTATATATATTTTAACGGTCCAATAATATATATTATATAAGTATTGTATATATCTATTGTAGATGTATATATGGATATTTTTATAGTCATTTATATATATAGGTGAAAGACACACACCCATATTCTTATAGTCATATATATATATATATATATATATATATATATATATATATATATATATATATATATATATATATATATATATATATATATATATATATATATATATATATATAGTTATATATATATATAGTTATAAAAAATATATATATATATATATATATATATATATATATATATATATATATATATATATATATATATATATATATATATATATATAGTTATATATAAAAATATATATATATATATATAACTAGTTATTTTTTTAGTAAAAAGAAAACAAAGTAAATAAAAAAAGGGAAATCCCAGCCACCCCAGGCCTGAGCCCCCAATCCCAGCCGGGCCAGGCCCACATGCCAAACTCCCAGCACAGCAAGTGAACATCCCTCCCCCGCTCGGCCAAACACAGAGAATCGACCTTATATATTGTATATAGGGAGAGGGAGAGAAGTTTTGATACACAAACCCAAACGCCACTCTCAATCCAGCAACCCGACCACGTGCCCTATCTCTGGCGCACCGCCCGACGGCCCTGCACCATCGTGGCGGTGTCGGAGCGCCACCAAAGCCCCTGTGACCGACCTGAAACAGGGGTGCTCTGTTTCACCCGACCACCAGGTACTCATCTTTCAGATACAACCCTTACTTGTATTCTCCACCATTCTCGAATTTGAGAATTTTTGTAGAGAGCCTACTTGACACTCTAAAAACCTATTCAAGTAGATTTATTTAGGTTGCCCTAATTAACTCGTGAAAAATTCTTGAAAGATCATAAAAAATCACGAGAAACAAAATATAGAATCGTGTTAGAACCTAATCTTTTAAGTCATTTCCGAGACGATGGATCGACAAAATCTACTTGAAGGCAGTTATAGACAACATATACGACAATAAAACCTTTTTTATAAATTCTGATTTCATTAAGAAGGTGTAGAGTTATTCGATTCCTAAAATCAACAAAAAACTGTTTTCAAAACAGTAAACTCTTAGAGAAATTTTCCGATACGGGGTCCGTCCCGCCAATCCGGGCGACGTGGTTGCGCATTATAAGCATCGAAAGGCGCGTACGGATATTGCGAACGTGTGGGATTTGACAGAATTCAAATTGGTTGCGTGTGCGCGACGAATTTGATCCGTATCCGTCAAAATTTATCGTAACGGCCTCTGTACAAATTTTCCAATTACTTTGTGCACGTTCGTCAGATCAAGACGAAACTTGCGCCAACAAGACCGTATTTTTTTTTTGGTCCTGTATGCCAAGTTTGGTCCGATTCTGAGACAGTTGATCGGATCGCTGTTTCGCGGGCCCCACGATCTGATTCAACAGGCGATTTTGTGCACGGCCCACCGGAATCTAAAATTGGATATATTGTTGGGTTCATATCATCAAATCGGATCCGTAGACATGTAGTTTGATGACTTTAGAGACTATTGACTCTGGTATACTTTTCGGTACAAAGTAGGTCCAACGGTAGATACCATTTTGGTCCGAAATTATCGTTTTGCTACTGTGTCCAGTATTGGACTTAGGGATAGGCAATCCTAGCTAATTTAACTATTCTGAGAATGACGGCAATGTCTATTTCAGCTTTCGGAGGCAGTTGCGAGATTTGGACTTTATGGCTTGCTAGTTGACGGTATATTGTTGGTTCTTCGTGCTACCACCACACAAGATACATTGCCTCCCTCTACAGTTTATTTTTATGCTTATAGTTCCTATTTTTATATATGTTATTATCTTATTTTCTAGTTGATGTGAGTTTATCTATATGTTTCCTGCGTTCCATGTTTTACTAGATTATCATCTTGCTTGTATATCAGTTTCATGATTAGATAGTGTAGTTACACCAGGCTTGTTCACTTTATAGTTCATGCTGGAGTTGTCCTTACCCGTGTCCTGACATGAGTTGTACCTTGTCTCACCTGTGCCTTGACTGAGTCATGTCTTGGAACGAGTACGTGTAGTTGAACTGCTAAATCCTTGTTATCGTTTCCTCAACCAGAGAGTCCACACTCAGAACGAGGGTTGATCAGTTGCACCAGAGAGTCCACACTCGGGATGAGGGTATTTGTCTTGATCTGTTTACATCCGTGAGTCCACACTCGGGACGAGGATGTCGTACTTGCACCAGAGAGTCCACACTCGGGACGAGGTTGCCTTGCCGTGAACTAACCTGCGAGTCCACATTCGGGACGAGGGTTAGTGATTAGTTCAAACCTGCGAGTCCACTCAGGATGAGGGTTTGGTATTCCATTGATCTCGTATTCACTTGTTCATCTAGCAGTTCAGTTACGTGTAGTTGTTCTTGTATCCCCGTTCATAGTCACCCGTCAGTGGTCACTTGTTGATAGTCACTTGTTAGTTGTCATTTGGTCAGTAGTCACTTGTCGTGATTCCGTCTCTTTCCTTGTTTATATCTTGTTTTGTTTTTATACATGATAAACTGCTAGATAGGCATATTTTTATGTATCTTACTATGTCCCCTGAGGACCTGATGATCTCTTAAGGTTAGTTATTACGTGGAGTCAGTTAGCAGTTCTGGATGGCGGATGATTATGACACTTGGGGGTTTCAGATGATTACGATATTGCTTGCGCGATTCAGGTATTGATACCATGTTTATTATCCAGCTCATCTAGCTCGTGCTTTCCTTTCATTATCATAAGATATCCTATTTATTGATTCAGTTTGTAGACTCTTGTTATATTCTTTGGAGTCTTATCGGACATTATGTTAGTGGGCTGCAGACCACGACCCATAGTTGTTCATTCATGCTTATATTACTCTTGTGGATTTGAGATATAGATTGTATTGCCATGATTTGGCAGTATACCATAGCCGTGACAGCGTTTACGTATTCGAGTCGGGCTGGAGTCCGCTTGATGCGTAGCTGGCTTGCTCACGTGCTTGCATCTGAAAAGTGGGTGCGGGTCGTGACAAGTTTTTTTGGTGGCCCATGCAGGTCAGAGCATATCGTATCAGTTACGTAACTGTACTGATATGAGCCTGCAAATTTGACTAAACCCTTAGAAATCTCAATCCACTCTGCCTTAAAAATTCTCTTAGAAATTTCTCTACCGTCTTTGAAATTTTATATTTGTTCTCTCGATTATTCTTCCTTGCCTTCCAAACCATTGATTTTTGTCTCCTTCTATTTCGAGGTGACGAACGATCTTGCTGTTTAGAATCTGTCAAAAATTCTTAAATTATAGTATAATATTGCTTGACTATTGAATATTTGGTTGTTTATAGATATGAAGGATTATAGATGTCATATGCCCTAGATATCTGTTGGAAGGATTGTTAGCAACTAGTTAGAAGATTATAAGATTTTAGTGACCGTATTTTGAGGAGTAGTATGACCAAAGGTGGGTATAAGTCCTCAAGTATTCGGAGTTATAAAATGACTAGAGAAGGTCATAAAATATTTTTGGAGAAATTAAATTTGAGGAGATTAAGGTAATAGTAGACTTTAATTTTTAAGGAATAGTTATGAATTAGAATTTTGAGGACGAAATTATTTTTAAGGTAGGTAGATTTGTAACTCCTCTTCCTGAAATTTTAATTATATATTTTTCTATTTATTTATTTGAATTAAATGGTAATTTTTAGATTTTTTTATAAATAATTATTTAATTAATTATTACGGTAGATGACTTTAGCCATGGTTGAGTATTGGAGTACAAGACGACTAGAAATTTTAGCGCGGATAGTATGGTCGTATACCTTGACTAGTGTATTAGCCAAACCAGGGAAGACCCAGCCATAAGTGTGTTCTAACTAAGAAAACCAGGCCAAGTTGTGACTTGACTTGTATAAATAAATTGATTAATTATTATTAAGATTAATTATGACTTTTTAGGAGACTCGGTGAGACCGAACTAGTCCGGACTGGGTCCAAACAAAGCCTAAGCCCATGTAGTCATGTAGTGTGTGCAATGATGTCCATGTAGATACATATTTCGTAATCTATTTTAATCGTTCAAATAAGTATTATTATTTGTTATAAAGAATTGTTATATAGTATATGTTATTCACTATGCATTAGATAATTTCATATTTGATATTAGAATAAATGTATATTTTCTGCGGACAAATAGGATTAACAAGCACGGGATTAATATGTGCACATGAGTAATTTACATGGAAAATATTTTATGATTGCAATATTATTATAAGTAGAAAATATATTAATATATAATTTTGTGGTAAAATATATACAAATAGGTACCTATATATATTTTAACGGTCCAATAATATATATTATATAAGTATTGTATATATCTATTGTAGATGTATATATGGATATTTTTATAGTCATTTATATATATAGATGAAAGACACACACCCATATATATATATATATATATATATATATATATATATATATATATATATATATATATATATATATATATATATATATATATATATATATATATATACTTAAAGAAATATAGAAACTAGTTATTTTTTTAGTAAAAAAAACAAAGTAAATAAAAAAAGTGGAAATCCCAGCCACCCCAGGCCTGAGCCCCCAATCCCAGCCCAGCTGAGCTCGGGCCCAAGCCCAGCCGGGCCAGGCCCACATGCCAAACCTCCCAGCACAGCAAGTGAACATCTCTCCCCCGCTCGGCCAAACACAGAGAACCGGTCTTATATATTGTATATATAGGGAGAGAGAGAGAGAAGTTTTGATACACAAACCCTAACGCCACTCTAAATCCAGCAACCCGACAACGTCCCCTATCTCTGGCGTGCCGTCCGACGGCCCTGCACCATCATGGCGGCACCGGAGCGCCGCCGAAGCCCCTGTGACCGACCTGAAGCAGGAGTGCTCTGTTTCACCCGACCACCAGGTACTTGTCTTTCAGATACAACCCTTACTTGTATTCTCCACCATTCTCGAATTTGAGAATTTTTGTAGAGAGCCTACTTGACACTCTAAAAACCTATTCAAGTAGATTGATTTAGGTTGCCCTAATTAACTCGTGAAAATCCTTGAAAGATCATGAAAAATCACGAGAAACAGAATATAGAACCGTGTTAGAACCCAATCTTTTAAGTCGTTTCCGAGACGATGGATCGACAAACCTGAAAATCTACTTGAAGGCAGTTATAGACAACATATACGACAATAAACCTTTTTTAAAAATTCTGATTTCATTAAGAAGGTGTAGAGTTATTCGATTCCTAAAATCAACAAAAAACTGTTTTCAAAACAGTAAACTCTTAGAAAAATCTTCCGATACGGGGTCCGTTCCGCCAATCCGGGCGACGTGATCGCACACTGTATGCATCGAAAGGCGCATACGGATATTGCGGACGTGTGGGCTTTGACGGAATTCAAATTGGTTGCGTGTGCGCGACGAATTTGATCCGTATCCGTCAAAATTCACCGTATCGACCTCTTGTAAATTTTCCAATTACTTTGTGCACGTTCATCAGATCGAGACAAAACTTACGCCAACAGGACCGTATCATTTTTCTGGTCCTGTATGCTTAGTTTGGTCCGATTCTGAGACAATTGATCGGATCACTATTTTGTGGGCCCCACGATCCGATTCAACGGAAAATTTTGTGCACGGTCCACCGAAATCTAAAATTGGACTTACCGTTGGGTTCGTATCATCAAACCGGATCCGTAGACATGTAGTTTGATGACTTTAGAGACCATTGATTCTGGCACGTTTTTCGGTACAAAGTGGGTCCAACGGCGGATACCGTTTTGGTCTGAAATTACCGTTTTGTCCCTGTGTCCCGAATTGGACTTAGGGACATGCAATTCTAGCTAATTTGACTATTCTGATAATGATGGCAATGTCTGTTTTAGCTTTCAGAGACAGTTACGAGATTTGAACTTTATGGCTTGTTAGTTGACGGTATATTGTTGGTTCTTCGTGCTACCACCAGGCAAGATACCTTGCCTCCCTCTACAGTTTATTTTCATGCTTATAGTTCCTGTTTTTATATATGTTGTTATCTTATTTTCTAGTTGATGTGAGTTTGTCACGACCCGCACCCTGTGTAGGGGCACGAGAAGTGGGTACGTCCAGCCTACGCCGCAGTGTCGGCGGTAGAACGTTGTCCTAGGTTACTATCTAATCAACAACTTACGCAATTATATAATGTACTTGTCAAAACTCAACTCCAAACAGAGGACAAGTATAGATATAATGAAATCTCAATCACAGTCTAAGCACGATAAGATAACACAGAAGTTAATAACTAAAGACTAAACAACAATATTTATAAACTACTAAATAATAATATCTCAAACAAACTCAAATACAAACTCGTATCTCAGTTATTACAATTCAAGTTCTAAAACATAAAAACTAAACCAAGTCTACTAGCTAGTCTTCCGATCACTCCTGAGTGTCGGGGCCATAGGTAGCTAAGCCATCACCTGCTCCAAGGCAAGTAGGGCAAATATCCTCAGGGCAAGCATCTGTAATATTTTCAACAGGTCCAGTCAGGACAGGAACGAGTACTATTTATCAAGAAATCCCAAGTAAATGACAGAGAACTATAAAGCAGTTGTAGACAGTTGTATTGATGAATATGGCAGTTTATATTCAGGTGATGGTAAGAAAGACAGATAAAGTGCAAGGAAAGAAAATAACTAAACAAGAGAAGAATCATAGCAATGAAGACTGTAAAATAAGATCTACCTGAACTAGAGTAACATAATGAGTTTAGATGGTACAATATAAGTCGAGTGTAATCCCAATGTGAGTCTAATATAAGATGAGTCGAATGTGATTCTAATCATTGTTCTAATAAGGTGAATCGAATAAGGTGATACGAATAAGGTGATACGAATAGTGATTCACAATGTTCTAACAACGATTTGAATAAATTCTCCAAGTGTGTTTTAAAATACTTAGTTAGACATGTAAACGGCTAAGGGTAAATCCGGCACATCACACACCTGGCCGGGTGTGGAATGGCTATCGTTCGAATATTATTCACAGGGGGTGGTTCGAATAGTGGAAATGTTCACATGTCTAATCAAGTATTTTCTCGCCCATCTAATACAAATGAATCCATAATCCAACACATAAGACGAATACAAGTCCAACCAGCAAATGAAGATACGAATAGGTGGTTCGAATAGTGATTCGTTTGGTGATTCGAATAATAGAGGTAAGACGAGTAAGTATGTGTGTCGTATACATGGATTCAGAAATAACAATACGTGTTTGTAACAGAGAATCACATACAGCTAACTAGAACTGAAGTACAGTAATTGACAAATAAATGAGAGAACTATCAGAGAATGTACTCGCCTGCTACTCTGAAAAGAGTAGTGTAATATCAGATGCCTGCACCAGAGTCACAATGTACTAAATAGAGCAGTACAGGTTATAATATGTTTAAAATAAGGCAAATGATGATTATGATGTAATCTACATGATTTCTAGGCCAATCTAGGTCAAAGTCAACTATAAGTCAAACCTGGTCAACTGTCTAGGTCAAACTAGGTCCAAGTCAAACTTGGTCAATTCTGGGTCAGTTACACTAGTCAACTAGTTCAATCCTAGTCTAGTCAAGTCTCACTAGGCCTAACCAAGTTAGCCTAGGCAATCAAGGTTAGACAATGTGATAAGTGAAACAATGTTAACCATACCAAGGCATATATATATATACCATATAGGTATATATATACCACACATAGGGCTATTGCCTATAAGTAGTAATATATATACATTATATACAGGGAAGCTATGTATTTACATATATATTACATATACAAACATCAACTTACATATATATATAAAATGACATGCAATATAATCTCAATCCCATAGTCCAAGGCCCCCAAACCTATACCATATATAACCCAACACTCAATGGTACCTCACCCATACATACATCTACCTATAGGCTATAGGTAATCCTACTTTAGTACAATAACTTATCCTTAATATCAAATACCTTAGCATTTACCTACTAACATTCTAACATATCATTACTAATTATCACTCAACTCACACCCACACTCACACATGAATTATAACTCCCCTCTTCCACTCTCAACCCTAATCTAAACTCTATCTTCAAACCTATGTTTGATACTAGCCCCAACTCTCAGGATATCAATTGATTTTCTCTACAAAACTATACTAGGACATAACAATCTAACTCACCTATTCCTCACCCTTCCTCTAATACATTAATATGACACATTAATGCTCATATTCCCTCTCAACCATGTGGCCAATTTCCCAGTCTAACAGTGGCCTCTCTTGGCCAATTGCTAACAGTGGCCTAAGCTATCACACTCAATTTCAGGTCCAATTAGGACCTGCCTACTGCTCCCACTACTGCTATGGCCTGGTGCTGTAAGGCCAAGCCCCAGCCTACTCTCTACTGCCCTGCAAATGCAAGCCAGGCCAAGCCAAGGCTGCTACTGCTAACAATGACACAACTGAACCAAATTGTTCACCAAGGACCTAATCAACCTCTCTACTGAACTGGACAGTAGACTAAATGGAAATAAACTGGACACTAACACCATCCTAACCTTAGACACTGTCACTACCTAACCATGTTCTCACCCTCACATGATACCCAAAATACTGATACATACCCAAGCTTAAAACTAACCTTATCTATGTTACTTGATGCACAAAGGTAAGGGACAGCACATTGTTCTCTGTTTTTAGATTGGATGTGCTTAGATGTCAGTGTCAACAAGGATGTGAATGTGTCAACATGTGTTAAGTGTCCAGTGTCCATAGAGTTCGAATGATAGATGGTATCAGCAAGTGTGGCAATTACAAGTGTGTGTGGGAAGAGAGTGCAATGTGAGCAATGCAATGAGTGTGTGTGACTGATTGAATCTCAGGAAAGTTTAGTAATAACAGTTCAAACAGGGTTCTCAGCAAACATTCAGCCCAAAACCAACTCGAAAACCCAATGCACATGGACATGACTTAACATGGTGATTTGAATCATGGCAAACAACATTTGATTTCAGTTTAACAGGATATTAAAAATCAGGAATGAGGAACAGTGCACATTGTCAATTTATCAACTCCATCATTCAATCTCAGATTCTGTGTCCTAGAGGTGGGTTCTCAGTGTGTGTGTGTGAGCACATATAGACCTGTGCATCTTAGGTTAGCTAACAGTTAAGCCATTTAAAATCCCTTTCAAAAACCATAAACTTAACACAATTCAATACCAAGATTTCAGTTAACTTAACATAATCCAATTGGGGACTGAACCAATCAGAGAATGGACAATAGGAATGATCCTAAACCTGTCTAGACAGTGAACTCAAGTCCATTTCTGGACTGATGCAAATGGATGCAAAGAATGGGCAAAACATTGAGAGTTATATCTCAGGTTTTACAAACATAGGCAATTCTCAGATTTCATTAATCAGTGAATCTCATACAAATATCATATCAACATTCACACAAAACTCAACTCAACACACACGAAATCTCAGTTAACAGATTCAAGGAATTCTCAGTTAACAGGTTCAGTTTAGAAAGGAAATTAGAGTTCAGGGTTAAAAAAAATAGTGTGTAGTATCAGTGAATGCATACATACAGTTCATCATCCAAAACTTAATTCGAAAACCTAAATTAAACCCTAGAATTTTACAAACAGGTGCATAGATGTGTTCTTCATATGTCAGGTGTCTAGGGGATGCCATTCGTGTCCACAAACGGGACACAAATGTGTCCAATAAACCAAATACCCAAAAATACTGAACTGACACAGCAGTGTCGTGCGGCGAGGACAGAGCCTCGTGCTCACGACACAGAGGGACACGCGTCTCATGCTCGTGTCTGTGGGTTCGCCTAGGATAGGGCTACACCCCAGACACAGCACGACATGTCCTAGTTGTGTCACACGCGGTACGAACCCCGTATGAGAGGGGATTCTCCGTGCGTGCACAGCTAGTGCAAAACCCGTGCACATGGGATTTCTCCTCCGACACGACACAAGATGACACGAAACTTGATGGGTGTGATGTCAGTCATTAGGACAACATGTGTACCAAGTTTCGTGGCTTGAGTCGCCGTGTCGTGTCCGCTAGGACACCCGAGCAGTAGGACAGCCGTACGAGCCCCGTGCGGTATCTCGTGCTGCGTGTCCAAGTGCCAAAATAGTATCCAAACGTGTCTAATGTCGACTCAGTCAAATGGATTCGTGATCTACATATAAAAATCTATTTTTTCCATTTAATTAGTTTTTAAAAACAACATAAAAATTTCCTTTGAGGCATTTCAACAAACACATGAATACATAGACCGATACGTGTCCGAAACGGACACCAAACGGACACAAAATCCATCCAAATTTTGGGGACACCTAGGGGACTCCTAGATCTAGCCCTACATGCAAATAAAATCAAAATTTAAATCAATTTAAAGGGTTTTACCTATATGTGCAAAAAGCTTGGAAAAGCTTCAAATGGGGGATTCCTCCTCTTGATGACAAAAACTCCAAATGAGCCCAAAACTGAGATTAACCTCCAGAAATATTAAATATACAGAAATTAGAACCTATTGCAAAAGACTAGGATTAAAAAGTAATTAAAATGGATTTATGGAGATTTTTGGAAGGGGGACAAATACCTTTCTTTTCCAATGTTGAAATGAATAAAGAAAGAGGCAAGCCCTAGAGAATAAGTGTTTATATAGGGTGGGGATCCCTATGGCTGGTCATAAAGGAAAGAATTAGGATTAGGGTTCACTAAAATGGCCCATGGGCTTAAGTCATGATCAAACAATCATTAAGCCATAAGTCATTTCATGAAACCATAAGCCATGACTTAAATTCACTAAACCAAATCCCCTCATTCTAAAATTAGTTTCTAATGAATAAAAGTAGGTTAACCTAAGTTAGACTAGGGTCACCATGGCTAGGGTTAGCTTCTAGGCTAGTTCACTAGGTCTCAACAAGTCAAGTCAACCTAGAATTCACTAATTCAACAAATCACCAAATAATTCAAATAAGTCAAAATGACCAAATTACTCCTAGGCTAAAAATGATAATTAAATCATCCTAATAATATGGTTAGGCTCTAGGTCATGCAGTCTTTCAGGTTACACTAGCAAGACCTCAAAATCACAAGCCATGACTTGATGCAGTTTTTAAATAGTTTAAAAATAATTAAAAATCACCAAAAATCATAATGTGAAATAAATATCAATAATTAATAATTATAATTACAAAATTTCAAAATTATCCTCATCTGGAAAACTAGGTGTTACAGAGTTTATCTATATATTTCCTTCGTTCCATATTTTACTAGATTATCATCTTGCTTGTATATCAGTTTCATGATTAGATAGTATAGTTATACCAGGATTGTTCACTTTATAGTTCATGCTAGTGTTGTCCTTACCTGTGTCCTGACATGAGTTGTACCTTGTCTCACCTGTGCCTTGACTGAGTCGTATCTTGGAACGAGTACGTGTAGTTGAACTGCTAAATCCTTGTTATCGTTTCCTCAACCAGAGAGTCCACACTCGGGACGAGGGTTGATCAATTGCACCAGAGAGTCCACACTCGGGACGAGGGTGTTTGTCTTGATCTGTTTACATCCGTGAGTCCACACTTAGGACGAGGATGTTGTACTAGCACCAGAGAGTCCACACTCGGGATGATGGTGCCTTGCCGTGAACTAGCCTGTGAGTCCACACTAAGGGCGAGGGTTAGTGATTAGTTCAAACCTGCGAGTCCACTCGGGGCGAGGGTTTGGTATTCCATTGATCTCTTATTCACTTATTCATCCAGCAGTTCAATTACGTGTAGTTATTCTTGTATCCCCGTTCATAGTCACCTGTCAGTGGTCATTTGTTGATAGTCATTTGTTAGTTGTCATTTGGTCAGTAGTCACTTATCGTGATTCCGTCTCTTTTTTTGTTTATATCTTATTTTGTTTTTATGTATGATAAACTTCTAGATAGACATGTTTTTATGTATCTTGCTATGTCCCCTGAGGACCTGATGATCTCTTTAGGTTAGTTATTGCGTGGAGTCAGTTAGCAGTTCTGGATGGCGGATGATTATGACACTTGGGGGTTTCAGATGATTACGGTATTGCTTACGAGATTCAGGTATTAATACCACGTTTATTATCTAGCTCATCCAGCTCGTGCTTTCCTTTTATTATTATGAGATATCCTATTTATTGATTCAATTTGTAGATTGTTATATTCTTTGGAGTCTTATCGGACATTATGTTAGTGGGCTGCGGACCACGACCCACAGTTGTTCATTCGTGCTTATATTACTCTTGTGGATTTGAGATATAGATTGCATTGCCATGATTTGGCAGTATACCATAGCCGTGACAGCGTTTACGTATTCGAGTCGGGCTGGAGTCCGCTTGATGCATAGCTGGCTTGCTCACGTGCTTGCATCCGAAAAGTGGGTGTGGGTCGTGACACATACACTATAGATGAGTTCTTTGTTAAAGAGACATGGCATGAAGCGCTTTGTGTTTCCCTTGCGGTGCTACGTCGCTATGACATGGCCTAAAGCCGAGGCATTACCCCGTACCGAAAACCTCATCGTAGTGTCATACTACTGTAGCATGAGGTCACCACCTCTTTGTAGTGCCATACTACCCAGCATGAAGCCTTAGGCTCCCTTACGGTGTTACGCCGCAACGACATGGCTTGCAAGACCGAGGCTTTACCCCTATCCGGGTACCTCATGTGGTGTCATTCCACTGTAACATGAGGAACCCCCTCTTTGTAGTGCTGACTATACCCTATTTTATTTCAACATACAACATTAGGCTAGCTGCCTATTCGCGGTGCTACATCGCTGTGACTTGGCTCATATAGCCGAGGTATTGCCCCTTTCGGGAACCTCATGGTAGAGTTACCCCACAGTAGCATGGAGTTTTACTCCTTGTAGTGCTGCGCTACCGTGCTTCCTGTAAAGCACACCAGGCATTCACTCTGCCTGAGAACTCATTAAGGCGTGCCAACCTTCCCACAGGATCCATTTTTCGCAGAAAACAATAGTAGACAATAATGGTTGTAGGTCCGTAACCTCTCCATGCCACAAAGGACAAGTACCCACCGTTCCTGATATTCTTCCGGTTAATAGTCCTCCCTTGAACGAAAAAGCTAGATGCCTAATAGATTTCTCTTTGAACTAATAGCATAAACTTTATGGCAGGAATGTAATAACATAATATCAGAATACCTTCAAGCCCATTTTATAAGCTGTGTCATCGACCAGCTAGCTCTTGAGGCCTTTGGTGAACGGATCCGCCAGGTTCTCCTGACTCCGAACATCAATCACTGCAATAACACCCCTCTTGATGAGATCGTGTACTGCCATGTGCTTCAACTGCACAGTCCTCTTTTTTCCGTTGAAGAGGTCATTTGATGCCATCGCCGCAGTCGCCTGGTTGTCGTAGTATATCGGTATCGCCGATACTTGCACCCCAACCACTGGAAGATCATACATGAGCTCCCGAAGTCATTTTGCTTCCTCTGCTGCGGTATCAAGTACAAAGAACTCAGATTCCATGGATGATCGCGAGAGCAGAGTCTGCTTTTTCGATTTCTACGATATAGCAGCTCCACCCATTATAAAAATGTATCCACCTGTGGACCTCTTACTCTCCACTTCTGAGCATCAGCTGGCATCACTGAAGCCTTCCACTACCGATAGATCTTCGCTGTAGTACAGTGCATATGTCTGAGTCTTCTTGAGATATCTCATAACCCGTTTCACAGCTTTCCAGTGCTCAATGCCTGAGTTGCTCGTGAAACGACTCAACATTCCCACGACAAAAGCTATATCAGGCCTTGTAGCAGTAGCAGCATACATCAAACTCCCGATTACGCTTGCGTACTCCAGCTGCCTGACGCTTTTCCTTGAATTAGGCTTCAAATTCAGATCACTCCTGTATGGCGTATCGATCCCTGGAAGATCCTGATACCCATAACATGTGATCATCTTCTCAATATAATGAGACTGTGATAGCGCCAGTCCAGTATCTGTTCGGATAATTTTGATACCCAAGATCACATCAGCTTCTCCCAAGTCCTTTATACTGAACTTGCTAGAGATGAACTTCTTTGTCTCCGTGACACAGCCCATATCTGTACCTAGGATAAGCATGTCGTCCATGTACAGACAAACGATCACACCTCTTCGATCAGCAAACTTTGTGTATACACACTTGTCCGTCTCGCTGACCATGTAGTCATTTGACCTTATAACCTTGTCAAACTTCTTATGCCATATCTTGGGAGCCTATTTAAGACCATACAAGGATTTTACCAACTTGCAAACTTTGTCTTCAAGATCCTTGACGACAAATTCCTCTGGCTGTTGCATGTAAATCTCTTCGGTCAGCTTGCCATTTAAGAAAGCCGTTTTCACATCCATCTGATGTATAACCATCTTATGTATCGCTGCGAGAGCAATCAATATTCTGATGGTAGTCATCCGGGCTATTGGAGCATATGTGTCAAAGTAGTCGATCTCCTGCTTCTGAGAAATATCATTAGCTACCAACCTAGCCTTGAACTTGTCAATAGTTTCGTCTGCTTTCATCTTCTTCTTGAAGATCCATTTGCATCCGAAGGGTTTAGCTCCTTCAGGAAGATCAACCAACACCCAAGTGTTATTTGAGGTGATGGAATCAATTTCATTGTCAATCACCTCCTTCTAGAAAACAACGTCTCGGGTCTTCATCGCCTCATCATAGGTAAACGAATCTGCTTCCACATGATAGGTGACAAAGTCACTTCCGAAGTCCTTTAGCCTCCTCACATGCTTCGCTGATGGCTCAGCGAGTTCTGATTCAACCATTGCTTCAACAATAATATCTTTTTGGACCACATCATCATTGAAGACTTCAGTATCTTGCGCACCCTCATTGTTCTCCGAAGCATTCGCAAGAACAATATTCTTGTGCCTTGTAAAATTGTCTTCAAAATATTCTGCGTCACGAGATTCAATGATATGATTTGACTCAATATCAAGAAATCTTCGAGCATCACTCTTCTCGACATACCCCAAGAAGATCGTCTTTGTCATCCTTGTCCCAAGCTTCTGAATCTTCAGATCTGGAAGCTTGACATATGCCAGACACCCCCATACTCGAATGACATTCAAGTTAGGTCTGAACTTGAACCAGAGTTCATGAGGAGTAATGTCTGAAGTTGCATGAGGCACTCTATTTAGAATAAAAGTGGCCGTCAATGCAGCTTCTCTCCAGTAGCACTTTGGAAGACCCGCAGTCAATAGCATTGAGTTAATCATTTATGTTAACGTTCTGTTCTTCCTCTCTGCTATTCCGTTTGATTGAGGAGAGTATGGAGTCGTAGTCTCAATGACAATTCTATGTTTTTTGCAGAATGATGCGAATTCATGAGACCTGTACTCTCCACCTCGATCACTTCTTATTCTCTTGAGTTGTTGTCCAGTCTGCCGCTTAGCTTCGGCTCTGAACTCTTTCAACTTCTCGAATGCTTCATCTTTAGCCTTCAGCAAGTAGACGGGCGCATACTTTGAGAAGTCATCGATAAAAATTATGAAATACTTTATCCCGGCCTTTGTAGAGAATTGTTTTAAGTCACAGATATCGGAGTGTACCAACTCTAGAAGATCTGTACTTCGATAAACCCGATAAAAGGGTTTCTTGTGATTTTTGTTTGAGCACAAACTTTACATTTCTTTACCTTACCCCCACACTTGGAGATAAGTCCTAGACTAGACATTTTGTTTATTCGTTTACAATGAACATGTCCTAGCCTATTATGCCAGAACTCAAGAGTATAAACAGATGGAGTGATTGCATTAATTACATTGGACTGATTTACAAGCTGAATTTTGAACATTCTTTCGGTATAAAAAGCTTTCCCGAAATATGTTCCCTTAATAGACATCACCATCTGGCCTGTATTGATGTCCATCCTGAGGCCAACATTGCAGAGTAGGCCTCCCGAGATCAGGTTCTTTGTGATAGCAGGTACATGCTTCACAACTTGAAGCGTCAGAGACTGTCACGACCCGCACCTATTTTTTTAATTCGGGATGCGAGTGCGTGTCCAAGCCAGCCTACGCCGCAGAGTCGACGGTTAAACGCTGTCACGGTCATGATGCTCAAAATCACATAAATAATATACTTCTCATTCACATTTGCTACATTCATTACAATATTTACAAGGTTTATATTTAAAGAATTTACAACTCTCAAAAATGAAATAAAACAAACTAATCAATCTAACAAATCTCTAGGTCGACCTTAGCACATACCCATATCTCCCCATGCTAAGAGCAGTCGTGACTAACCTGAAAAATGTTGGTTTCCATTCATGCTAAACCCGTAGAAGGTCGAGCAATCTGTACTAAGTCCTCTGTAAAACAACAGGGGTTATCCTGTCAGGATATGAGCAAGTACAAATGCCAACAGCAGTTCCATATGAATTAACAAATACTATAAGAGATAGCTATAATGGAATACAAGATAAAATGTCAAATTGTAAGTAAAAACAGTAAAGTGAACTGAATATCATGTCATGGTGAGATATAACACTACCAAAATATGTCAAATTAGCGACGAAATTAGCGACGCCAGTTAAAAATGTCGCTATTGTTTGTGTATTTAGCGACGTATGTAAATGATGTCGCTGAACGTCACTATCAGCGACGTTTAGCGACTAGTAGCGAATGTAATTATAGTTTGGAAAGAACAAGTCGCGATGTAGTCACAAAACGTCGTTGATGTATTTTATTCAGTGCGTTTGGCGACATTTAATCATGTCTGTAGCTATCCTATTACTGTACAGCGACGTCTAGCGACATCTCACTTAGACGTCGCTAAAAACTTTCATTTAGGTTTCTGGGAACTCGATCGATTTTATTTTATTTTCCAAATTTTCATTCTCCCGCCGAGCGCTCTCGTTTCTCTCCCCCTCCCCCTCTCGTCTCCGACGACCGCTCCCTCCGACGAGCTCCTCCCCTCCGGCGAGGCCTCCCTCCGACGACCCCTCCCTCTGGCGTTGCCTCCCTCCGACGACCGCTCCCTCTCGTTTCTCTCCCCCTCCCTCCGGCGTTGCCTCCCTCCCTCTCGTCTTCGGCGACCGCTCCCTCCTGGTGACCTCGTCGTCGCTCCTCCACCGTCGACCCCCTCGTCCCCTGCTCCGCTCCGGCGACCCCTACCCGACCCAGTCCAGGTATACCTAACCCTAACCCTATCTCCTATTGACACGACACAGACATTTTCAACCTGTGAATATCAATTTTATACAGTACCTATGATTGTATACACACACACACACATTTTCAACCTAAAATCTGAGAACAGTGACACTGATTTTGTGTACACTATTAACACACACATCTACACACCCTTACACACACTACACAAATCTGAATGTGGATACACACACACACTTTTGCACCACTATTAAATCTGAGATCACAATCTCTGTTTCAGTCCACTTGGACAGATGAACTCAGTCCATTCTTCCTTTCATTTTCCCTCTTCCTATACACATATAACATGTGTATTTAATGAATGATATATGTGTAATGTCATGCATGTTGGTAAGCACATATGAATGCAATATACATATATGTATGTAAATGGGAATACATGGATATATGCAAGTTATAAATGCAATATTTGGATAACATATGAAATGTAATATATAGGTAAGCATTAATGTTGGTAATGACATGTAATCATGTAATGCATATGTATAAAAAATAGAATGGGTGAATGTATTATGCATGTTTAGATAACGTATGTGATAGACATATATGTATGCATAAATGCCATGAACTAATAATCAAGTGTAATGCATATATGTTAAGAAATGAATGCATGAATGAATGTAGAAATGCAAGCATCTATGTAAATATGTCTATGATTGAATGAATGCAAGTTCAAATATATGAATGTAATGTAAGCATGTATATATATTTAATATGTGTTCTCTATGACTTGTGATGGTGTGTGTTTGATTGCCTAGGCTTGGTTAGGCCGAGTGAGACTTGACCGGACTAGGATTGACCTAGTTGACTAGTGTAATTGACCAAGGTTTGACTTTGACCTATGTGACCTAGAAATCATGTAGATTGTATTGTATCTTTCAATTCTCTTGTATTTTACACATCATAACCCATATTACTCTGTTTAGGACATTGTGACTCCGGTATAGACATCTGATATTATACTACTCTTTTCATAGTAGCAGACGAGTACATTCTCTGATAGTTCTCTCATTTATTTGTCAAATACTGTATTTCAGTACTAGTTAGTTTTATGTGTTTCTCTGATAGTTCTCTCATTCATTTTCAATCGCTCCCTAATGTGAATATCGATTTTACCAAATGGCACCCATGACCCGAGCAGCGGCACGTCGTTTGAGGGAAACACAGATTGCTGAGGTGGCTCCTTCTACTGTTAAGGAGGAAGTGGCACCGGTAGCTAGTGAGACCGGAAGTTCCATTCATCCAGTACCTGCGGTGGAATGGCGCTTTCCCGCCATCGATCCCACTTATCAGAAGATGTTGCGTGATGGTATCATTGAGCGTATGCGCGTGAGCTGCGTGGTCGTCATTAGTGTAGTTTTATGGATATATTTTGTGTTGGACTGTTAGTACTTACTACCAGCTGTACTTGTTTTATGGAGATGAGTTTATGGACTTAATTATGGACTTATTACCAGTCCTCTAGGGCATCCCCCACTAGTGTGCATGGTCCACAGCCGTCACAAGAGTCTGCCCGAGTCCACCAGATGATGGAGTCTCTCCGGAACGAGCTGCTACGACGGATTCAGGACCAGTCTCAGCACCAGTCGGATGAGCCTGCGCTTATAGCACGATTAGATGCGCTCGACCGCAGTATTATGGAGCTCCGGCATGTGACTGAGCGGACAGAGCGGAGCGTCACCGATCTTAGAGCGTCGATGGAGCACAGCGTATTGGATCTGTAGACATCACAGATGACCATGGGCGAGAGGCTGAGATTGGTGTAGGATTCGGTGGCTGATAGCAGTGATAGAATGTTATCTACCATAGATTCATACGACTTACAGCATTAGAGCGTTATCGTCCTCCGGGTGTGCCTTCATCGTCGTCGACTCCGTCGGCGCCACTGCCTTCTTTATCGACACTGACTCCACCGACGTCACTACCTCCTTCATCAGTGTCGATTTCACAGGAGGACTATGAGCTTTTCTTAGCCCTTCGTCGCGGCGTGCCCCCTTCTGCTCCAGATTCCCAGTAGTCCGAGTTAGGATTGTTTTGTATTGAGTGTTTGAGTACTTATTTTTTTGTATTTGTTTATGACACTTATTTGTTTGTGACACTTGTTTGTTGGTTGCATAGATACATTAGTAATTGGTTGTGTAGACCCATGACAATTTGGATATTGGTTTATATATGTTGTGTGGACTTTGGTTATTTTATGTTGTTATTCGTTTTATTTGGATGTTAATTTACCGGTGTTGTTGTTCCACCTAAGGGGTCGGCGAACCCAGGGATAAAATGTGCTTGTGTATTGTGTTTCAGATTAAACTGCAGGAAAAAAATGATTATGTGGAGAAAACTGCATACTGTAATTTTTTTTTCAAATTTAGCGACGTCTACCGACGTTTACCGACGCTCTCCGACAACACATTGCATCGGTAGACGTCACTAAAATGGCATATATTGCCATGCTACTGACGTATAGCGACGTCAGTTTCGTCGGTATGCGTCGATAAATGTCGGTAGACGTCGATAAATATCCCAGGAGTTTACCTCATTTTCCCAGGATATATCGACGTATAGCGACATCACAAAACGTCGGTAATATATACCAATGCATAGCGACATCAAAAACGTCGATAATTTTTCCTGGGAATACCGACGTATAGCGACATCATAAATGTCGCTATTTCATCGACGAAACGACGGTAAACGTCGGTATATTACCGACGTATATTTACGTCGGTAAACGTCGGTGTTGGCGACGATCAGCGACGTCTTTCCAAACAGTGACTAAGGTTTCCGCGACAGAAGGAAGACGTCGCTAAACTGGTTTAACGACGTCTTTAGGCGTTTTAGCGACGTCTTTAGGCGTCGCTAAAATGACTTATTCTGGTAGTGTAAGGTTAAAAATTGGAATATAAATAGTGAAAGTAATCTGAGGTATGATGTAAATATAAAAAGAAAATGCCATGAGATATTAGAGCGTTATGTGATCGGCTTGGGTTAAGATCAGGCTGTTCTATTTGACCGGCTATGCACAGGTAGTATAATAGTATAGGGATCAGGCCGACCAAAATGGAAAGCTATGCACAAGTAGTATAAGGTCAGGCTACACCCTACGTGTGGTGAGGGTGGAGCTATGTACAAGTAATAAACTAGTGGAGGTAATGATCACATAACCTCTAATAACTCCCTCGGTCCCCGAGTAGTATAATGGATCCAGACATGACACGTCATGACACGGGATTCGAAGAGCAGGGGGCCAGCCCACTCCCAAATCTGTGTCTATACAAGTACATGAAACAAGATCGAACAATGTACTCATATACCGGATAAACCAGGAATGACATCTCATGACGAGATTCAACTTATACTAGTCCGTGTATCCTCGTGTCGAGAATCAAGTATAACACTACAACTGAATCGGATATAGTATATATCAAAGGAATGAAAACTATCAGAGAATATACTCGTCTGAGGTCCTGAGCTGAGAAAATCGAAACTACAAACCACTCAGTAAGTCACGAATGATCAACTCGCACAACAGTCTCCTAATACTAAAATTGACATTACTAACATTCTCAGAATAGTCAAATTAGCTAGAATAGCCTACCCATAAGTCCAATTCTGGACACAAGAACAAAATGATAATTTCGGATCAAAATGGTGTCTGTCGTTGGATCCGCTTTGCACCAAAAAGTGTGCCAGTATCTACGATCTCTAAAGTCATTAAACTATATGTCTACTGGTCCGGTTTGATGATACAAACCCAACCGTATGTCCAAAGTTGGATTCCGGTGGGCTGTGCACAATTTCGCCCGTCGGAACGGGTCGCAGGCCTGCCAAAATAGCATTCCGGTCGACCTTCTCAGAATCGGACCAAACTTGGTATACATGACCAGAAAAATGACACGGTCCTGTTGGCGTAAGTTTTGTTTCGAGATTACGAACGTACACAAAGTAACTGGAGTTTTTGTAAAAAGGCCGATACGGTAAATTTCGACGGATACTCATCAAATTCGTCACGCACACGCAACCAATTTGAATTCCGTCGAAGCCCAAACGTCCACGAAGTCGATACGCACCTTTCGATGCTTTTGGTTTGCGACCAAATCGCCCGAATTGTCGGGACGAACTCCGTATCGTAGTTTTTTATGGTTTTAAAAACATATTTTTTGCCAACTTTAATCTAATTTATAACAGAATATAATACATAAATAAATAAACTAATTATTGGGTTTTAATCTTGGTTATGTCATCTACCAGGTTATTCAAACCAATTCTCAAAACTCGCAACACACTGGTCGCAAATCGACCGCGAACAGGAAATGTTGGAACAATTTCTAATGTCCAAAGATCGAATTTTTTTCTCGATTTTGGAACTCGATTTTCGTCGCGCATGATTCAAATTAAAAAGAACTACTTAAGGGAAAGCGGAGTCGTATAGGTTGTGAGCATATC
This sequence comes from Iris pallida, assembly GCA_029216955.1. NCBI lineage: Eukaryota > Viridiplantae > Streptophyta > Magnoliopsida > Asparagales > Iridaceae > Iris > Iris pallida. The sequence goes on along the minus strand of JANAVB010024400.1, from coordinate 26,269,926 downwards.
AGAGAAAACGGATCGTGAAACGATCGACTATATACGACGAAGCATCGCTGCGAAAACCCTTCGCACTATTGCTGCTACTGTTGTTGAATGCCACTGCTGTTGCCGCCGTTTTTTGCGTGCGGCTGGCCCAAGCGGCCCCCGGCGCACGCATGGTGGTGGCACACAGCTAGGGTTACGGTTTTGAGAATTTTTTTTTACAATCTGTATATATATATGAAGAGTTGGATCGACTATTCCTTCCGCACAGAACCCGCATAAGTGCTCGATTTCTACACTTACATAAAACAAAGATGGGACCCATGCCTCTTTCTCTCACTAATAATTAGTATATAAGTGTCCGAGCTCTTTAGCCTAGTGGTATTAGAGCGGACACCCGGAGGGACCGGCAAGGTTCGAGTCCCCCAATTGCGTGTGTGCGTGGGATTTCAAAAAAAAAAAATAATAATTAGTATATAAGTAAATCATTAACTAATTATTTATATAATATGGCCACTATTTAAAAATTACACCTTTATTATGACTCTGTTATTAATCAAATCTTTGCTATTATTTATTATTATACTCATTTTCATTCAAATATTCATTATTAAATAATAGAATTTATTAATTGCTTTTAAGTTATTTGTTTTTTTAATTACTAAGTTACTATAATAAATTATTTATCTGTCTAAACAATTATCCGACAACTTCGAGAAATTACGAGAAAACTTCAGGGTGTACCCTAAAGGTAAATAAACAATTTTCTAGAGTTTGAGTTCATAGTCACCCACATATAATATATTTGGGTTATTCTGCAATCCTAGAGTATTGGATTCGAGTCTTGACTTACCATTACTTGGTCATAGGGTTAGGAATGTCGCCCCGCCTATCCAAATTTAACCATGACTGAGGTCATATATAAAAATATTAAATATTGTCTAAAAATATATAAAATCCCAAAAATTACCATTAAGGTCAAATAAATAATAAAATATATATTTCAAAATTTTGGGAAGAGGGGTTACAAATCTACCCACCTTAGAAATAAATTCGTTCTCAAATTTAAATAGAATAGGCAAGAAAATAATATGAAGCATTGAACAAAAGATAACAAAGTTTGAATTAAAAATTATTAGTTTCTATCAAAATAATTTGAAGCATATTATTATAACTCAAATCTTATTTTAAATAATTAGTCATCCTAGTAATTTGAATATAACGATATCATCAAGATAATTTCATATATATATATTAGATAATTTCATTTTTTTTTTAGATAATTTCATATATATATATATATATATATATATATATATATATATATATATATATATATATATATATATATATATATATTTTAGATAATTTCATATATATATATATATATATATATATATATATATATATATATATATATATATATATATATATATATATATATATATATATATATATCAAAATCTTATTTAAACATTAATGGAAAACTTTTACAACTATTTTAGAAACCAAAATTTGAATAACATATTTTATAATTCTAAAAATTCGAGAACATATGTTTTTAGAAAAATTAAATAGCATTTTCAAACTATAAATTTTAATTAGTTTTTGAAATACAAAAATAATAGCAAAATAACCTTTAATCGTTTCAAGAGAAAGTATTTCTAATCATGATGTTCAAAGAAAATAATTAGTTTTTAAAAAAATAAGGATTTGCAAATCGAGAAATGGGCTTACCATTCTACTCACCTTAGAAAATATTTGTCCCCGAAGTTTCAAAGGGTGCGGTTAGGCACGATTAAGAATGAAATTTCAATCGATATGAATAAGAATGATAATTGATATAATCAAGATAAATGATACGATTCATGATCAAATTAGTCATGCACAATTGTGGATAAATCGAGGTAATAACAAAAGAAAAGAAAATACGATTTGGCACGATCAAAATATATTATGATTAAGTTGCGATCATATTTTGTTTAAGGATGATCAGAAAATTTGGTTTAGCACGATTGATCGTTTTAGGCACGATCAATATACGACCAAATTATATAGTCAAGGATTTAGTCAAGGTCAAAGTCTAATTATGCTTAATGATAGCATAGAAATAGGACTAGCTAAACAAGAAGAGTCGTTAGACATGATTAACTACTGTTGGAGTTAGATAGTCATAATCAATGATCAAAATTAGGCTAAGTCTAAAGATGGAAAATTCACCTAGATACAGCTAGGATACGGTCACGATCAAGGTTAATCATGTAAGTTATCCAAGCGTAATCAAAATTTCAAAAAATTTGGCACAAGTATGAACATTATCAAAATAGTCATGATCATAACGGAACAAAAGTTTAGATGCTAGCAATAATTGAGTTGAAGCATAAACACGGTTATGATTATGGTCAAATAGTTTAGTCACAACCCCAAATCATTTTAGGAACGATCAAAATTCATTTGTGTGGCACGATTAACTCGATTAGCTATTTAGGAAATATTATTTAGGCACAATTACCTAGTCAAAATCTAGAAAAATATGTGAATTGACTCGATCGAAATATAATCAAGATAGTCTAGTTGTGTTTAAGAAGTCGTTAAGGATTATCCAGATTGAAATCGTTTTAGCACGATCAATTATATAGACATGATCATAGGATCATAATCTATGTGCGGTTATGATCTATTGGAATATGGGATTAAAAGCTACTACTAGGTTTGAAATGAGGAGGAATCAAATGATGACTCGACAGATAGAAGATAGGATATTAAATCGGTTTGGAGTGAAAGTACAAGATTTTCGGATTCATGAAATCAATAGTCATATGTCAATAAAGACATAGCCTCTATGGTATTCGAAAATCGTAAGCCTATCCGAAGTCACTTTACCGCAAATTTATGCCTCGCCAGTGTACATTTGGCTGCAATCAACTCTTGGTTCCACGACTCAAGTAGGGATACGGTATCAAATACTCTATCAACTGTATCCAATACTGACATAATAACTCAAAGATGAAATAGGACAAACAAGGCATAGTTTTTATAAGATTCGGTAATCTACTCTTACTTGAAATTACTTCAACTTAGGGGTCATGCCGCGCCAGTGCTTTGCTGGCTGCAGTAAACTCATAGTCTCGATAATTCAATAAGTGCCGACAGCGCACAACTGCCTTGCCATTATAGGTCATCGAATATTATTTAAACTCTGTCTATAAGAGTTTTTCAATGGAGTCTCAAAGTTTCAAACAACTCGATCATGATAGAAAATGTCTAGTATCTGTACTTGAAGTAAAAGTATTCATTGAAAAAAATCATACAATCTAAAAAAATCATCAAAGACAAAAAAATACAAATTTAATTTCTATTTTCTCCTATATTCGAAGATTCGAAGGAAAACTTATATATATCTTAGATTTCAACAAAACTGGGTCGGAATAAATATATGGATGATTGGATCACGTTAAGCTCAAAAGTCAATGGATAGGAATAGAGTATTGACCTTTTAGGGAAAAAAATTACATTATGTAGATAAAAAAGTAATACGGCCTAGGTAGAAGAAAATAAAATAATTTGAATAAATTCCAGGATGATCAAGATAGGAGAAAGGTAAGTGTCTCTCATTCAAATATCAATTCAAAATGAAATTACTGATTAGGAGAGATGATGGTCGAAGCCAAAATAATGATAACTCTTCTAATCCCATACATATGCATGTATATATATATATATATATATATATATATATATATATATATATATATATATATATACTTATATGGTCCAACTATTTTAAAAGCCCAAGTAACTATAAATAAAATCATTTACTGCAGCCCGGTCCAATACATTATTTTTCTTTTCCAATGCTAACTATATAATATTCATTATCTAAGGAAAACACATAAATGTAACTTATCTAAGGAATATGGACTAAACCTATTAATCTTTTAACCCATCCCAAATCTAAACCCAATATTTAACTCAATTATAATACTTTTATATCTATTTATTTTCTAACACTATGTAAGTAATACTAAATACAATGACAAATATAATCATAATATATATATATAGATATATATATATATATATATATATATATATATATATATATATATATATATATATATATATATATATATATATATCAAATATTGTATCCAATACTAAAATACTATTAATACAATATGTACAATGCATATGTACAATGTAATTAATATAGTATCCATACTATGCCTTGTACAGAAAATAACTAATTCAGTCGCTCTCTCTCTCTCTCTCTCTTTTTTTCTCTCTCTCTCTCTCGGTTCTGCTGCCATTAAATGGGAGAGCTGCCATTAATTGGAGAGAGATAGGAGTAAAGAGGGGGGAAATAAATGTCATAATCAAGGGTAAGGGTTCAATCCTAAGAAGTTCTAATTTATCGAACGAAAAGTCTACCCTACTATGAAAATTTCTCACGTCATCAAATAGGGTTGAATTCTACCTAAATCACATGGCCTATACACCAATCTTATCTACCCAACGGTCAAATTAAATAAGGGACTCCTAGTCCTATTCTTTCTCCTAAAAATCAAATTAATCCTAGTAGTGAATGAGCACTTCCTAGTCACAGGCTCGCAATAGTACGACTAACTTAAGTACTATCATGAGTTTGCAATCTTTTGCGAAATTTGACCTGCATGGGCCACCACAAAAACTTGTCACGACCCGCACCTATTTTTTTTTTAATTCGGGATGCGAGTGCGTGTCCAAGCCAGCCTACGCCGCAGAGTCGGCGGTAGAACGATGTCACGGCCATGATGCTCAAAATCACATAAATAATATACTTCTCATTCACATTTGCTACATTCATTACAATATTTACAAGGTTTATATTTAAAGAATTTACAACTCTAAAAAATGAAATAATAATCTTTCTAATAAATCTCTAGGTCGACCTCAGCACATACCCATATCTCCCCATGCTAAGATTAGTCGCGACTAACCTGAAAAATGTTGGTTTCCATTCATGCCAAACTCGTAGAAGGTCGGGCAATCTGTACTAAGTCCTCTGTAAAACAACGGGGGTTATCCTGTCAGGATATGAGCAAGTACAAATGCCAACATCAGTTCTATATGAATTGACAAATACTATAAGAGACAGCTATAATGGAATACAAGATAAAATGTCAAACTGGAAGTAAAAACAGTAAAGTGAACTGGATATCATGTCATGGTAAGATATAAGGTTAAAAATTGGAATATAAACAGTAAAAGTAATCTGAGGTATGATGTAAATATAAAAATAAAGTGCTATGAGATATTAGAGCGTTATGTGATCGGCTTGGGTCAAGATCAGGCTGTTCCATTTGACCGACTATGCACAGGTAGTATAATAGTATAGGGATCAGGCTGACCAAAATAGAAAGCTATGCATAAGTAGTATAAGGTCATGCTATACCCTACGTGTGGTGAGGATGGAGCTATGTACAAGTAATAATCAAGTGGGGGGTAACGATCACATAACCTCTAATAACTCCCCCGATCCCCGAGTAGTATAATGGATCCAGACATGACACGTTATGACACAGGATTCGAAGAGCAGGGGGCCAGCCCACTCCCAAATCGGTGTCTATACAAGTACAGAAAACAAGATCGAATAATGTACTCATATACCGAATAAACCAGGAATGATATCTCTTGACGAGATTTAACGTATACTAGTCCGTGTATTCTCGTATCGAGAATCAAGTATAATACTACAACTGAATCGGATATAGTAGATATCAAAGCAATAAAAACTATCAGAGAATGTACTCGCCTGAGGTCCTGAGCTGAGAAAATCGAAACTACAAACCACTCAATAAGCCACGAACGGTCAACTCGCACAACAGTCTCCTAATGCTGAAATAGACATTACCAATATTCTCAGAATAGTCAAATTAGCTAGGATAGACTACCCATAAGTCCAATTCTGGACACAGGTATAAAACGATAATTTTGGGTCAAAACGGTATCTGTCGTTGGACCTGCTTTGCACCAAAAAGCGTGTCAGTATCTACGGTCTCTAAAGTCATCAAAATATATGTCTATAGGTTCGATTTGACGAGACAAACCCAACCGTATGTCCAAAGTTGGATTTCGGTTGGTCGTGCACAATTTCGTCCGTCTGAACGGATCGCGGGCCCGCCAAAATAGCGTTCCGGTCGACCTTCTCAGAATCGGACCAAACTTGGCATACATGACCAAAAAAACAACACAATTCTGTTGGTGCAAGTTGTGCCCCAAGATGACGAACGTGCACAAAGTAATTGGAGTTTTTGCAAAAAGGTCGATACGGTAAATTTCGACGGATACTCATCAAATTCGTCGCGCACACGCAACCAATTTGAATTTCGTCAAAGCCTACATATCAAAAAATTCCATACGCACCTTTCGATGCTTTCGGTTCGCGACCAAATCGCTCGAATTGTCGCGACGGACTCCGTATCATGGTTTTTTGGGGTTTTGAAAACATATTTTTTGCCAACTTTAATCTAATTTAAAACAGAATATAATACATAAATAAATAAACTAATTATTGGGTTTTAATCTTGGTTATGTCATCTACCAGGTTGTTCAAACCAATTCTCAAAACTCGCAACACACTGGTCACAAATTGACCGCAAACAGGAAATGTTGGAACAATTTCTAATGTCCAAAGATCGAGTTTTTTTCAATTTTGGAACTCGATTTTCGTCGCACATGATTCAAATTAAAAAGAACTACTTGAAGGAAAGCGGATTCGTATAGGTTGTGAGCATACCAGAGAAAATGGATATTGAAACGATCGACTGTATGCGACGAAGCGTCGCTGCGAAAACCTTTCGCACAGTGTTGCTACTGTTATTGAATGCCACTACTGCTGTCACCGTTTTTCCCATGCGGTGGGCTCTGGTGGCCCCCGGCACGCGCATGGTGGTGGCACACAGCTAGGGTTACGGTTTTGAGATTTTTTTTACAATCTGTATATATATATATATAAAGAGTTGGATCGACTATTCCTTCCGCACATAACCCGCATAAATGCTCGGTTTCTATACATAAATAAAACAAAGATGGGACCCATGCCTCTTTCCCTCACAAAGGAAACGAATTAAAATTAATATAAATTTAAGCTGGGACCCAACTCCACTTTATTTCTCTGAAGCAGAGAAACGAATTGTTAAAATAATGTATTAGGAAGTAAATGACAACCAATCATTACTTAATAAATCACGAATAATTAGTATATAAGTAAATCATTAACTAATTATTTATATAATATGGCCACTATTTAAAAATGACTACTTTTATTATGACTCTGTTATTAACCAAATCTTTGCTATTATTGATTATTATACTCATTTTCATTCAAATATTCATTATTAAATAATAGAATTTATTAATTGCTTTTAAGTTATTTGTTTTTTTAATTACTAAGTTACTATAATAAATTATTTATCTGTCTAAACAATTATCCGACAACTTCGAAAAATTACGAGAAAACTTCAGGGTGTACCCTAAAGGTAAATAAACTATTTTCTAGAGTTTGAGTTCATAGTCACCCACATATAATATATTCGGGTTATTCTGCAATCCTGGAGTATTGGATTCGAGTCTTGACTTACAATTACTTAGTCATAGGTTTAGGAATGTCGTCCCGCATATCCAAATTTAACCATGACTGAGGTCATATATAAAAATATTAAATATTGTCTAAAAATATATAAAATCCCAAAAATTACCATTAAGGTCAAATAAATAAAAAAATATATATTTTGAAATTTCGGGAAGAGGGGTTACAAAGACTTCCCCGAAGTCAGCTTCAAACCACCGTCCTGATCCCGAGCACTTCAGCTTGTGCCTGGTTCGCCACCATAACCACTTCAGAAGCTGGTGTGTAGGTGGTGAACCGCTCCTTGCTGGAGCAGTCTTTTTAGATTTTCGTAATTCAGAATCCTCCAAGAATCTCTGTTGCGCACCTTCTTTGAAGTGTTGCGTTGAAACGTTATTTTTATAATTGTTTTATTTTTTTAGTTTTCTATCGAAAATTGTACCCCGGCAATAACAATCTCAAAGCTTAATTCGTCCCACACGAACAGCTTCCAGGAACTGCAAGTTCGAACTCCGCTCTTCTAACTCCTCGAAAGGCGCACGGACTCCTGTGCTAAGTGGCGCTGATGCACTGCTTCTCTTTACTCATAAACTCTGTGGAAACACGTAAGGAATAGTGCTAAAAAATACTTCTGCCTTATGCGAATTATGAACTTCTATACTGAGAGAGAGAGAGCAGAGAAGCTTATATAGCCTCGCTCTGTAACCGCCCAGTTAGCAACATGTTCGGGATGTGGGAAGAAACCGTCCCGAACATGCTGTAACTGCTCAATCGTGTACAGGCACGATCTGAGCCAAAGGGCACACAGCGTGCGCCATCTGCGCCACTTGCACAATGCGCGCACAGCCGCTCCAGTGCGCACCCTGCATAACATGCACAACCTGTGCCAACAGGCAGTGCCCACTGGCGCGCCACTTGGCCGCGCAAGTGGCTCGTGCAACTTAAGTGCACAATGCGCCTAGCAACGATGCTGACGTTCTAAGTGCAAAGTGGGCCAACAAAATGCCACATTACGCCTCATGAGCTCGAGCCCGAGTCCGTGTCCGAGTCTGGGTCGCTAAGCCCCTAAGGGACTTAGCTCCAATAGAAATTAATTTCCCAAGAGCAAAAAGCATGAATGCTTTTATTGTTGATTTAACCTTTTTTCTATTAGAAAAATACTCCCATATGGCACACCCATGTGCACCTCCACACCACATGTGCATCTCTAAACAAGCATAGCTTATTATATAGAGATACAACTCCTTTGGCCTAGCCGATGTAGGACTAAACTTTCCAATACAAAGGCTAAACTCCAAAAACATACAAGGTTTTTATTTTCTAAATTTTCTACAAGTTTGTTGAAAAAATTCCTAATTTTACCATTATATATATATATATATATATATATATATATATATATATATATATATATTAAAACTCGATTTTATTGAAAGGAAGCGAAACAAGAAACATCAAAACAGAGCCCACACCAGATCGAATCTCCAAGAGATTCGAAATTCAAAAAACTAAAAACAACAAAACACGAAAGGAGCGGGAGCCACCCGTTCCCGAGGGGGGGCACGCGGCGCTCCAGCGCGGCTCCCGAGGGGCCAGCAGCAAGCGCGTGGCCCGGAGTGGGCGCGGGACCCAAACGGAAGAGGACGGGGCCCGAGGGGGCTCGGGTCCCGAAGGGGCAACTCGGGTCTCCCGAGCGGTGGCCGGGAGCACGACACCGGTGAGGGACGGCCGCCGGGAGTGGGGCCTCGAGTCCAGAGAGGAGGCGACACCACGCCGGGGGGGAGAGGACCGGCCGTAGGGCCTCAGGAGAGGGAGGGACGGCCGCAGGAGACCTCAGGCGAGGGAGGATGCTTGGAGGTCCAACCTGAGGGGGCCTAGACAGGGAGGGGGGCAGGGAGGAGGTGGGGAGGAGGGGAAGGAGGCGAAGAAGGCAGGAAGGAGAAGAGGGCTCTCGAGCCCCTCAGCCGCGGCAGGGCCACGCATAGCCGGAGGGGAGCGATTGGGCGCCGTGGGGGGGGGGGTTCCTCGGGGAAGGGCTCGACCACCTGCGAAAGGAAGAGGGAGCCGCGGGGGAGGCACGGCCCCGGAGGGGGACGGCACGGCGACGAGAGAGGGAGGAAGAGGCTAGACCACCTGGGAGCCGGAGGAGGAGGGGGACGCCGGAACAGGCAGAGAGAAAGAGGAGGGGAGAGCCGGATCGGACAACGGGAGAGGGAGGGGACTAGCCGTCGGGAGGCTGAGGCGGGGGAGAGGGGGAGCATGGTCTCCTGCACAGCCGGGAAAGCAGAGACGACGAGCCTCCTCGGTGGCGAGAGCGCTAGGGGTAGCGTTTCACGCCCAGAGAGAGGAGGGCCGCCTCCGCCTGGGGGTGGACGGGGACCCAGACCCACCGCAAGGTGGCTGGATCAAGCCAGTAAGCGCCGGCCGAGGCGGAAGAGAGAGACGGAGCTGAGGCGGGGGTGGAGGGCACTGAGAGGGAGGCCTCCGAGGAGGATTGCGCGGGGGCGGGAGGTGTAACTCCACCTTCCTGAAATTTAAAATTTTCTTCTAGCCTTATTAAATCATTTTAATCTCAAATACTTTATAAATAAGTATTCTCTTTTTCCATTTTGTTTCTCCTAATTAATTTCTTAATCAGTTGCCATTGGTAAAACCCATGGGCTGGACAAGCCCACCCTTTTCCTTAAGCCTATTAAAGGCCAAGGCTGTTATTTTTGTGAACTACTATAGTTCATGTGAAGCTATTTCTTCCTGCCAAACCCTTCCGTTACAAATTCAAATTTGATTTCCTCTGCCACCGCGGCCATGTGCAGAGTAACAAACTCTGACAAAAATTCGTGGGCGCGCCAATTTCTTCCCACCTTCTCTCTAACCGCCTATTTAAGGCCTCTCCTCTCCACATTTTAGAGGAACAACATTCCTCCATTCTTCCAGAGGATCGTCTTCTCCAATCGAAGCTCGACCAATCAGCCATGGCGGATCGTCTTAGGAGCTCGACAGGCGTTGCAGTTGGTCATTGGAGCTTGGGATCGGCGTGAGGAGCAGTTGTGTTGATTCTCAGACCAGGATCAGATCAGGAGGCTGAGGTGAGTTGGGTGTTTATGAGTATTTCGATCGATCCTTGTTCTGGATCATCAATGATCTAAATTTCAATTTGTTCATGGTGTCCATAGGAACAATTGTTTCTGCTCAAGTTTCTTCATGATTCGTTCTTCTGATTGATCCATCTATTCAACCGAGCAATAGAAAGAGGTATAAATCGAACACAAATTTCCTGGGTTTGATATATTGTAGATTGGAAACTAATTCGATCTCCTTCTCTTTTTACTATCGTTGTTCTTCATTATGGGAGATCAGGAACTGTTCGATCCTTGTCCTCAATCGTTTGAGTCTGATCTGAGATTGTAGACCTATGACTGTTGTTTTGAACCAAGGAAGGATTAGGTGTGTATTTTTCTGTTGGTTTGTAAATCAGGAAGAATGCCTGTGGAGTAATCCTCTTGACTCTTTTGGTTGATCCAGATTTGAGAATTTCTGATCGTGTTCATTACTGAAGTTGTGTTCTCAAGGATCAATCTAGCCATATCAGGTAAAATTTTTATTTCCTGATTCCATTTTTTCCTCGAGTCAATTTAGTGATAATTGAACCATTGACAGATTTAGATATATGCTTAATTCACTTAGTTGGGAGGGATTCTGTTAGTACAATAGGACTGATTTTAGTTTTGTTTAGATTCTTATGTGAGTCGAGTTCATCCAATTTCCCCTTTGATACTCTGTTCTTCTGGGTGAATTAAATCAAAAGCTCTTTCGTTACATCTTGAGTATTGAGATTGGCCCTTTGGACTTTAAATTTGTGGCTACAGTTAGGAATATTGGGAGCTTGTGTCAAATCCTGGTTCGATCAACTAAGTGATTAATCTCAGGTAATTTTTTATCACTGCTACATATTTTATTTGAAATTGGGTTCATAAGTATATCAAACATTGATGCTGGAATTTAGTTTTATTGTGATGTGGCTATGTGGATCTAGATTCTTATAAGAGTCGAATTTTATAGTACAATTCTTATTGTTGGACATTGAGCCTTGTTTCCTAGGTTCCTGTTATCTTGTATATCAACCATTGGTTGTTTCCTGAATATCAGGACTAGGTTGTGCTGCTGAGAAAATCAGAGTAGGGGAATGTTGATTTTTAGTCTCTGTGTTCAGTTCAGTTGTGGTACTATAGAGAGGATGGTCATCTACCAAGTTATCCTCATCATGTAGCTAACTGAAATTGGTAGTTAAACTGGGAACTAAATCCATATTTCACCTGTCCTAAATAATCTGTTCCCATGCACTGTTGACTGAATTTAAATAATCAAGTGATTGATGTGGAACCTGGAAGCCTAGGGTATAGATTGCTGATCTAGGACAACTTGTTGAGGGTTGATGTGTTGAAGGAGTGAACCTGGGAACAATAGACTAGGTATCAGTCCTATGATTTGTGTTAGATACCAATCATGGCAGGACTGGCCAATATCCAGGAACTGAAAACAGGAAGCCTATCTAGACTGCTAGCTAACTAGGGTTGGAATTTAAGGCTACATCATAGGCTATATAGGAAGTAGTGTTCTGTTGTCTGGGCCAGTTTTTAAACTAAGCCAAGATTAATATGGTATCAGTTGGTACAAACTCGATTTGCTATGGTAGCAGGTGGACTAAGACACTGGACTGACTGAGTGAGACTGATTGAACCAGCCTAGAGAGGACTGATCCAAATCAGTCTTAACTAGACTGATTCCATCATTACTTCTACTTGGTTGCTTTCAATCAATTAGAATGTCAGTAGTCCATCCTTTTAATCTATCCTGGAGATATTAATTTTGGTGTAGTTTGTGGGTTCATATGAATTACAAATGGTTATAGGATTACCTGAGATTATCAGACTTGATCTAGGACATAAGGATTATTGGAAGACTGGAGAATTGGGTAAAACCAACACCTAAATGACATTTAGCTATAAGTTAAGTTTGGGTTGAGACAAATTAGTAGGGTGACCTCTAGTGAGATTATAATTTTATTGTTCCCTCTAGTGGGTTTAAAGCATAAATATCTTAGAAGAGTATTCATAGAGAGGTTTTGTTTATATTAGTTGATATTTTCATAGTCTAATTAAATTGTAAACCATTTAATACAGGAGGACACCCAGTTTTCTTGCCTACTTGTACTTTCCTGGAGCCAGGCAAGTACACTCTACGGTTTTGTACTTTACATTATCTTTCCTGTACTTCCTTGAGTGACACAATTGCAACACGACATGTTCTTTCTGGTACTCTTGTTCTCTTGTGCTTATTACTTGTATCTGGGGAGGGGAAATATACTATCTATGTGACCAATCCCAAGTAACAACTCAGGTGTGTTTTAGCTTAGACCCCGCATCGTGCACGCGGGTCCTAAGTCACCATTCATGTGCTTTCAGGTGCTTTCAGGTTCTTACCCTAGCCGGTCACATATTTAGTTATATTTCAAATGCATTACACATATGTTCAGGAGATTACCTTGTACTTATTTCCTGTGATATCATGTTCTTTCAGGTGCTTACATATCATGTTCATTCATGCTCTTACATTCATGTTCTTTCATGTACTTTACCCTGTTCTTCATGTACTTATTCACTTGTATTTTCCTGTACTTTCCATGTTCCCTTGTACTTCATTTCATGATGTCTTGTTCATTACCTAGAATTGTACTTGCTCCGCTCCTGACTGGATATGTTATGATAGGTGAGATGGAGGCTTTGTGTGACACATACTATGGACAGGATACTGCCTTCCCTACTGAGCCAGCTGGAGCTGTTTGTGACCTAGAGGCTGCAGAGGCCTAGTATTTCATTTAGTTTTCCATTTATCTTTCCATGTATTGAGACTAGCAGACTCTTATAGTTGAATTGTAACAAATTTCAGATATTATATCTCTTTTCTGGTTGGGACACATTATATAGTTGCTGTGATTCTATACTTTCATGTTTATCTGGTTAGTTTCCCTAGCTTGGTACAGCTTACTTCATTGTGTCTAACAATGAAGGCTGGGCGTGTCCGACTCGTGTCCGATTATTCGGGAGCGGGTCGTGACAGGAGGGGCGACTGGAAGAGAGAGAGGAATCGTCTCGGTCGCGGTGGGAGGCGCCGGGAGGGGACTCGCAGACGAGCCGAGGATAGCCGCGAGATGGGGACGGGCCGGATCCGTAGCGGGGGGTGGGGGGGCTCGTGGGGGGGGGGGCTACCGGAGAGGGGTCGACTGCCAGGGAGGAGGGGGTTAGGGCTGGAGGATCACCCGGGGCTGCCAAGGGAGGGGGATGCCCAGCGGCAGAGTCGGGCACTCGGGGGGGCGGCGGGCCGGGACGTGGCCGCGCAGCGATCGGAGCGCCGGGGAAGGCAGGCGTTGGGCCAAGGAGAGACGGGGCCGGCTGAGGACGCCGGGATCTGCGATTACGACGATGTCGAGGCCGGCGGCGACTCCGAGGAAGAGAGAGGAAGGAGGAGGAGTCGTCGCTCGAAACACGAACGCCGGACGGAGGAGGGTGGAGGCCTCCCCGCGGGGGGGGGGGGTGGCCTGAGGGGCCCCGGCTGCCCGGGGGGCGACCGGCCACCGGTCGAGGGGGGGAAGCCGAGGATCGACGACTCTCCATCGAGAGGGATCCACACGCACACCATCATATATCTATATATATATTATTATTATTTTATTTTTTTCTATATATTATATATATATATATATATATATATATATATATATATATATATATATATATATATATAATCTTCCTTTTTTTTACTTATTTGAACTAAATTAATGTATTGAAGCTTTTTTTTACTTATTCCTTACAGATCTCATACCCGACTGCAAGTTATGGCCAGTAGCTCGCAATCTTCGTTCTCAAGATGTTCAAATAGGAATTGTGCAAATTTTGGATTAATTAGTCCATTGAAGACTTCATGGACACCAACAAATTTTGAAAGAAGATTCTACGGGTGTGCAAATTTTCTAACAAATTCTTGTGGATATCTACTATGGGAGGATGATAAGCTTTCAGTAAATGAAATAATTAAAGGAGCTCCAAGGCAAGGTTTACAATCTCCTCCTAGAAAATCGACAGTGGCGGTGGCAGCAATTGAACCAAGACCATACTTCAACATACATGTTTTGCAATTTATTTTCGGGTTTTTAACATGTTTAGTAATGTTTAAGTTATTTGTATGAGGAATACCTATGATGAAATAAAATTTGTACCAAGGTTTACAATTCCAGTTTCAATATGAATCCTCAAATATGAAATAAAATTTGCATCAAATATGCATCCTCAGATATGTTTAGTAACGAATTCAATATGTATCCCTCAAATATGTCATCAAATATGTTTAGTAATGAATTCAATATGTATCCTCAAATACGTTCAATATAAACATTACAGTTCACCAAATATGCATGTAAAACCCATAATTTTTTGATTATTAATAAATAGGTTTTGTATAGTATAGTGTGTATAACTATTATTATTATTATTATTATTATTATTATTATTATTATTATATTAGTTGCCATATGGGAAAAATATTTTTTAGAAAATTAATTAATTGTAATGTTCTATTGATTGTATCTAAGGCCTTTTAACCCGAGCCCATTAGCTATCGGTTTAAACACGCTACCCAAACTCGTTAGACTAAATCCTACCCACTCTCCGGTCTCCTCAGATCCACTCCACCCGCCAAGGAACCCCCCATGAAGCCCTCTCTCTCTCTCTCCCTCACGTAATATCTCTCACAAACCCATTTCCATTCCCATTCCTCAGAAACTCACAGAACACCCCAACCTTCACAAACCTCCCTCTTCTCCTCCCAATTCGGATCGCACCCCGGCGCTCCTCGAAACTCCCCGGACGCATCAACACCCCTATTGGGACATTTTCGACGTGCGCCAACCAACCCTCGACCGACCGACCGTCGTCGATCGGCCTCCTCGCCGACCACCGACACCTACACGGTGTCCCCGACGTCGTCGGCCGTCCGTGCGGCCCTCTTCGGCCTGCCAGCGCGCTACCGCACGTGCACCAGCGCCGCCCGTTGGTGCGCCATCCCCTGTCGGTCGCCCCGTGCGCCAGGCCGCGTCGCCCCGAGCACCAGGCCACGCTGCCCCTTGTTGTTTGCCTCCCGTACGTCCATGTGTCACCCCGTGCGTGCGTCGTTCCGCGCATGCGTCCGTGCCCCATTCCGACGCCTTTGCGCGACCTGAGTCCGAGGTCTCCCCTCGGTACTCCATCTCCAACCTTCGGTGAGCCCCTGAATCTTTTGTTTAATTTCCAGAATACAAAATCCAATTTTGTCCGACCATAATTGACAGAATAAAGCTCTGTCAATTCCGGTATAGCTAGTTTCCTATTTTTGACCATATATTTTGTAATCGATTTAATTAATTAATTAATGTTGAACGGTTAGATTAGTGTTAGTGTGAATATTAATGCCTTTATAACCGTCGGATTAGTTTTATAATTATTCAGAATAAATAATTAGTTTTATTAATAAAAAACTGTAATTAGCTTGCTAATAAATTATAGGAATTAGATTCATAAAGTACAGTTATTCTAGGAAATAATGTTAGTTATTAATCCTTAATAACTCTTTTAATTATTTGCATAATTAAAGGTTTCTCGTTAATTATTAATACAAAATATTTTTGTAATAAACTCACTAAAAGGTTTAGTTAGCTTTTGTCTTATTTAAATATGTTTTTAGACGGTATTTAATTACTACCCTTATATATATGTACCCTTATATATATATATATATATATATATATATATATATATATATATATATATATATATATATATATATATATATATATATATTCTTTTTTCTTTTTTTAAAACAAGACTATTTTATTAAAGAAAGGAAACAGGAAAAGCAGTACAAGTAGAAAGCAAAATCGAATTTCAAAAGAAATTCGAAATTCAAAAAGCATAAAAAAGAGGGGGGAATACCCCAGCTCGAGACCCGAGGGGGGCCTCGGTCCGCACGAGGGCGGGAACCGAGGGGCCAAACGGGCGTGCCGCCTTAAGAAGCCCACTGCCCGAGGGAAGTCGACGCGAATCCCGTGGAGGCCCTCGACGAAGGGGTAGGTGGGGAAGCCGAGGCGAAGGGACGACGGGGGGGGGGGGGCGACGGCTGGTGAGTCCCGGCGGTGGAGGGGCCGGGGCGGTCTGACGAGAGGAGCCGGGGCAGATTGAGGGACGTCGACGCGAATCCCACGGAGGCCCTCGGCGAAGGGGAAGGTGGGGAAGCCGAGGTGGAGGGACGGCGGGGGGGGCGACGACTAGTGAGTCCCGGCGGTATATATATATGTGTGTGTGTGTGTGTGTACACACACACACACACACACACACACACACACACACACACACACACACATATATATATATATATATATATATATATATATATATATATATTTTTTTTTTTCACACACACACACACACACACATATATATATATATATATATATATATATATATATATATATATATATATATATATATATATATATATATATATATATATATATATATATGGGAGCGGATCAAAAGCCCCCTTAAAAAAAAAACCCCCTTAAAAAAAATAAAAATAATATATATATTTATATATATATATATATATAAAATATATATATATATATATATATATATATATATATATATATATATATATATATATATATATATATATATATATATATATATATATATATTTTTATATATATATATATATATATATATATATATATATATATATATATATATATATATATATATATATAGGAGCGGATCAAAAGCCCCCCTTAGAAAACCCCCTAAAGAACCCCTCAGTCTCAGCCGTCCATTTAATATTAATATTAATGTTAATATTAATGTTAATGTTAATATTAATTTTTATTTTTATTTTTATATTAACGTTAACGTTAACGTTAATGTTAATATTAATTTTAATTTTAATGTTAAGTTTAATGTTAATTTTAGTATTTAACATTAATATTAACATTAAATGGACGGCTGAGAGTGAGGGAGTTTTTAGGGGGTTTTCTAAGGGGGACTTTTGATCCGCTTCCTATATATATATATATATATATATATATATATATATATATATATATATATATATATATATATATATATATATATATATATGAAAAAAAAAATATATATATATATATATATATTTTTTTTCCTATATATATATATATTTTTTTTTTTCATATATATATATATATATATATATATATATATATATATATATATATATATATATATTAGGTATTACGGATTTATTATGTTCAGCAGCGGTTCTTCCCAGCTCCCCTTCCCTCTTTTCCCAGCCTCCTTCTCCGATGCACCCGTCCCCGCCTAGGCCGACGGCCACCGTCCATGGCAGCTCCCCCCGCCGACCTTCTCGCCGTCCTGGGAGGTCCGGCTTGCCCCCTCCCCTCCTCTCTCCACCGCCGACCGTTCTGTCCATCCCACCTCCTCCGCTCACAGCTTCGGCCCCCATCCCTATCTCCTCCGTCTCCCGCCAGCTACAGCCGCCCCCCGCACCACCCTCTTTCCCCCCCGCTTCCGGCGGTCCCCAGGCCGCTCATCAGTTCCCGCCAGCTTCTGCCGTCCCCCGCTCCTCTTTCACCCCCTCCGTCGCTCCCGGCGGTCCCCAGGCCGCTTACCCTGGGCGGAGAGCTCTCCGGGCTTTGGTTATTAGTTGCCGCCCTTTCTCTTCCCTCAGATTTCGAATGGAGCTTCTGCTACCTCGGGTTGGGAGCCCCCATGCGGTGTAGGTCTCGGGCTTACCAACGTATGACCTCTCGTGTACGGTGCTAGCCACCCATCACACGAGGGTGCCCCTCATCTTTTTCTACGCTTTACGCATGCGGCGTATTCTCCTATAGCTTCTTTCAGTGGGTCCCACCCCGCACTTTTTGCCTCCCAGGGCCTTTATCCAGATAGGCCTGCGTATTCTTGGCTTCCTTTCCATTCGGTCTCTGGTGGGCCACCCCCCAACTGATCTCTACGCCCCCCTTCAACAGATCTCTCTACGTATTCTTGGTTCCCTCCCGGTCACTCCCGTGAGCTCTACGCAGCCCTTTACTCCGGCCTTCCTCATTCCTCCTCCCTAGTCTCCTTCCATGATCATCTACCCCCCCTAACCGCTGCTCCCATTGGCCCCTACCCCCCCGCTCCCCCCTCGGCTCCCCCTTTGGCCTCCGCGGTCGGTCTCCCCGCATCGCCGGATCCCCTCTTTGTCGGGCTCGCTTGGCCTCCTCCTGCTCAGGGCGCTCGGCCACTTGGTGCTGTCGATTCGCTGCCGGTCGACGGCCCTCCGGTCGTTGTAGCTGAGGCCCCAGTTTATCTTCGCTCTCTGCCTCAGGAGTCGCTTCTCCCTCCTGCCCTGGCGCTCAGCACCCCCCATCAGCCCCTTGAGGCTATTGGCCCTCCTCCCCAGGCGCCTAGCCCCCCTCGTCCCTGGTGGTGCTTGATCTTCCTTCACAGGAGCTCTGGTCTCCCCTCGCAGGTAGCCTGCCTAGCCCGGCTCCATCGTTTGCCGTGGCTATCCCATCGCCGGCCACTGGTTCCCTATTCCCCCTATCCCGCGTCATTTCTCCCAACCACCCGGTCTTGGCCTCGGGTGCGACAGCTGCCCCGGTCCTTACTGCGGTGGCTCGGCAGCCCGGTTCCACCCTCCTTTCCTCTCCTGCTGCCTGCCATACGGTGGCCCCGCAGCCGCTTTGCTCTTTGCCTTCTACCTGCGAGGCCACGTCCCTCTCCATCCCTGGAGCCCCCAAGCCCTCATTCGCTGACATACTTAGGCCAGATAGCGCGGGCTCGCAGGGTATTCTCGTCGTCGACGTCCCGCTACCAGATGTTGAGTATAATACAGACCCCCAGATCTTGACGGTTCCTTTCTCGGCCTCCGAGCTCTCCTCTTTGTCTTCCTTTTTCTCTCATACTTTCGTTCTCAAATTTTTGAGAGGGTGCCCGAAGCTTGACAGGGTGAAGGAAGTGATTGTCGGCTGGAGGCTATCCGTCGTATACCGTGTTGCTCCCCTGGACCCTAGGCACCTAATTCTTCACCTCTCCTCCGAGCTTGACCACAGGTCCGTGTGGTCCAAGGGGACCTGTAGGGTGGATTCCCATCTTATGAAGATTATCCGATGGTCCATGGACTTCAACCCTAAAGAAGACTCCGCAACGGTTGCAGCATAGGTCACCCTATCGAATCTACCCCTTATCTGCTTTGTGCCAGCAGCACTCAGACGGATCGGCAATTCTTTCAGGACATAAGTTGCTATGGCAGTAGAAACCAGCAACCTCTCAAAAGCCCACTACGCTAAAATATGTGTGGAACTTGATCTCTCTACCGAACCACCCAACCACATCATTATTGAGCTCGGCGAACGGATGCACACCCAGCGCATAGTCTACGACAATCACATTATTTTTTGCACACACTGCCATCTCCGGGGACACCTTGCACAACACTGCCGACGCCTTCATCCCCACCTGAGGAGGAACTCGGAGCAAAAAAGGAAGGAGCCTAATGCTAACAAACACAACAAACCGATCAAGGAAGATCAATCGAAGCACCTGCTGTTGCAGCAGAATTCACACATCAGATTCAGTGATGGCGAAGAATCGCCTGACAAAGCCCTCATCCTTGGCCCCAGTCCTACCAATAATCAAAGCCCACCCCATTTCCCCAATCCTTCCGTCTTCCTGTCCAACTAGTTCATGGCCCTGTCCCAGGTCCAGGACATCAACGACCGGGCCATTGAAATCTTCGAAGAGGCAGTCGAACCTAATCAGCCTAGCACGGAGAAGGGCCTAACTAAGACCGTAGATGCGGCGTATCTCACAGTCATGGCAGCATCCCCAGATGTACCATCGTCCGAGAATCACCAATCAGAGGAGGCCATCATAGCTGAAGCCCTAGTAATCCTAGGGCCGGATCAGGTCCTCAGAGGACAGCAGGTCATGGCCGCCGGATTTTCCCTTCTCTCAGTCGGGGACCCAAAGGGAAACGAAGTAGAACCAGCAGACACCATCACTATCCCACCAGCGGAGGCAAGCACTGACTCAGCGGGAGAAATGATAGATATCCTCCAGACCCAGCGGCAGATAATTGCTGCAGAATCCATCGTAGCCTCCAACACGGTAATAAGGGCCCCTACGGTAGCAAAAACACAGGATATAAAGAGGTGCCTGAGACGTCGAGCATACGTACTAGATCCGCAACCAAACGGATCACAAACCCCTCCACCAACAACGTCAATGCTTAACATTCTATCTTGGAATATTCGTGGCCTAGCTAACACTCCCACCAAGAGATGTTTAATCAGTCTCAGGAAACTCCACAACATCGACATTTTGATTGTCATTGAACCAAAGACTTCCTCCAAGCATATCAAATCCATTCAATTACAGTTCGCATTCGCATCCGCTGTGGCTGGCAACCATAACATTTGGATCCTCTGCTCGAAGGACGTCAAGACCGGCGTCATCCAAGACTCTAGGCAAGCCCTCTCTTGCTGGATAGAACACCCCTTTCTTCTCAAGTGTGCCATCATATCTGCGATTTACGGCAGTTGTGACGTGCCAGAGCGCAAACAACTCTGGAACGACCTCCTTGAGTGTCACAACAACACATCCACCTCCCCTGGCTCTGTATCTGGAATTTCAACATCATTACTCGCAGAGAGGAGAAATACGACGGCAGACCGCCACCCCACATGGCCATACAAGACTTCAACAACTTCATTCTCGATGCCAACCTGACCTCGCTCCAATTTACCGACAACGAGTTCACCTGGTATAACATGCAGCAAGAAGAACGACGGCAATACTTCTGCCTCGATAGGGCTCTCACGAACAACCTTTGGCACGATATGGGGATCACTTTCAATCTATCTCATCTGAACGCTACTGAATCTGACCACGTACCTCTCCTGGTAGAAATGAGGAGCAACTCCAATCATATCAAAAAGAACTTCTGGTTTCTAGAATTCTGGTGTGCTCACCCGCAATTCAGACATGTGGTGGAAGAAGCCGGGAACCAAGCTGATTCCCCCGACCCAGGGTGGCGGACAAGCTTAAAGCCACT
Source organism: Iris pallida (assembly GCA_029216955.1). Lineage (NCBI taxonomy): Eukaryota > Viridiplantae > Streptophyta > Magnoliopsida > Asparagales > Iridaceae > Iris > Iris pallida. The sequence continues at coordinate 26,248,163 of JANAVB010024400.1, read as the reverse complement.
AGAAAAGCTCTTACGAATTAGAGTAAACAGGCGTACGGAGACATTTTCTAGCAAGTGCGCATCACGGAAGATGACGTCACTCGCGCAGAGACCTTGTTCGTCCGTGACAGATCACCCCAGACTAGGACCGTACTCAACCTCTGTAATGACCGTGGTTCGTATTACGTATCTTGGTATACGTGTACGTATTTTGACTCGTGTTGCCTGTCTCCTTGCTTGGTTCGGCTTGTTTGGTTTGGCTTGGTTCGGCTTGGATTGCTTTTGGTTCATCATGGACCAAAGGAAAAACCCCTACCTTCCACCACCATCACCATTTATTAACCCCACTCCTTTCTCTCTCCTCATTTACTCTTCTTCTTCTCCACCATTACTCTTTCACCTACCAGGAAGAGAGAGAGAGAGCTTAGGCAAGTGAAGCTTGTTTAATGGAGAAACTCAATTTTTATTATTCTATTCTCTTTCTCACGAGATTCTAACACACTTTAATACTTAGCATTTCTAATTTCCATGGTTCAATTTATGTAGATCTAAGTTTATTGTATTTTCGGATTTCTTGGGTCTTTGATCTATTTAACATTGTTATTTCTAAGTTTTGATGGTTCCATGTTGTAGAAAATTTCGTTCTGTCCCATTTTGACCTATAGAAGTCTGGATTTTGACCTCGGATGAAGGGTTTGTGGAGCCTTGAAGCCATGGACTTCATGGCTCTTCTTCTCAGACAAGCAGAGAAGAAGAACAGTTTCGAGCCGTATGGCAGCCTTAGCCGTATGGATTTTCATGCGACAAGTCTCTTTTCAGCCACATAAGCTTCCCGCTGCCGCATGAGTTCCGTTGCCACATGAATCCAATTATCCTTAGCCACATAAGACCCATCTCTTGCTCAGCCGCATGGGACCCCACTTGAGTTTAGCCGCATAAACACCAGCATCATCAGCCGCATGAGCTCGCCTGGACATAGCCGCATAAGACTTGTTCTCTTCTAGCCGCATAGGACTTCATGATTTTCAGCCGCATGAGGGCGCACTTTTCAACCGCATAAGCCCTTTCCTTTCCGCAGACGCATAAGCCCGAGTTTCCCAATGCCGCATGAGCCCCGTATTACTTCCAGCCATATGAACTTATTATCTTTCAGCCGCATAGGCCCCTTCTTTTCTGAGCCGCATACGCCTGCCTTTTCCAGCCACATGAGCGTGCAGTCCCAGCCGCATAAGCGCGCATGCTTTCTGCCGCATGAATCCAATTAGCCGTATGGCTCCTTCCTCAGTCTTGTTCTCTTTTATTATTATTACTATTATTAAATTGAAATGTCACATTTATGCTTATGTTATGTAAATTCTGATATGTTCTATGGACACGATAGTGGCCCGTCGTGGCGCACTGTTAACAAGTAAACTGACATGATATATCACGACATGCTGTTACGACAGCTAGCCTGACATGACAAGTATGAATGACCTGGACACCGTAGACGATTGTGTTTGTACAAATAAACCAGTACTGTCTTGCATCATGTCTAGGATGGGATCCCTGAGTACCACGGTCAGGGATGCCTACTGCAATTGACTAAGGCTAATAAACTAGGATAATTCAGTAGTCATGAAGAGATTTTCCAGCTACAGGCAATCCCGTTATCTGGGTGCACCAAGTGGACTTGTAGCCTACCGACGAGTAGGACACATTTCCAGCACACAGTCACGTGTTGCATCCTTCATAAACGGACATTCGACCCGGATAACCTGGATGGTCTGCAGGGCTTTTGGCTGTTGGGATAATCTTATTGCATCTTTCTAGCAACTAGGCCTGTGACAATCCTAGTTAGTTAAAGTATCAAGCCGTACTCTTTGCTTAACCGTAATTGATTGGATGGAGTCTAGCCCAGCTTAGTCTTATCCTGATCCTGTATAAGATTATGGCATGACACGATTACTTATGCTTGCCTCAATAATAACGATCAGGGGTCCAGTTCTGTTCAGGCGAAGGGTTACAACCCCGGTCCTTGTTTGGTTTAAGGATTGTAACTTGGCTCCCAGAGCAGTTTTGTGTTCTTTCTTCGTTTATTATCTTATTGCTCCTCATGTCATGCTTGTCATGTTTTACCTTACTTCAATAGCATGAATACTCATACTTGCCTTAACAATAAAGATCAGGGGTCCAGTTCTGTTCAGCCGAAGGGTTACAACCTCGGTCCTTCTTTGGTTTAAGGTTTGTAACCTAGCTCCCGGAGCAGTTCTGTGTCCTCTTTTCGATTATTGTCTTATTTCACCCTGAGTCGAGCTTATCATATTTTACTTACCAACAAGTAGTTGAGACGGGTTTCTATTCAGGTAAAGGGTTCCAACCCCGGTCCTTGTTTGGTTTAAGGGTTGTGACCTGGCTACTTGAATGGTTTCCTCGTACTCAATTTACTGTTGTTATCCTTATTATTATCAGTTTCGTTTATAATCATCTTTAATATTCTATTATGATATGCTAGTTTTAGTTCCTAAGTGAAACCTCTTTTGTGGCACTTGTTCTTTCTGGGGTCTGACCCAGCTGGTTTTGTATGGCCAGATATCGGAGTAGCATCAGAGGATCTACCTACCTTCTAGCCAGATGGTGACCACCAGGCGTAACCCTGGCAACGAGTGGATTTCTTTTTGTCCTCCCACTTTATTATAAAATTATTCTTTTGAGGCGTTTAGCCGGCGAGCACGTGTTAGCTCGTATTGCACCTTTATTTACTGTCTGCCTACGGGCTGTAACATGATTGAAAATCCTAGGGTTAATCATGTATGACTGAAACTCTTGCTAGTCTTGACATTTTGTACGACTAGCTTCATGATCATCCGAATATATAATGTATGGGACGCCTTACTATTGTATATTTGGTGCTCTGACATCTTGTGACTATTATTGCTTGCTTAAGATTAAGACAATAGGCTTGTTCATGACCATAGGTGACTGATGGATTGTAGTTAAACCCTCATATATCTAGACAGTCGTGACCGTATAACGAGGTGGGTTGCACTTCAATATACGTTGCTGGCTATGTACGCTCCCGCTCTCCAATATTCTGGTTCTGGGGCGTTACATGGATTAAGTGGTGGCCCATGCAGGTCTTGAAAATCAAGATATGTGAGGGTTTACCGAATAGATGTCTCAATCAGTACTCGTCCTTGATCTCTGTTCATATCCTCTGAATCCCTGAAATCTTGTCCTGATCACATGCTTTTATCGTTGATCTGTCATGGTCCTTCCTTATTGTTCCTTATGTCGTCTTCTTCAGCGGCATTGTTCCTGATCCTACCGATCGGTAAGGCGGAGCACCTCCCGTGGACCAGCAGGAGATCAAGCCCAGCATTCAGGAGTAGCCTCCAGGGTCGTGCCTACTGGAGGAGAGCCACCAGTTCAGCCCGTCCAGCCTGCAGAGCCTGATGATGGCATTTTGGTGGGTCACATCAGATCATTATTACCTTTCCAGGATCGTCGAGGAGATGCCTTGCACCAGACGGTGGTAGATGCTTTGACCAGAGGAGTTCATCAGGGGAACATCACGGCCAACAGCTTCAAGTGATTGAACCCTCCATTCTTCGACTACAGTGAAGATGCTATCGCTGCTGATGCTTGGCTTCAGGACACAGAGGTGATTCTAGAAGCAGCCAGGACTCCAGAAGATGAGAAGGTGGCCGTAGTGCGCCTACAGTTATTGGATCTTGCCCGCAGCTGGTGGACGGCGCAGGCCGTTGGATTAGTGGCATCCATTGCTTGGGCAGTATTCAGAAAGAGATTCCAGACCAAGTATTTCGATGCTGTAGCTCGGTACGATCTACAGACGAGATTCACCAATCTGAAACAGATGGACAGGACAGTCGACGGATATGCGGCCGAGTTTTCGAGACTCAGTCGGTTTACTCCCACCTTAGTAGCGACCGAGTTTGATAGAGCCCAACGGTTCCAGCAGGGGCTCCATCTCAAGATTTTACTGGCAGTGGAGCAGTTTAAGCATCAGACTTTTGATGCGGTATTGAGAGCAGCGAGGAGGCATGAGTATACCTCCCAGAGGATCGTGGATAGGATCGGGGGTCGACAGCGATCCGATGGCCAGATGAATCAGTTATCAGCACCAGCCCCGGCAGCCAGAACCTTGACCATTGGAGCTCCGAGGCGGGTGGCCTCAGTAACGTCGGTTCAGCATTCAACCCCGACGTACCCTTAGCAGCAGAAGCAGAAGCAGTCTTCCGTAGTGGGATGTTCACACTGTGGAAAGCCGAGGCATGTGGTATCGGAGTGTCGCAGAGCACAGGATTTATGCTTGGTTTGTGGTGCCCCGGACCACAGGGTTGGGAACTGCCCGAACAGAGAGAGTTCATCTTCGTCAACCTTCTCTAGTCCTTCAGTTAGAGGACCAGCACCAGCCCAGCAGCAGCAGCAGTACCCGTTCCCGAGGCTATTGCCGACGCAGGCCCAGGCATTCCAGCAGCAGAGACCGCAGCAGTATGCCCAAGCCCAAGCCCTGATCCAAAGCAGGCAGAGAAATGTTCAGCAGAGGGGACCCGCACCCAGAGGACATGGTCAAGTGCTAGCCTTGACCATGGGAGAAGAAGGAATAGCACCAGGTAAGGTGGTGGTAGGTACTATTCTCGTCAACACCTTTCCAGCTTCAGTATTATTTGATTCTGGTGCCTCGTATTTATTTATGTCTGCACGATTCGCGACACGGATAGGACTGGAGCCCGAGTCATTATCAGTTAGGCTCAATATACTTACTGGTAATGTACTTGTAGGAGTAGATAGGGTATTTTCCTCGTTTCGGATCGTAGTTAGCGGTAGAGAATTTCTCGCTAGATTGATAGAGTTTCTGATGGCCGATTATGATGTGGTCTTAGGGATGGATTGGTTGAGGGACCAGTATGCTAGGATAGACTGCCACATTGGCAGGGTTGTTTTTAGCATTCCCGGTGAGCCAGAGTTTTCCTTCTTCTGAGGCAAAGTTGAACCTTCTCCTCCAGTGTTGCGGATGGCAGTAGCAGCAGTGCAGTTGCCCCGGATAGTCGAGGAGTTTCCAGATGTTTTTCCAGAAGAGCTTCAGGGATGCCGCCAGAGCGGGAGATCGAGTTCATCATCGACTTGATTCCCGGATCAGCCCCAGTGTCAAAGAGAGTCTACAAGATGGCGCCGTCAGAGCTAAAGATATTGTACAAGATGATTGAAGAACTCAGGACCAAGGGATTCATTCGTACAAGTGGATCACCTTGGGGAGCCCCGATGCTTCTTGTGAAAAAGAAGGATGGTACATCCAGATTATGTGTAGATTATCGTACCTTGAACTCAGTGACAATCAAGAACAGATACCCTCTTCCGAGGATAGATGACTTGTTTGATCAACTCAAGGGGGCAGCTGTATTCTCGAAGATTGACTTACAATCAGGATATCATCAGATTAGAGTCAGAGAGCAGGACATCCCGAAGACAGCTTTCAGATCCTGGTATAGGCATTAGGAGTTCCTTGTGATGCCATTTGGAGCAACTAATGCGCCGGCTGTATTCATGGACCTCATGAATCGCATCTTCATGTCTTATTTGGACCAGTTCATGATTGTGTTCCTAGACGACATCCTGGTATACAGCAAGAGTGAGGCAGAGCATGAGCAGCATCTCAGAGTGGTTCTTCAGATTCTCAGAGAATACCAGTTGTATGCCAAGTTCAGTAAATGCGAGTTCTGGCTCGATCGTATTTCGTACTTGGGTCATATCATCACCAGAGGAGGAGTAGAAGTAGATCCCCAAAAGATCGTGGCTATTGAGTCGTGGCCAGTACCCAGCACAGTTGCAGAAGTTCGTAGTTTTCTTGGATTGGCCGGCTACTACCGGCAATTTGTTTTAGACTTTGCTCGGATTTCAGCGACATTGACCCAGTTGACCCGTAAGGAGGTGCAGTTTGCTTGGACAGTAGAGTGTCGGGATTCTTTTGAGAAGTTGAAGCGAGGCTTGATTACGGCTCCTATTCTCACACTTCCAGATGGAACTGGAGGATTCTCAGTATATTGTGATGCTTCAGACAGAGGCTTAGGATGTGTTCTGATGCAGCATGGGAAGGTAATAGCTTATACGTCACGACAACTTCATGATCATATGAGGAATTACCCAACCCATGACTTGGAGCTGGCAGTAGTAGTATTTGCACTTAAATTGTGGAGACACTACTTGTACGGAGATATGATAGAAATTTTCACCGACCATAAGAGCCTGAAGTATGTGTTCACCCAGAAAGATCTTAACATGTGTCTGAGGAGATGGCTAGAGCTACATGTGGATTATGATGTCAACCTGCAGTATCATCCAGGGAAGGCCAACGTTGTTGCAGATGCATTGAGCAGGAGAGCCGGAGTTTATTTTCTAACAGCGCAGCCAGAGCTGTTGGCAGATCTTCATAGGATGGATATGAAAGTTGTTCTCCCTTCCAGTGTGGCATTGATGGCCAGTATGCATGTTCAGTCCAGTATAGTCGAGAGGATCCGGATGGCGCAGTCAACAGATTCTAAGCTTCAGCGACTCAGAGCAGAGTACGAGGCAGGACGAAGGCCAGAGTTATGCATTCATGAAGACGGTATACTTCGACATAGAAAGCGTCTTTGTGTACCCAACGGCGATATCAGACATGAGATCGTGGCAGAGGCTTACAGTTTTCAGTATTCCATTCATCCCGGCGGTTCGAAGATGTATCATGATATTCGTCAGCACTTTTGGTGGAATGAAATGAAGAGGGAGATAGCCCGGTTTGTCTCTCGATGTTTGGTTTGCCAACAAGTTAAAGCTGAACATCAGAGGCTAGCTGGACTACTTCCGCCCTTGCCAATTCCAGAATGGAAGTGGGAGCATATAACCATGGATTTTGTGACTGGATTACCTAGATCCTCGGCTAGCAGGGACGCTATTTAGGTTATTATAGACAGACTCACGAAGGTGGCTCACTTTCTTCCGTTCAGAGTCAGTCAGCCGACGGCTCAGCTAGCAGAGATGTATCTCAGGTAGATAGTCAGGTTGCACAGTGTACTAGTCAGTATCACCTCGGATAGAGATTCAAGATTTACGTTGCACTTTTGGCGTAGTCTGTAAGAGAGTTTGGGAACTCACCTCCAGTTCAGCTCAGCTTATCATTCGCAGACAGATGGTCAGTCAGAGCGTACCATACGAACCTTGGAAGACATATTGAGATCTTGTACGCTCGACTTTGGTGGTTCGTGGAAAGATCACCTGCACCTGGTGGAGTTCTCGTACAACAACAGTTTCCAGGCCAGCATCCAGATGACACCGTTCGAGGCACTGTATGGCAGGAAGTGCCGATCTCCGCTAGCATAGAAAGATGTTGGGGAGAGACAGATGCTCGATTCGGAAATGATTGCTCAGACCGTTGAAGTGGCAGGAGAGTCAGAGATCATCTTCGAGTTGCCCAAGATCGCCAGCGTCATTGGGCCGATACTCATCGGCGCCCTCTTTAGTTTTCTGTCGGAGACCACGTATTCCTGAGAATTTTGCCTAACCGTAGTGTCATTCGTTTCGGCGTATGAAAAAAGCTTAGTCCTAGGTATATAGGACCGTTCGACATTCTGGAGCGAGTAGGAGATGTGTCCTATCGTCTCGTTCTTCCGCCGTCGTTACGTGAGGTGCATGACGTATTTTATGTATCCCAACTACGACGGTATATCCTGGACCCGAGCCATATCCTGGATCATTCGAAATTGGTTGTTGGACCAACTTTTTGTATGAGGAGAGGCCCGTGTCTATATTGGACCGGAGAGAGAAGATACTCAAGAATAAGACTATTAGTTTAGTCCGTATTACTTGGGGTCATCACTCTTTGGGTGAGTCAACATGGGAGCGTGAGGATGATATCCGATCGCGATATCCTGACCTGTTTGACTCGTAAGATATAATGCCTTTCTTATGCCTTATGCTTTCAAATTCTTGTTTGAATGAATGATTGCATGATAGACTGCTTGTTATAACCTGCCTGTGATTAGTATAGCATGTCCTTGCCGCTCTAGCCTCTTGATTAAATTTCGAGGACAGAATTCTTTTAAGGTGGGTAGAGTTGTAATGACCGTGGTTCGTATTACGTATCTTGGTATACGTGTACGTATTTTGACTCGTATTACCTGTCTCCTTGCTTGGTTCGGCTTGTTTGGTTTGGCTTGGTTCGGCTTGGGTTGCTTTTGGTTCATCATGGACCAAAGAAAAAACCCCTACCTACCACCACCATCACCATTTACTAACCCCACTCATTTCTCTCCTTATTTACTCTTCTTCTTCTCCACCATTACTCTTTCACCTACCAGGAAGAGAGAGAGAGAGAGAGCTTAGGCAAGTGCAGCTTGCTTCATGGAGGAACTCAGTTTTTATTATTCCATTCTCTTTCTCATGAGATTCTAACACACTTTAATACTTAGCATTTCTAATTTCCATGGTTCAATTTGTGTAGATCTAAGTTTATTGTACTTTTAGATTTCTTGGGTCTTTGATCTATTTAACATTGTTATTTCCAAGTTTTGATGGTTCCATGTTGTAGAGAATTTTGTTTTGCCCCATTTTGACCTATAGAAGTCTGGATTTTGACCTCGGATGAAGGGTTTGTGGAGCCTTGAAGCCATGGACTTCATAGATCTTTTTCTCGGACAAGCAGAGAAGAAGAACAGTTTCGAGCCGCATGGCAGCCTTAGCCGTATGGATTTTCATACGGCAAGTCTCTTTTCAGCTGCATAAGCTTCCCACTGCCGCATGATTTCCGTTGCCACGTGAATCCAATTATCCTTAGCCGCATAAGACCAGTCTCTTGCTCAGCCGCATGGGACCCCACTTGAGTTTAGCCGCATAAACACCAGCATCATCAGCCGCATGAGCTCGCCTGGACATAGCCGCATAAGACTTGTTCTATTATAGCCGCATAGGACTTCATGATTTCCAGCCGCATGAGCGCGCACTTTTCAGCCGCATAAGCCCTTTTCTTTTCGCAGCCGCATAAGTCTGAGTTTCCCGCTGCCGCATGAGCCCCGTATTACTTCCAGCCACATGAACTTATTATCTTTTAGCCGCATAGGCCCCTTCTTTCCAGAGCCGCATACGCCTGCCCTCTTCCAGCCGCATGAGCGTACAGTCCCAGCCGCATAAGCGCGCATGCTTTCTGCCGCATGAATCCAATTAGCCGCATGGCTCCTTCCTCAGTCTTGTTCTCTTTTATTATTATTATTATTAAATTAAAATGTCATATTTATGCTTGTGTTATGTAAGTTCTGATATGTTCCATGGACACGATAGTGGCCCACCGTGGCGCACTCTTAATAAGTAAACTGACATGATATATCACGATATGCTGTTACGACAGCTAGCCTGACATGACAAGTATGAATGACCTGGACACCGTGGACGATTGTGTTTGTACAAATAAACCAGTACTGTCTTGTATCATGTCTAGGATGGGATCCCTGAGTACCACGGTCAGGGATACCTACTGCAATTGACTAAGGCTAATAAACTAGGATAATTCAGTAGTCATGAAGAGATTTCCCAGCTACAGGCAATCCCGTTATCTGGGTGCACCAAGTGGACTTGTAGCCTACCGACGAGTAGGGCACATTTCCAGCACACAGTCACGTGTTGCATCCTTCATAAACGGACATTCGACCCGGATAACCTGGATGGTCTGCAGGGCTTGTGGCTGTCGGGATAATCTTATTGCATCTTTCTAACAACTAGGCCTGTGACAATCCTAGTTAGTTAAAGTATCAAGCCGTACTCTTTGCTTAACCGTAATTGATTGGATGGAGTCTAGCCCAGCTTAGTCTTATTTTGATCCTGTATAAGATTATGGCATGACACGATTACTTATGCTTGCCTCAATAATAACGATCAGGGGTCCAGTTCTGTTCAGGCGAAGGGTTACAACCCCGGTCCTTGTTTGGTTTAAGGGTTGTAACTTAGCTCCCGAAGCAGTTCTGTGTCCTCTCTTCGTTTATTGTCTTATTGCTCCTCATGTCATGCTTGTCATATTTTACCTTACTTCAATAGCATGAATACTGATACTTGCCTTAACAATAAAGATCAGGGGTCCAGTTCTGTTCAGGCAAAGGATTACAACCTCGGTCCTTGTTTGGTTTAAGGGTTGTAACCTGGCTTCCGGAGCAGTTCTGTGTCCTCTCTTCGATTATTATCTTATTTCACCCTGAGTCGAGCTTATCATGTTTTACTTACCAACAAGTAGTTGAGACAGGTTTCTATTCAGGTGAAGGGTTCTAACCCCGGTCCTTGTTTGGTTTAAGGGTTGTGACCTGGCTACTTGAATGGTTTCCTCGTACTCAATTTACTGTTGTTATCCTTATTATTATCAGTTTTATTTATAATCATCTTTAATATTCTATTGTGATATGCTGGTTTTAGTTCCTAAGTGAAGCCTCCTTTGTGGCACTTGCTCTTTCTGGGGTCTGACCCAGCTGGTTTTGTTTGCCAGATATCGGAGTAGCACCAGAGGATCTACCTACCTTCCAGCTAGATGGTGACCACCAGGCGTAACCCTGACAACGAGTGGGTTTCTTTTTGTCCTTCCACTTTATTGTAAAATTATTCTTTTGAGGTGTTTTGCCGGCGAGTACGTGTTAGCTCGTATTGCACCTTTATTTACTGTCTGCCTACAGGCTGTAACATGATTGACAAATCCTAGGGTTGATCATGTATGACTGAAACTCTTGCTAGTCTTGACATTTTGTACGACTAGATTAATGATCATCCAAATATGTAATGTATGGGACGCCTTACTATTGTATATTTGGTGCTCTGACATCTTGTGACTATTATTGCTTGCTTATGATTGAGACAATAGGCTTGTTCATGACCATAGGTGACTGATGGATTGTAGTTAAACCCTCATGTATCTAGACAGCCGTGACCGTATAGCGAGGTGGGTTGTACTTCAATATACGTAGCTGGCTATTTATGCCCCCGCTCTCCAGTATTCTGGTTCTGGGGCGTTACAACCTCACCGAAGCCATCCTCAAATTTCGGCTGAAAGTCGAAACCGAGTTCTGGAAACAGAAAGCAAGGCTCAAATGGGATAGTGAAGGAGACAAAAACTCGGCCTACTTTCATGCTTGCATCAACGGCCGCAAACATAAACTCACCCTCCATAAGATAAAGGATGAATCGGGTAACATCATCAGCAACCAACGAGGTATCCAAGAGGCGGCCGCCAGTTTCTACTCTCAGCTGTTCACTAAAGAACGAGTTCTTAGAGACAACACGTTTCTTGCCAAAATCCCTAACCTTATCAGCAATGCTGATAACGCCCAGTTGGATCTTCCTCCGTCCGAACAAGAAGTGAAAGACGCTGTCTGGGCACTGGATACCCACAGTGCCCCGGGACCTGACGGCTTTTCCGGTGTCTTCTTTAGATAGTGCTGGAACATTATCAGAAAGGACATTCACGAAGCGGCTAAGGCTTTCTTTCAGGAAGCAACCTACCCTAAAGCCATATCCTCAGCCAACCTCATTCTCATTCCGAAAAAGGATAACCCTGAAACCTTTCGTGACTTCCGTCCTATTAGTCTGTGCACCTTCACCAACAAAATTATCTCCAAGATCATCGCTCCTCGCATGTCAGACTTGCTCCCCAAGATCATCTTCGAGGAACAAAGCGGCTTCGTCAGAGGCAGAAACATCCAGGATAACATCATGCTTGCCCAAGAGTTAATCACCTGCATGAAACTTTCTGCCAGAGGCGGGAACATTACGATCAAACTCGACATAGAAAAAGCCTATGACAGAGTAGACTGGCAATTCATGATTTGGGTCCTTAGGGGGTTCGGCTTCTCGGAAACATAGATTAATATCATTTGGAGATCGATCAGCAACTCCTGGTTTTCCACGGTCATTAGCGGCCAAGCCGACGGATTCTTCAAATCTAGTCGCAAAATCAGGCAAGGAGACCCGCTATCATCCACCATATTCATCATCATGGCGGATGCTTTGAGTAGAAACCTGAACAAGATGACTAGTGTGCCGAATTTCCAGTACTTTCATACTACCAGTGGCTGTCCGATCATCACCCACCTCGCCTATGCAGATGACATCCTCATCTTCACCTTCGGGGATGTGGGATCGGTGGATGTGGTCCATAACACACTTCAAAGATACGCTTCTTGCTCTGGCCAGAAGATCAACCCCAAGAAGAGTATCATTTATGCCCACCTCAACATTAAAAGAGAAAGCACGACCAGGCTCTCCAACATCACCTCTTTCTCTATCAGTCACCCCCCTTTCAATACCTCGGATGTCCCCTTGTGTACGATAAATCCAACGTCGGCATCTTTGAAGACCTCATCAACAAAATTAAAAAAACTGGAAGGGTGGCACAATGCCACCCTCTCTCCGGGTGGGAAGATGATCCTCATCAATCACGTGCTCACATCCATCCCCATTTACACCCTCGCGGCGTGCTCTACCCCCAAGAACGTGCTGACATCGATTGAGAACATCTTCAGCAACTTCTTTCGGGGACACATCGGCGGCCACGTCAAGCATAGTTGGGCCAGCTGGGATACCATGGATAAACCTACTGAGGAGGGGGGACTGGGGTTCTCGAAACTTTCCCACAACGCTGACGCCTTCTCGATGAAGCTGTGGTGGAAGATTCGTTCGAGCAGCAATTTGTGGACAAGATTCATGAAGACTAGATACTTCAAGCACATTCATCCATCACAGGCAACTGCCAACTGCAGATCTTCCGCGGCATGACGGCGCATCATCAACGGCCGCACTATGGCCGAACCGGTTATTCGTTTGCGCCTGGGCGACAGAGAACCAAACACCTTCCAAGAACGTTGGGCGGGAGATACCTTACTTCACCGCCTCCCGGAGGCTCTGGAGCACAGCAGGATCAATGACCTATGGGATGAGAGGAGGGACGATTGGGATTGGGACAAGATCCGAGATTGGGCTGGCGAGGAAGCGGTAGACAGCATCCAACGTCACAAGCTGAAGATAAGCTCAGAGGCTGACAAGCTCTGTTGGTCGGCGTATCAGGGAGGCAAATTTTATGTTCGATCAGCCAGACAGGTCGCCCGCGGCCCGGGAGCGCCTTCTCCGATCAGTGCCGCATTCTGGCAGACATGTATCTCCAAGAAATGGTCCATCCTGATATGGAGAGTCATCATGAACAAGCTTCCGATCGACGACGTCCTGTACTCCATTAGATTCAGTTTAGCCTCCGCCTGTAACTGCTGTGCAGCTCGTCAATCGAAAACCGTTGACCATATATTCAGCCAGGGCGATCTTCCCGCTCAGGTCTGGAATACGCTATCTTTGCGTTGCAAACAGAACCATGTGGGCGGAAGCCTCAACGATCTTTTAGCAGGGTGGGTGCATGCCTCCCATGGCCACCAGATCATCGCGGCTGCTGTCACGTGGGTTTTATGGAAGAATCGCAACAAGGCCATGTATGAGGGCAACCAATTCACCGTGAATAGGCTTATTCGGGAAGCGATCAGGCAGTGCCGGAAGATTCGTAGCATCTGTTCGCATGAGCAGACAGGTTTTTGGGAGGCTCTCCTCGTTTAGGCCCCAGTTTTGTTTCCTCTTTTGTTAGTATACTTGTATAGGCGTTGGCTTTTGCTGCCTTTAGTATACTTGTACAGGCTTCGGCATTTTGAGCCTTACTGAATAAATAGAGGTGTTTTGGGTTTATATATATATATATATATATATATATATATATATATATATATATATATATTAGGTATTACTAAATAAATAGTTATCATATTTTATTATTAAAATGATATTTTTATATTAAAAAGTATCTATTTAAATATTTTGGTTGGTTTATGTAAGTAAAATGCTATTTAATTTTCAAAACTATTTTCCGGATACTATATAAGTAAATCTAGACGGAATATTAGTTTATGAAAAACCGTTATTATTTACTAATAAATAAAATATAGTTTTTTTCGCATTATTTAAAATAATAGTTTTATTTGAAAATTGTTTTTACCAATTAATATACGTGGCTAAAGGTATTAGAAAATTGTAGCTTTATTTCTCTAAAATATTTTATCACTAAACGTTTATTTTATTATAATCATTGGCGGATTTAGAGTCTAGACGATATCGTATTATTAATTAGAATTGTAGCAACTTTAGATTGGCAACTAAGTCATATTTCGCTAATATTGGTTTCAGTTCTAGGATTTAGTCTGAATATTTCCCTGTCATCACATACAGCATCGGAAAACTAAGACAAGTTCATATTTATTCAAACTTGTATTTTAATTAATAATTAAAGTCATTGCAATGTAGAATCATTGTATCGACACTTGATCTACGGGATCCTTCTCAGACCTAAACTGATTGCTTGATTGATTCATTGACTCGGGATTGGGGAGTAGTGTTAACACATGTGGTCAAAGCCTCTATTGCCTTATTGTGGATAGCGGAAGCTCAACCCTCTCGGGCTGAAGCTGAACCGTGTTCCTAGAACACATATTACCTCAATCCCCAGCCACTCACAGGATGTTACACGCTCAAAACACTATTGCTAGATATAGATTACATCATTTTTATTTCCAGAGATTTATTGCATCACTTCTTCTTTATTATTATTAGAAAATAAATTATGTTAAAAATTTGCTTCTTGTCTCTTTTTAATTATTCATTAAAATACTGGAATGGATATGTATGTTCTTGTTCCTCTCCTGACTGGAGACCAATATTTTAGGTGATTGCGATGGCGAGGAACTGACGTTTAGTTCTTACTACGGGCCCGACATAGGTTCCGAGGAGTTAGCTGAACTCGGACAGGGGACCCAGGAGTTCTAGATGCACCTTTCTATTAGTTTCTTTCCTTCTTAAAAGTTGTAATAAATGAACAAGTTGTAGTAACTGAACGTTTCCTGCTTTTGTGTTGTTCTAATTAGAATCTTGGTTGCATTTCAAATGTTTTAATAAAGTTCTATTCCGTATTTAGAATATTGTGCCTGCGTTGCTACTGATTGATACAGCTTACTGCCACTATCTCACAACGGTGCGGGCTGGGCATGATCCGAATGAACCATATTTTTTTAGTGGTGGCCCAAACAGGTTAGTTCTACAAATTGGTCTAGTCAACTTAGTCTAGACCAGCATGCAGTCCTGTAATCTGACTTAGGTCTAAGTATGACTTTAGGAAAATAGACTCTAGAAACAAATTAGAACAATTAGATTATTTCAACCTGTCATAACATAGGACAAAATTTATCTATTTATAATATATATTTTTTGCTTGTTTATAGTTTCGTAGGTTACATTGCTTATATTTGTACCTAAATCTTTCAGAGGATGGCGACAGGGAAGACAACCCGTTCTGGGTCTGCTATCGAAGAGGTTTCATCCTCGGAGAAAACACCTACTCAGGCCCAATCTGATCCTTCTCCGTTGCAGCTTACGGATCGTCCTCATGCTGCACGAACTCTCCTACTGCTTACACTTCCACAGTGCAAACAACAGCACCGATTCCTCCGAGAACCACACCACCACCTGCTGATGTGAATCCTCCCGCTGCCCCACTTGTGCCAGTGGACCCCGTCGAGCTCGTAGGCCTGCTACGAGAAGCTCTTGAGGCCCAGAGGGCCCAAGCTGAAGCTAATCGTGAGTAGACCGCAAATATGAGAGAGGGCATGGAAAATGCCTACAATGTGGCTATGGCAGCACTAGACTCGTCACAGTCAGATCATAGGCCTGCCAAGGTAAAATAAGGATAATTTGTGATGTTTTATGTTTCATTGGAGAAATGTAAGTCTGACGAGCAGCCCATTATCCAAGAAAAGGTAGGAAATATCGAGGGTTTCAAGAAGTTGGATTTGCGCCCTTTCAAAAGAACAGAGGTTCTCATCTACACGGATGGATGGCTGGACGATATGGAGCGACATCTCAGCGTCACTCGACTCCCAGCTGATTTTATGGTAGAGGTTGTCGCTCTACAGCTCAGGGATCTGGCCAGTATTTGGTACAGGGATGAGCCCAGATTCTAGACTGGAGGAACCTTCTAGCGTTCCTTCAAGAAGCAGTTTAAACAGAATTTCTTTTCAGAGGCTGCCCTAGAAGCTATGGGGAGGCAGTTTCATGATCTGGAGCAGGGAGATCGTACTATTGAGGAGTACGCAGCTGAGTTCAACCGGCTCGGTAGATTTGCACTCCGTATGGTAGAAGACCCAGTGGAGTGTGCCAAGAAGTTCCGGCATGGATTGCGAGAGGAGATCCGTACCTTGGTAGCTACAAATGGTGCGAAGACTTATGACAAGATGTTGAAGGTGGCTCAGGATATTGAGGCCAGTTGTAACACCCAGTTTTCTAAATGAGGGTATTTTGGTCATTTTTAAAAATTTGTTAATTAATTGGAATTTTTATTAATTATTTGGGGTTAATATATTTAATATGATTTTTTAGTAATTTTTGGTGATTTTTGTGGAATTGATTTTTGGCCTATAGAGATTTTGACTTGAGTTAACCTTGTAGACTAACCTAGTGGCTAACCTAGGTTTTGGACTTGTGATTTAGAATTGAAAACCTAGGATGACTTAAGTTCTTGAGGGTGGACTCATTAGGATTTGTTTGGGTTGATTAGGAACTAGCTAGACTAGAGAATGGCTTGTGTAGTCACAAGTCAAATCATGGCTTGATTAGGTTTGAACCTAACTAACTAGTCCAAGCCCTAAACCCTAACCCTAGGCCCTTTTGTCCAGCCACATAACAGCCCCCCCCCCCCCCCCCCCCCCCCCCCGCCCCTATTTATATCCTCCCAAAACTTAGGGCAAGCCTCTTTTCATTAGGGTTCATCAAACTTTGGAAAAAGGGGTAAGTCCATCCTTGAAAATTCATAGAAAATCCAAATTAGCTCCTTTTTCCCTCTAGTAAATTCCTATAGGTTCTAAATAGTATTCCCTTGCTGTTTTAATTGAGTTTTGACAGGGGGCACATAATTTGAGGAGCTTTGGAGCTTGATAGGATCTCTACTTTGGTGTATTTTGAAGCTTGGTACACCACTAGGTAAAACCTTATCTAACCTATTAAAAATTCTGCAAAAATCATTTTTAGGATGTCCAAACCCTAGCCAAACAGTAGGACTAGGTTTTCCTGGAATTTCGTGCCATTTCGTGTCCTATTTGGACACGTATCAGTGCCATTTGATTGTGTTTGAGGAAATGCCACAAAGAGATTATTTGTGTTATTTTCGAAATCTAATTGAATAGGAAAATAGTTTTTGAGCTTGCTTATGCATTTCTGTTGCACTGAGGGTGTCTCTGTGTCGTGTCGAGTCGGATTCGACACGTGCACACGCGGTTGCACGCGCGCGTGCAGGCTGTGCACGCTGTCCTGCTGCTCGGGGGACACAGCGCCCTGGACACGGCCCCCCGACACGTGAAACTTGACACACGTGTTGGGGCAACTTCTTTCACCCCGTGTGCCAAGTGGCACGAGCCCACGTGGCGTGTCGGACACGCACGAGCTCGTGCATGGGGAATGGCCTGTGCTGCCATTCATTGATTTTGTGCACTGACACGCACGTGTCGTGTCCAGTACACGTGACTTGGACACAGGACAGGGTGTCCATTGGGTAGCCCTAGTCTAGGTCTACCTTGGGACACGAGCACGAGGCTCGTGTCGTGTCGTGTCGTGCACAGTGTTGGTGTGAACACGTGCACGAGACAGTGTCTGTTTTGTGTGTGCAGTGTGTGGCTGATGGTGTGGGCTTTGTCTGGACACGTTTGTGTCCACATTTGTGGACACAAACAAGTGTCATAGCATGAATACATTGTGTTACAACACTACCAACCTTTTAATTTTTATTTAATTCGATTTTGCATTGTCAAATCCTAATTTCCTGTTTTTCCTCAAAACTGAGTATCAGTTAATATATGGTGTTCTGTCCAGTTTTGTAATCTGAGTTTTGGACATTAAATTAACACATTAAATGCTGTTGTTTGCATGAAATTTAATTCCTAACATGTTCCCCTACATGATTCCTACTTGTATGCAAAGTTTGGATTGAATTGGTGAGGTTTTGATGCAAAAATCTGAGAATTAACTTCTAGGGACTGTTAGAAGTTTTATTGTGTTCATTTATGTGTTTTAGTGTTATTGATCTTAAAACTGAGTTTGAAGTTCATTATTTAACTGTTGTGAAACTGGAAAACTGATTTCCTTTATAAAACTGAGAAAATTCTATAGTTTTGGACTGTTTTACTGATAGGGAGATGGGGGACTGTTAACTGTTTTGTGATTCCTTGAACCCTTGACATTGTCACTTGATTCCCTTCCATTTTTCAGTTAGTTAGTTCCCTTTAAACTGATTTGGTATATTGAACCATTGATTACTGTCATTAACTGATAATGTAAATCTGAGTTTGAAAACTGTTTGTGAATGTTTAATTCATTTCATTGTCCATTTGATTTCCTTTCAACTTGTTAGTTCTTCATTTAACTGTTTTGGATGAGTTTAAGTACTGTTTTAAAACTGATTTTGGGTTCCTATTCAAACTGAGATATGGGTTATTCACTGATTTGTTGACTGCACCCTGTTTCCTGTTTCAGTTTTCTCATATCTAACACACACACACACACATGTCCCCTCTACTTCACACTCTTCACTGTCACACTATTCACTTCACTCACTCACTGTTTTCCAGGTTGACTGTGTACTATGTGCACAGATTTCTTACTATTTTGTCATACTATTTTCAGGTATCCTCACCCACACACTCTAGCACTCTCTTGCACACAATGACACATGAGCACTTGTGTTTCCCTTTGCTCTATACAATGTATATATATGTGAAATGTATATATATAGATAATGTATGTGAATACATATAATGTATATCTATAGAATGTGTGATAATATATGTATGTATATAGACCATGTATAATCTAATTATGTATGTAAATCACATATGTAGTGTAATGCATATACTAGCCTTAAATTCTTATAATGTATATAAGTTTTATAGCTAAATGAAATGTCAAATAGATATTCCATGATATGTTGACTTAGCCTATGCCAATATGTGTGTGCCTATAGCTATAGGGCACATAGATATATGTGTGTAGTAATTGTGTATGTGTGATGTTGGTTTTGACCTTGTGATTGTGTAGGAGTACTAAGCTAGACTTGATTAGACTAATGTAGACTAGTTAGACCTAGAATAGACTAGTATAGACTTGTTTGACTTGGTTGACCTAGTTTGACTTCTAAGGTTGACCAAGAGTTGACTTTGGTCTAGATTGACCTAGATTCATGTAGAACGCATTGTAGTGCATCTTATTACCATTCTGGACTTGTTGTGACTTGTGCTGTTCTAATAGGAGCCAGACACCACTCCTCGGACAGTATTTTCATCTCAGACTTTCAGTTAGCAGGCGAGTACATTCTCTGATCTTTTCATACCTGTCTGGATATATTCATGCTCTAGATTACTCTACTTGATGCTGACACGTATCTTCACGGATTAGTACTATATGGATCCCTTCCTGCGATGTTATCCCTCTACGGGCGCATCGGGTATTTCATGCTCATGTACTTTATCATGTGCATCACGTACTCCTTGTACTCGTATTTAGTTCATGTTTTTACATGTTCTCATGTGCTTATCATGTGCTCACATACTACTCCTTCGTGAGTTCATGTATCTTAGCTGTATTCATGTGCCTATGACATAACTTGAACGGATCCTTGTGTATTGATTGGGGCGGGGTGAGTAGAATTGGTTATGTGATCACTATCCCCAGTAGCTGTATAAATGTGCCTCTTATTCGTATTCATGTGCCCCTAAGCCGTTTACATAACCATTTTGCTCTACATCACTTAGCCACTGCTAGTCTCTATTATCATGTACTATTTCAGTTACAAAATATCTCCTGTTTACTTGTACTTCCATTCAGCACTTCATGTACTTTACTCTATTGCGTGATTTATTTTCCTAACCTGCTATGAACTGTTTTGAGAGATATGTGCTCGTTCCTGTCCTGACTGGACCTGTTGAAAATTTTACAGTAAATGATGAGGCTCTGGTGACTATCCCTCTTGGTGCAGCATTAGACATCACTAGTGACTTGGACCTGCTAGCAGTTGGTGTTACTTCCTTTAGTTTAGGACTGTCTTTTCTATTTGGGATTACTGTATTAGACTTTGAGATATTCTGAGTTGTATATTTTTTTGACACTTAGTTCTGGACTTGTATCTCTGTGAATCTCTGTTCTGGATTTGTTATCTATCTTTATCTTTCTATCTCATTCCTGTTCTATCCTAGATGTGGTTGAGTTATATTGTGTTATATCGCCCCATTCGGGAAGTATAACTGTGTATTACCCTTATCTGTTAGATGTTATGACCTAGGACAGCGTTCTACCGCCGATGCTGCGGCGTAGGCTGGACGTACCCACGTCACGTGCCCTATTTTTAGGATGCGGGTCGTGACACGTTTTTAGTGGTGGCCCATGCAGGTCGAGTTTATGTAGTGGTATTCGAACTAGAGTATCACTGCAGCCTGCAGTAGGATTAGAATATATTTTAAGGGTACTCAATCACAGTTAGAATTCCTTGAAAGATTCCTGGAACGACCCTTGAGAATCTTATTTAAACTTCAATTTGAATCATTTCTCCTTGTTTGTTCGCTCTCACTCCTTGATTATTGAATTTGATTTTGATGAATCGTTGTTGATTTTGATTTCCTATCGAGATGAATTTTATAGCCTGAGTTACGATACTTTCTGATAACATATATTGACGGGAATACAGGGATAGTAAAACGTCTACATGATTATGGAACCTGTAGTTTATCGCAGCCATATTAGCTGGCGTGGCGGAAACATGGAGACCTGGCTTCGGATGTACGTATCTTGGTTATGAGATTTGGAATTTCTCGCAGCTATACTAGTCGGCATAGCGAGATTTCCAGACGACATGATTGTAGAGGTGCATACCCTAGTTATGGAATCTATCGTTATTCGCAGCCTTGCTTACTGGCATGGCGAGGACTCTGAGTAACATGATTGTGGACAGACGCATATGATTATCAGATTGTATCTTGGGAAGGTTTTAAACATATCATCTCTATCATACCTTTCTGTTGTATAATTGCACCCCATCATCAAATAACTTAGGAGTAGGAGTATGAGTAGGAGTAGCCTAGCTATTTACTATAAGATTGTGTAACTTCTTGCAATAAATTCTTCCTAATACAATGAATTGGTGTTTCTGCTAGACCTTAACTTAGATTGATGTTATAGCTCTGGTTTCAAATAGTTCATTCTTTAAACAGATAGGCAGAACAGATTTTTATCATTATTTTTCTTCTAGCCATTGATTCTTGTATTACCCTAATATATACAGTGGACACAGATATTTGCCTGACACGTATGCATACTGCACTTGTTTACCAACCTATCTAAATGCATGATAACATGATTAATGTTAAGTTCTCAAGTCCTAGTAATCCAACATAGTGCAGTATCAGTGACTAGTTCTATACTCTTCATATTAAATTCATAATTTAAATTTAAATTTCATGTTATTAGTTGCTTACATCACTACACATGCATGTTATATACAGGCTTTATTCAAAAATTTTGGTTGAGTTTTGTGTTGAATTGTCAAATCTGAGACTGTGTACATAGTAAACCCTTAACCTTGGATTCTAAGAGTTAGTTTAAATTGCAGTTTCAATTTGTAATGTTTAATGTCGTATACATGGTTGTGTGCAGGTATATAATGTTAGGTTCATACTCTTACATGTTAGGTTGTGGTTATGGTGAACTTTGAGTTGGTTTTGATGTTCGAATTCTCCAAATTTTAAAAACTGAATTCATGATTACATTTTTACATTGCTTCAATATGTGTAGTTCAATTTCAGATCTAATTTGTAATAATGAGCTAAACTGAATGATTGAACCCCCTTTATTTCAAGTTTTAACCCATGTACACTTAACACTCTACACTAATGTTCACAACTGCCCTGAAAACCTAACCCTTCATCTCTATGTTATGTTCATGTAGCCATATAGATATACATATATACACGGTTAGCCATACATGCTAAGGAGTAATAGCTTGTGCCTTGTAGATTGCTTAACTAATATGCCATGAATAGTGTAACTTGATAGCTATAGTTGAGACCCAAATCCTCCTATAACACCTTCATGTATATGCCACAAACCACATGACCCTTACATAATGTTAGCTTTTTCCCCCCTAACACACTCTCTTCTATATATATTAGATTGTGATTGAATTCAATGCTTTGACTTTCGTTCCTTAAACTTTTGGTTTTAATTTTTCTTAAATAGTACCCTTTATAGATGATTGGTAGTTGTCTTATTTCATTTTCTTGATAAATACCAGTTTTCATATAGGATGGTAGACTGCTGTGCAGCCTTAATGATTGTTGTGTTTTTATCCCTTCCAGTATGACACCCATGACCCGAGCCTGTCGCCTGAGAGCAGCTGCAGCTACTGACAGTGTGCTTCCACCTCCTACTGCTCAGGAGGTAGTGACCCCTCAGGCTGACCCAAAGGTAGTGGCACCTCCCGCCATCGAGGAGGTGTCAGCATCCTTACCAGAGAGTCTTCCTCCACCACCTGTTACTCAGGAGAGAGTGGCAGTCTCATCTGAGACCAAGAGTTCTTTCCCATCTCCTCCTCTGCCTCCAGGAGCAGTACTTTGTTTCCTGACGGAGCTCAGATATCCAGACTTCTCCGGGATGTGTTGGAGACACAGAGAGTCCAGGCTGAGATCCTGAAGGAGCAGGGCCGTGGAATCCAACTGCTGTGGGATTTGGTACATTCAGGAGGGGAGCCTAGTTCTAAGAGGCCGAGGAGCAGTGTATACCCAGAGCCCCATGAGCACCCAGACTATCAGCCTAGACCGGCCTACCCAGTCCAGACTCCTGTTCAGCAGAGGCCAGTTGAGAGGGTGCCTACCTGCACTTTCCGTAAGAAGCCTGGACATGTGTGGGACATCTGTAGGAAGAGAAGAGGAGTGTGCCTGTTGTGTGGGTCAGCTGCACACAGACTGCGAGACTGTCCTGCTGCACTTATCTCAGCCAGGACTCCGCCTTCGGGAGGGAGTTCCAGCCATCAGACCTAGTTGGAGGTGAGTCCTTGACCTATATCTTAGCCAGTCTTTGAAATTTATGCACCCTATCATATTGTTGTATGTTTTGATACCTTGTGATTGCCTAGTACGGTAGTATGTTGGTGTAACTAGATGAGACCCCAGACTGATACTACATGCCATGACCCCATAGGTTACATTTTCTAACTGAATGATTAAATAGGTTCTGAGATTTTGATTGTGGGGGGTTTGACCTAGAAGGGGTACGATCATCTTAATTTCGAGGACGAAATTTTTCTAAGGTGGGTAGGATTGTAACACCCAGTTTTCTAAATGAGGGTATTTTGGTCATTTTTAAAAATTTGTTAATTAATTGGAATTTTTATTAATTATTTGGGGTTAATATATTTAATATGATTTTTTAGTAATTTTTGGTGATTTTTGTGGAATTGATTTTTGGCCTATAGAGATTTTGACTTGAGTTAACCTTGTAGACTAACCTAGTGGCTAACCTAGGTTTTGGACTTGTGATTTAGAATTGAAAACCTAGGATGACTTAAGTTCTTGAGGGTGGACTCATTAGGATTTGTTTGGGTTGATTAGGAACTAGCTAGACTAGAGAATGGCTTGTGTAGTCACAAGTCAAATCATGGCTTGATTAGGTTTGAACCTAACTAACTAGTCCAAGCCCTAAACCCTAACCCTAGGCCCTTTTGTCCAGCCACATAACAGCCCCCCCCCCCCCCCCCCCCCCCCCCTATTTATATCCTCCCAAAACTTAGGGCAAGCCTCTTTTCATTAGGGTTCATCAAACTTTGGAAAAAGGGGTAAGTCCATCCTTGAAAATTCATAGAAAATCCAAATTAGCTCCTTTTTCCCTCTAGTAAATTCCTATAGGTTCTAAATAGTATTCCCTTGCTGTTTTAATTGAGTTTTGACAGGGGGCACATAATTTGAGGAGCTTTGGAGCTTGATAGGATCTCTACTTTGGTGTATTTTGAAGCTTGGTACACCACTAGGTAAAACCTTATCTAACCTATTAAAAATTCTGCAAAAATCATTTTTAGGATGTCCAAACCCTAGCCAAACAGTAGGACTAGGTTTTCCTGGAATTTCGTGCCATTTCGTGTCCTATTTGGACACGTATCAGTGCCATTTGATTGTGTTTGAGGAAATGCCACAAAGAGATTATTTGTGTTATTTTCGAAATCTAATTGAATAGGAAAATAGTTTTTGAGCTTGCTTATGCATTTCTGTTGCACTGAGGGTGTCTCTGTGTCGTGTCGAGTCGGATTCGACACGTGCACACGCGGTTGCACGCGCGCGTGCAGGCTGTGCACGCTGTCCTGCTGCTCGGGGGACACAGCGCCCTGGACACGGCCCCCCGACACGTGAAACTTGACACACGTGTTGGGGCAACTTCTGTCACCCCGTGTGCCAAGTGGCACGAGCCCACGTGGCGTGTCGGACACGCACGAGCTCGTGCATGGGGAATGGCCTGTGCTGCCATTCATTGATTTTGTGCACTGACACGCACGTGTCGTGTCCAGTACACGTGACTTGGACACAGGACAGGGTGTCCATTGGGTAGCCCTAGTCTAGGTCTACCTTGGGACACGAGCACGAGGCTCGTGTCGTGTCGTGTCGTGCACAGTGTTGGTGTGAACACGTGCACGAGACAGTGTCTGTTTTGTGTGTGCAGTGTGTGGCTGATGGTGTGGGCTTTGTCTGGACACGTTTGTGTCCACATTTGTGGACACAAACAAGTGTCATAGCATGAATACATTGTGTTACAACACTACCAACCTTTTAATTTTTATTTAATTCGATTTTGCATTGTCAAATCCTAATTTCCTGTTTTTCCTCAAAACTGAGTATCAGTTAATATATGGTGTTCTGTCCAGTTTTGTAATCTGAGTTTTGGACATTAAATTAACACATTAAATGCTGTTGTTTGCATGAAATTTAATTCCTAACATGTTCCCCTACATGATTCCTACTTGTATGCAAAGTTTGGATTGAATTGGTGAGGTTTTGATGCAAAAATCTGAGAATTAACTTCTAGGGACTGTTAGAAGTTTTATTGTGTTCATTTATGTGTTTTAGTGTTATTGATCTTAAAACTGAGTTTGAAGTTCATTATTTAACTGTTGTGAAACTGGAAAACTGATTTCCTTTATAAAACTGAGAAAATTCTATAGTTTTGGACTGTTTTACTGATAGGGAGATGGGGGACTGTTAACTGTTTTGTGATTCCTTGAACCCTTGACATTGTCACTTGATTCCCTTCCATTTTTCAGTTAGTTAGTTCCCTTTAAACTGATTTGGTATATTGAACCATTGATTACTGTCATTAACTGATAATGTAAATCTGAGTTTGAAAACTGTTTGTGAATGTTTAATTCATTTCATTGTCCATTTGATTTCCTTTCAACTTGTTAGTTCTTCATTTAACTGTTTTGGATGAGTTTAAGTACTGTTTTAAAACTGATTTTGGGTTCCTATTCAAACTGAGATATGGGTTATTCACTGATTTGTTGACTGCACCCTGTTTCCTGTTTCAGTTTTCTCATATCTAACACACACACACACACATGTCCCCTCTACTTCACACTCTTCACTGTCACACTATTCACTTCACTCACTCACTGTTTTCCAGGTTGACTGTGTACTATGTGCACAGATTTCTTACTATTTTGTCATACTATTTTCAGGTATCCTCACCCACACACTCTAGCACTCTCTTGCACACAATGACACATGAGCACTTGTGTTTCCCTTTGCTCTATACAATGTATATATATGTGAAATGTATATATATAGATAATGTATGTGAATACATATAATGTATATCTATAGAATGTGTGATAATATATGTATGTATATAGACCATGTATAATCTAATTATGTATGTAAATCACATATGTAGTGTAATGCATATACTAGCCTTAAATTCTTATAATGTATATAAGTTTTATAGCTAAATGAAATGTCAAATAGATATTCCATGATATGTTGACTTAGCCTATGCCAATATGTGTGTGCCTATAGCTATAGGGCACATAGATATATGTGTGTAGTAATTGTGTATGTGTGATGTTGGTTTTGACCTTGTGATTGTGTAGGAGTACTAAGCTAGACTTGATTAGACTAATGTAGACTAGTTAGACCTAGAATAGACTAGTATAGACTTGTTTGACTTGGTTGACCTAGTTTGACTTCTAAGGTTGACCAAGAGTTGACTTTGGTCTAGATTGACCTAGATTCATGTAGAACGCATTGTAGTGCATCTTATTACCATTCTGGACTTGTTGTGACTTGTGCTGTTCTAATAGGAGCCAGACACCACTCCTCGGACAGTATTTTCATCTCAGACTTTCAGTTAGCAGGCGAGTACATTCTCTGATCTTTTCATACCTGTCTGGATATATTCATGCTCTAGATTACTCTACTTGATGCTGACACGTATCTTCACGGATTAGTACTATATGGATCCCTTCCTGCGATGTTATCCCTCTACGGGCGCATCGGGTATTTCATGCTCATGTACTTTATCATGTGCATCACGTACTCCTTGTACTCGTATTTAGTTCATGTTTTTACATGTTCTCATGTGCTTATCATGTGCTCACGTACTACTCCTTCGTGAGTTCATGTATCTTAGCTGTATTCATGTGCCTATGACATAACTTGAACGGATCCTTGTATATTGATTGGGGCGGGGTGAGTAGAATTGGTTATGTGATCACTATCCCTAGTAGCTGTATAAATGTGCCTCTTATTCGTATTCATGTGCCCCTAAGCCGTTTACATAACCATTTTGCTCTACATCACTTAGCCACTGCTAGTCTCTATTATCATGTACTATTTTCAGTTACAAAATATCTCCTGTTTACTTGTACTTCCATTCAGCACTTCATGTACTTTACTCTATTGCTTGATTTATTTTCCTAACCTGCTATGAACTGTTTTGAGAGATATGTGCTCGTTCCTGTCCTGACTGGACCTGTTGAAAATTTTACAGTAAATGATGAGGCTCTGGTGACTATCCCTCTTGGTGCAGCATTAGACATCACTAGTGACTTGGACCTGCTAGCAGTTGGTGTTACTTCCTTTAGTTTAGGACTGTCTTTTCTATTTGGGATTACTGTATTAGACTTTGAGATATTCTGAGTTGTATATTTTTTTGACACTTAGTTCTGGACTTGTATCTCTGTGAATCTCTGTTCTGGATTTGTTATCTATCTTTATCTTTCTATCTCATTCCTGTTCTATCCTAGATGTGGTTGAGTTATATTGTGTTATATCTCCCCATTCGGGAAGTATAACTGTGTATTACCCTTATCTGTTAGATGTTATGACCTAGGACAGCGTTCTACCGCCGATGCTGCGGCGTAGGCTGGACGTACCCACGTCACGTGCCCTATTTTTAGGATGCGGGTCGTGACACGTTTTTAGTGGTGGCCCATGCAGGTCGAGTTTATGTAGTGGTATTCGAACTAGAGTATCACTGCAGCCTGCAGTAGGATTAGAATATATTTTAAGGGTACTCAATCACAGTTAGAATTCCTTGAAAGATTCCTGGGACGACCCTTGAGAATCTTATTTAAACTTCAATTTGAATCATTTCCCCTTGTTTGTTCGCTCTCACTCCTTGATTATTGAATTTGATTTTGATGAATCGTTGTTGATTTTGATTTCCTATCGAGATGAATTTTATAGCCTGAGTTACGATACTTTCTGATAACATATATTGACGGGAATACAGGGATAGTAAAACGTCTACATGATTATGGAACCTGTAGTTTATCGCAGCCATATTAGCTGGCGTGGCGGAAACATGGAGACCTGGCTTCGGATGTACGTATCTTGGTTATGAGATTTGGAATTTCTCGCAGCTATACTAGTCGGCATAGCGAGATTTCCAGACGACATGATTGTAGAGGTGCATACCCTAGTTATGGAATCTATCGTTATTCGCAGCCTTGCTTACTGGCATGGCGAGGACTCTGAGTAACATGATTGTGGACAGACGTATATGATTATCAGATTGTATCTTGGGAAGGTTTTAAACATATCATCTCTATCATACCTTTCTGTTGTATAATTGCACCCCATCATCAAATAACTTAGGAGTAGGAGTATGAGTAGGAGTAGCCTAGCTATTTACTATAAGATTGTGTAACTTCTTGCAATAAATTCTTCCTAATACAATGAATTGGTGTTTCTGCTAGACCTTAACTTAGATTGATGTTATAGCTCTGGTTTCAAATAGTTCATTCTTTAAACAGATAGGCAGAACAGATTTTTATCATTATTTTTCTTCTAGCCATTGATTCTTGTATTACCCTAATATATACAGTGGACACAGATATTTGCCTGACACGTATGCATACTGCACTTGTTTACCAACCTATCTAAATGCATGATAACATGATTAATGTTAAGTTCTCAAGTCCTAGTAATCCAACATAGTGCAGTATCAGTGACTAGTTCTATACTCTTCATATTAAATTCATAATTTAAATTTAAATTTCATGTTATTAGTTGCTTACATCACTACACATGCATGTTATATACAGGCTTTATTCAAAAATTTTGGTTGAGTTTTGTGTTGAATTGTCAAATCTGAGACTGTGTACATAGTAAACCCTTAACCTTGGATTCTAAGAGTTAGTTTAAATTGCAGTTTCAATTTGTAATGTTTAATGTCGTATACATGGTTGTGTGCAGGTATATAATGTTAGGTTCATACTCTTACATGTTAGGTTGTGGTTATGGTGAACTTTGAGTTGGTTTTGATGTTCGAATTCTCCAAATTTTAAAAACTGAATTCATGATTACATTTTTACATTGCTTCAATATGTGTAGTTCAATTTCAGATCTAATTTGTAATAATGAGCTAAACTGAATGATTGAACCCCCTTTATTTCAAGTTTTAACCCATGTACACTTAACACTCTACACTAATGTTCACAACTGCCCTGAAAACCTAACCCTTTGGACTTACAAATGCCCCAGCAGTGTTCATGAATCTCATGAACAAGGTCTTCCATAAGTATCTGGACCAGTTTATCGTTGTTTTTATCGACGACATTCTGATCTACTCGAAGACCCAAGAAGAACGCAATAAGCACTTGCGGATTGTCTTGGAGACATTAAGGAAGGAGAAGCTATATGAAAAGCTGTCCAAATGTGAGTTCTTCTTAGAGAAGGTGGATTTTCTCCGCCACATTGTTACAGGAGAAGGCATATCAGTGGATCCCAAGAAGATTGCAGTCGTGGAGTCATGGACGACATCCAGTTCAGTTGCAGAGATCAGAAGCTTCATGGGTTTAACTGGGTATTACAGAAAGTTCATGAAGGACTTTGCAAGGATTATCGAGCCCATGACGAAGCTAATCAGGAAGAATAAAGAATTCGTCTGGACCGAGGCGTGTCGGGCATCATTTGAAGAGCTGAAGAGAAGGTTGACATCAGCACCAATATTATCGCTACCATCAGGATCAGGTGAATTCTCCATCTACAGCGACGCTTCCGGCAAAGGATTGGGATGTGTGCTATAACAGTATAGGAAGATAATTGCTTATGCTTCTCAACAATTACGAAATCATGAGAAGAACTACCCGACGCATGACTTAGAGCTAGCAGTGGTCATCTTCGCCTTGAAGCTTTGGAAGCATTACCTATATGGCAAGAAGGTAGAGATATACACGGCCACAAAAGTCTCGAGTATGTCTTTACACAAAAGGAGCTCAACATGCGCCAGAGGCAATAGTTGGAGCTCATGAAGGACTTTGTTTTCAATTTGCAGTACCATCTGGATAAGGCTAATGTCATTGCTAACGCGCTTAGTAGGTACCCGATGGCTATATTTCTAACAAAGGACCGACATCTGCTAGAAGACATGGAGAAGCTTGGGCAAGAGATTTGTTACCAGAAGCAGTGATGTTGAAGCTTGAAAAAGAAGCTAATATACCAGGATTGGACTCGCCCATGATGCAATTACAAGTACAGTCCAGCCTAATCAACAGAGTCATGGAGACTCAGTTCTAGGATGAGACATTGTGCAAGCTGGGAGACCGAATATTAGCCGGAACACTTGAGGGTTTCTCAAGAGCTGGAGATGGAGCATTGAGGCATGGCATGAAGCTTTGCGTGCCGACTGGTGAACTGAGGAACAAGCTGATAAAGGACGTACATCAGTCGTAGCATTCCATTCATCTAGGAACAAACAAAATGTACAAGGACATGAGGGTACATGTATGGTAGCTTGGAATAAAAAAAGACGTGGCAGAATTTGTCTCCATGTGCTTGATCTGTCAGGAGGTGAAGGCAGACCGTCAGAGGCCAGCAGGATTGCTACAGCCGCTCCCCATTCCGGAGTGGAAATGGAAGCATATCACCATGGATTTTGTGTAGGAATAAAATCGTAAAGCAGAATACTCTAGAGGGGGGTGAATAGAGTAGGCAGCGGAATATTGCTAATTAAAAAACTCGTTAGCAGTTAGATCACAGATATTATTATAATCACAAAATAAATGGCAGTAATAATAGAGTGATCAGAAGGCAGACGCAAACAACAAGATTTATACTGGTTTTTCTCTTGTGAGGACTAGTCCAGTCGAAAGAACTCTAGCTTCCAGTTGAATCCACTATTGGAAAATCTCGTAAGTTTTTATACGAAGTCCTTGCAACTTCTACAGACGCGAGCTTTGATACGAAGAACTCGACCAACTTTAATTGTGAAGAGTCAATCTTCAATCAAGCCTCTGATTACAATCGCTCTGAAACTTCTAGACCGCACCGCACTGGCAAATCGACTAGAGGATTGTAACTGGCTTGGGATTTGAAAATGGAAGCTTTTTAGAACTCTTTGGAAGAAATGTAAGCTTTAGAAGAGAAGAGATTGAAAGTGAATTCGTGATTTGAAATGATCGAAATCCTTCTCTATTTATAGTTTTTCCAAAGGCAGAACTCTGACAGAATTCGGGCAGAATTCGGACAGAACTCTTTGTAACCAACCGCAACTGAAGGGAGACCAAGTTCAAAATCAAACGTTCACATAACGTTCAACTTGGCCGAACTCTGGCCGAACTCTGGCCGAGTTCTGTCAGGTTTTGGTCAGTTGATTTTGTGAAAAATAATTTTGGCTTTTTGAAAAAGTCCTTCAGAAGCTTTTTGTAAAAATTGATGTTTTTCAAAAATATTGGTCATTTTGAAAAGATAGGTCAGTTTTGAAAAACATTTTCGGATAGCCTATTTGCCAGTACGATTTGGTGTACAATGTATTCCTAGACTCAATAAAATAAAAAAGTACATTTCTTTGAAGGAAATACATTCTTGAGTGGCAAACAGCTTCGGTCTTGAACGGAGTAGATATCCATCTTTGATTAGTTTCCAAAACGTCGTTAGTAAACATCTGAATGATTCATATATCGAGACAGAGTTTGATCAATTATTAAAATCAGGTTTAACCATGACCATTGGGCCAACAATCTCCTCCATTTTGATAATTGACAAACCTTGACTGATATAACATCTTGGTTTTGATTAATTCAAAAGTGTACCGAAAGTACTGAGAGAAAATGAAGAAAATTGTTCATAACCTGTATTCATGAAGATGTTAGTTCTTATTTCTCTCCCGTTGTCACTTAGCAAAATAATTACAAAAGAGAAAGCTCCCCCGTAATAAATGTATAAGTAACAAGCAGTGAAGAAACACAAAAAAATATATAAAAACATTCATCACAGGCATGGTATAAACATTTATAAAAAATAAGATAAGCAGAAATGATATAAACAACACAGGCATGGTATTTGTCACAGGCGGTTTATATGGAAGCATAAAGAAAGATAATGCTATAATAAAGTTGAAACAAATAAAGTGCTGAATAATAAACTAAATTGAGTCATATGCCAAACTGAGGCATAAAAACATATGTCTATCAAAGTCACAAATCATATTTAAAATAAAGAGTACTGATAATATCTTGGAATGTCGGAGCATTTCCAAGTAAACATAAGACAAAATAGACAGTCTCAAACAGTAACATCTCAGAAATCATCATCCTCATCCTCATCATCATCGGCTGCAGCGCCAGCATGTCCAGAAGGACCAGCTCCAGAAGTGTCGGCTCCTGAAGTATGAGGAGTAGCACCAGAAGTACGATACTAATCGTATGCGTTCCCTGGCTAGAACATAGAGTGGACCGCCTCATCATCAATACGGTAGCCAGAAACAGAAGGGTCTCGAGGTAGAGAGCTAGCAGAGTGACCCGTCTGTGCAAATCGCAGATCGGCGAAGGAGTTGGCAAGAGCCTGGAACCGAGTCACATCACGAAACTCATGTTCCCTGGAAGTGTCAACATAAAATAACTACAGATCTGATAGATGCTGGTGAATACCTTCAAAGGTCATAGGATAAGACTGAGGAGGACCAGGTGCTGTAGGAGTAGGTGCAGGAGGAGCAGGTGCAGTATGTGGAGGAACAGTGGCAATACTGCGATGAGAGAGTTTGAGGAACTTGGGCTCAGGGTCCAGAGCACAAATGGATAAGTCAATATTAAATCTCTGAAAGATGCATGGGATGATCATCACATAAGAGAGGTTGCGATCTGTACCGCAACATCTACCCATCATCTGAATGATAGTCTTAGGGGCAGAAAAAGGAATCTCCTTAAGAATGTGATATAAAGCAGAAAGCTCAAGTGCAGTGACATCATCTTTTGAAGTAGATTTTGGAAGTAGAGTTGAATAGATGATGCGATGTAATTCATAGTTAAACAAGTTCAAGTTATTGGCCTTGAACTTTCCAGGACGAGCACGTGCAGGCGCACAAAGCTCATTCTTGAAACTAACAAGAGTCGTACATCGGGGAAATCGAAGTCAGTGATGTCATCGAGCGATGCACCTTCGTTTGGAGACCAAGAATTTCCGCTAGCGATTCATCATTGAACTCGATATCTATCCCGCCGATACGAGTTCTCGCGGTAAAAGTATCTAACACAAAATTACAGTAAAATAATCTAATGGCATTAGTAGCTATAGGGAATTGCAAAGTAACAAAGTGATGTAACCCTAATGCCTCAAAGTAAGGACGTTGGTCAGGAAAGACAGTCCATTTGATCGGAGATCCGGTACAAATAGTACGCATAATAAAATCGGCATACCATAGTAGGGCTTGGTCGGGAGTTTTGATATAAAACTCGTCCGATGCACCGTCATCCGATTGGACCGACGAAAAGAGGGAATCCGTATGCGGATCAGAAGACGATGCCTCTTCACTGGCATTGGTCTTCTTTCTCTTGAAAAGATTGAATCCCTTAGGCATTCTATCCCAAAAACTAGAAACCCTAATAATTTGAAAGTGAAGGAGAGAAGGAATTATACCTTCCGAGAATCAGGTATGCTGTAGAGAACGAGATTCTCCGTATGAATCCAAAATTTAGACAAAGATCTCCACGTGGATTGGAAAAAGGAAGGTGGAGAAGAGCTAGGGTTTTCGGGGCACGGCTGCTGCTGTTTTGATGAGGTTTGGAAGAATGAAGAAGAGGAGGCCTCAGGTTCTGACTGGTACATATATATATCCAGCCGAACTCTAGCCGAATTCGGACCGAACTTGGGCCGAATTCACCAAGGGTTGCCTGGCTATATAAAAAATATTTGTGGGGCCACATCTTTTTCATTAATTCGTTTCAAATGTTTAATTCAGAGTTTAGTAATTTTAAATTTCAAATAATACTATTAATATTATTTTATAAATTAATATTCTTTACTCAGTATCTGTCTCAGATTAGCTGTAGTAGTACTGTCCCAGCTAACGAAGGTTCACCGGGGAACTTTTAAATACCGCTTCGCTTCGACCGTAGTCGTGGTGACAGACAGACTCTTTTTAGGTTTGTCTCGAAAAAAGTTAATGAGTATTGAATAAATTAATTAATAAAACAAAATTAATTAATATTATTGACATCTAAAATTTCTAATTCTCGACGTAAATAATTGAAACGATCTTACGCTAGAGGTTTTGTGAGTATGTCAGCTAATTGATTCTGTGTGTCTATGTATATAAGGTCTATTTCTCTATTTTATTGATGATCTCTAAGAAAGTGATGTCGAATCTCGATATGTTTAGTACGAGAGCGACATATTGGATTCTTAGTCAAATTAATATAACTAGTGTTGTCACAAAAAATGGGTATGTGTGAAAATGCAATCCATAGTCTTCTAAAGTTTTCTTCATCTATAAAATTTGTGCACAACAACGTCCTGCGACGATATACTCAGCCTCGATTATTGATAATGCGACAGAATTTTGCTTTTTGCTAAACCAAGAGACCAGAGCTACATGTGTAACACCCAATTTTCCAAATGAGGGTAATTTTGAAATTTTGTATTTTAATTTATTTAATTATGATGTTTAAATAATAATATGATTTTTGGTGATTTTTTTAATCATATTAAAACTATTTAAAATCATGACTTGTGATTTTGGTGTTTTGCTAGTGAAACCGTAGAGACTGTCTACCCTAGAGCCTAGCCATGTGATGAGGGCATTTCATTTATCATTTTAGTTTGAGGGTATTTTTGTCATTTTAGAATTATTTGAATTTAATATATTTTATTAGGAATTTAAAATAATTTATTTGAATGGTGTGATTTAAATACTCATTTATTTATTGCCATGTGATTTTGGTTAGCCTAACCTAGATTGGACCTAACCTAGATTAGTCATAACTAGTTTAGTTAGCCACTTTGAGAATTAGTTGGTTTTGGTTAATGGTTTAAGTCAAGTTTAGTTAAGTTAAGTGATTTTGCTAAAGACTAGGAAAAAGCCCTTTGTTCTAGGCCACCTATTAGCCTTGATTCATTCCTAACCCTAGGATACAACCTAGAAACCCTAACCCTAACTAAAGTGGCCAGCCAAGACCCCCCTTGCCTATATAATGTCTCCATAGGGATTTGTGCCTCTTTTTTATTAGTTCATCATTTTTCCTAAGACTAGGTAAGCCTTTACTATTTTCTTCATAGTTTAATCAATAGGACTCCTTTTTGATTGAAATTTCTTCCATAATGTTCTAATCCCTGTTCTCCTGCTGTTGTGGAGTCACATCACAGGTTTCATAGCAATTTGAAGGATTGGGTGGCTTTGAAGAACTCCTTAGAAGAGAGTTTTTGTGTTGAAGAAACCACCCTAGGTAAATTCCTATCCATCCATTGAAATTAGGTTTTCATTGCATTGATACCTAGCCCTAGGTGTCCTGGTCCTGTAGGAATTGAGTTTGTAGATTTTCGTGTCCTGTACGTGTCCGTATCGGACACGTATCAGATCTGTGAGCAGGTGTTCGAGGAAATGCCACAAAGGGCATTTCGATCGAGTTTTCGTGAAGTGTATGAATGGAAATTCGTGTCTTGGTGTCGCTTATAGGTTTCTAAGTGACTGAGGTGATTTTGAGTCGTGTCCGAGTCACACTGGACTCGTGGATACGCCTGCGCGCGCGTGGACAGCAGTGTCCTGCTGCTCGTGGGTTCGCGTGAGTTATTCTGGACACGTGGGCGCGTGTCCTTTGACATGGAGCTCGGGACAGTGTCTGACACGACACTCCCCAAGTCTCGTGTCACCTTGTTGCGTGTCGGGTACGTGCAGACACATGCACTGGTCACACGAGCTTGTGCAGTCTCGTGCATGTATGTATTTTGTTCTGGACACTCGTGTATCCTATTTTAGGACACTGTTTTGTGCATGTGACACAACTAATACCCACCTTTAATTACCAACTTTGTGTTCTTCTTGAATTGTTATAATAGATTGGGGGAAAATCGAATGTGGGTTGAGTGTTTAGTCGACTGATACAATATGGTATCAGTGAGTATCACTATTGGTTTCCTGTTATTAAATTTTGTGTTTAGTTAGGATTATATGCTAAATCATATCCTAATACAAGTCTCTAACCTCTGTTAATTAATTTACATATTCCAATAGGCCTTATAACTGAAATAGGGATTCGAATGCATATGGGATTGATACCAATGTTCCAGTTTTCTCAAAGAAACTGTTGTTCCTATTTTTAAAACTGTTCTAGTTATGTATTCAGCTATCCTTTATATCCTACATGCTAATTAGTTGTTGATTGATTGATCTCTCATATTAGACATCATTATTTAGATTAAATTCTCAGTTTAGAATGATTATTAGTCCTCATCAAATCTGAGAACTTACTATGCATTCTTCACTGTTTCTTCATTTTCCTGTACTGATTGGTAAATTCAGTCACTTAGCTTCTTAATTCCTGCTAACATATAGACTCACTGATTTTCTATGATTAATTGATTCACTGATTAGGAAGAAAAAAAACAAGAAAACTGAACTGTGTTTGTATATGTAAAACCTGAGATTATTGTATAGCCAAACTGTCATTTATACTGAGATTGTGGCATGAGTTGTGATTCCCTGATTTTTAAACTGAGATATTGATTAGATAATTAGCTGATATCCTGTGCTACATTTGATTCACTAAATTGGAAAAGAACCTGAAATCTGAATTAGCTTCATTCCCATATTTTACTGTCACTATGAATCATTCCTGTCACATGTGCTTCCTTAGGATTTAATGAAGTTAGTTTAGTTTGTATCATGAATTGATCCCTTCCTATTGAATGCATAGTTGTAATCCTGTGATACATTGTTAATCTAAAACCTGGGAACAAAAATACCACACACACTTGTGAATAACTGAGACACAAGGACACTTCCTGTCATGGTTTATACATTCCTGTCAATTGTCCCACACACACAGGTTCTAAGTACACACACACACACCCTAATAACCTGCCACCCACTTTTCTCACTGTTTTCCTGCACCCATGCTCTCCCACACACATTCTCACTAACACACACACACAACTCTCATGTATCCTCTCACACTCACACACACAGTTTAATGTAATCTCACACTGTTTTATCACATTGACTTCTCTCACTCACTCATTCACAAACACACACTTTGTCACTCACTCTCTACACACCCACACATGCTTCCCTTTTTCTATATACATATGTCAGTACATATCTATTATATATATATATATATATATATATATATATATATATATATATATATATATATATATATATATATATATATATATATCATATATGTAAAGTAATGCATATATCAATTTATGTAGTGTATCTATATATGGTTAATGTATATATAGTGTTTTGAGCCTATATGTATATAAATAGTTAATGTTAATGAATGCAACTTCTATATATATATGTAATGTATATATATATATATGTATGTATATATCTAGGCAATGTGAATGTATATATTACACATGAATATCTATGTACATATGATATAAATATGTGTATGTAATGGATATACATATCTACATAATGTATAGTGTAATGGTTAGAATAACTAGTATAGGCTTGATAGGCTTGCATAGCCTTGTGATGGTGTGTGTTAACTAGTGTAGGCTTGTTTAGACTAGTGTGGACTAGTTAGACCTAGAATGGCTTGTTTGACCTAGTTTAGACTTGTTGGACCTAGTTTGACCATAGTTGACCTAGTTTGACTTCTAGGGTTGACCACGAGTTGACTTTGGCCTAGATTGACCTAGATTCATTTAGAATGCATTGAATTGCATCTTGTTATCATTTTAGACTTGTGCTGTTCTGATTAGGAGCCAGACACCTCTCATCGGACAGTACATTTTATCCGGACACTCAGATACAAACGAGTACATTCTCTGATCATTTCATATCCTGCTTAGAATTATTTTCCTGCATTAAATTACTTTACTTGATACTATCACGTTGGTCACACGGATTAGTACTATATGGATCCCTTCTTGAGATGTTATCCCTTCAGAGAGCATCGGGTACTACATGTTCTGTGCGTTTCACTTACATGGCGTATCACTATGCTTCTTTGGTTCATTGATCACTTGTGACATATACTCTTATGATCACAGAGTCTTCTTTGAATCTTTATCCCATTTATTGGGTTTTCCAGAATCTCTATTTATGGGACTTCCATGTATCACCCTTCGGGGGCCTTTGCATGGAATCATAACATAACCTGGCTGGATCCTTGTGTATTGATTGGGGGTACGGGGGAGTATAAATAGTCATGTGAACAATTCCAAAGTAGAATAGCCATTTACGCCTCTTTAGTATAGCCATGTGCAAATCAAGCCGTTCATATGTCGACTTTGTACTCTAAATCACTAGTTACTGGTAGCTCTCTACTTATAGTAGATATTTCTATTACAGTTCTCTCTCTGTTTGTATACTACATTTCCTTCAGTATCTATATCTTACTTGACTGCATGATTATATTTTCTAACCTGCTATGAACTGTTGAGATGTACTGTGCTCGCTCTTGTCCTGACTGGACCTGTTGAAAATATTACAGAGGACGAGGAGGAGGCCTGTGTGGATACCTTCTACGGGATAGCTCTAGCTGAGGACATTACCCTATTGCCTAGACTAGCTTAGTTAGGCCTTATCTTACTTATGTTGTCTTGAGACTAGTAGTTAGACTTTATTTCTGTCTTTGAGATCTGGGTTGTATATTCTTTCATATTCAGTAGCTGAGACCTTGTACTCTGGATATCTGCTGAGATGTTATCTTAGACTGTCTGATCATCTGTATTTTCTTGAGTTCTATATCATATCGTGCTTTCTTCTTCCTTAGTTGTGATTGAGTTTACTTCTGCTATGTCACCCCCATTCGGGGAGTATAAACTGCTTAGCTTTATATTGTTAGATGTTGTGACCTAGGACAGCGTTCTACCGTCGACACTGCGGCGTAGGCTGGGCGTTGTTGCATTCGCGTACCTCACAGTGGGTGCGGGTCGTGACACGTTTTTAGTGGTGGCCCATGCAGGTCGAGTTTATGTAGTGGTATTCGAACTAGAGTATCACTACAGCCTGCAGTAGGATTAGGATATTTTTGAGGGTACTCAATCACACTAGGAAAACTCTTAATCAGATTCATTTTATCTAAATTTGCTGTTTATTGTCTTCCCTTGAATATAAACTGTCCTCCTTTGAATTTTTGCTTCATTTCCAGTAATTGCTTCTTGTTTTGATCTGTCTTCATAATGGTTATGGAGACATGATCTCATCGCTTCGGTTCGGGGGATACTATCGAGAGGCTGGCCACCTCTCGTCCTGTTCATCAGGGCCTCGAGACCGCAGCTCCTGTTGTGCCGACTCAGGTTGGCATTTCTGCTACATTGGAGGTGTACCTCCGCCTATACAGAGACTTTCTCCCGTCATTCTCGATTTTTTTCAGCAGCAGCGGTTCATGCAGCATCAACAGCAGACCAGAGGAAACCTGCAGGGCGAGCTATCGTCAGAACAGTCGAGGATGCACAGACCATTAGAGATCTTGCTGCAAGTCCCGTTCTTCTCTATTCTATTTCC
This sequence comes from Iris pallida, assembly GCA_029216955.1. Lineage (NCBI taxonomy): Eukaryota > Viridiplantae > Streptophyta > Magnoliopsida > Asparagales > Iridaceae > Iris > Iris pallida. The sequence goes on along the minus strand of JANAVB010024400.1, from coordinate 26,208,617 downwards.
GCAATTGTCTCTTATAACTATCTTGAAATCCGATTCCATCTGTTCCTTGCTGATTGGTTAATTTTGTCATGTTGTTCTTTTGTTATGGTTGTTTTTCTTCAAAAAAAATCGTATGGGCTAGGTCTCCTAAATCATAGGATCTAGAATCTTCGATAGTCGTGTTAGTTGGCATAGTGAGGACACGTAGTCAGATTTTGGATGTATTTTTCGGGTATGGGAATTTAAGGTTTTCGTCGTCGCCTGCGGCAATGCGAAAGTTTTAAATACCATGAACCTAGAGATACATACCTTAGTCAAGGACTCTGTAATTATCATAGCCTTGCTCACTAGCATGATGAAGACTCTAGGCAACATGATTTTGGACAGACGCATATGATTATCCGATTGTATCTTAAGAAGGTTTTTAAACATATCATCTCTATCGTACCATTCTGTTGTTATAAATTGTACTCCATCATCAAATAACTTAGGAGTAGGATTATGAGTAGGAGTGGCTTAGCTGTCATTATAAATCTAGTGTAACTTCTTGCTATAAAATTCTTCCTAATACAATGAACCGATGATTTTTGCTAGACCTTAACTTAGATTTGATATTATAACTCTGGTTTCAAAATGGTTCCTTCTTTTAAACAGATAAGCAGAACAGATTTTATCATTATCTTCTTCTTGCCATTATTTCTTGTATTACCTTAGAATATATAATATAGTAGACACAGATGCTTGCCTGACACGTATGCATGTTACACTTGATTACCCATCTATCTAAATACATATTAATATGTTGATGTTAATTTCTCAAATCCTAATAATTCTAATATAGGACAGTATCAGTGACTAGTTCTCCGTTTTCCAGATTAATTTCGTAAATTAAAGTTAAAATTTCATGTTATTAGTTGTTGTTTACATTACTGCACATATATGTTACATACATGATTTTAAGTCTTAAAGAAATTGGTTGAAATTGGTTGAGTTTTGCATTGAATTTGTCAAATCTGAGACTGTGTACATATTAAACCCTTAACCCTGAATTCTAAGTGTTTAGTTCAATTTGCAGTTTTAAATTGTAATATTTTGAGCCGTATACATTGTTGTGTGTAGGTATATAAGTTAGTTTTCATACTCTTACATGTTAGGTTGTGGTTGTGGTAAACATTGAGTTAGTTTTGATGTTCGAGTTTCTCCAAAATTTTGAAAACTGAATACATGTTAACATTTTACATTGCTTTCAAATGCGTAGTTCAATTTCAGATCTAATATGTAATGTTGAACTAAGCTGAATGATGAAACTTTCATTTTAAGTTTTAACCCATGAACACTTGACACTCTACACTAATGTTCACAACTGCCATGAAAACGTAACCCTTCATCTCTATGTTATGTTCATATAGCTATATATATATATATATATATATATAGTTCTGTATACATGTTATAATGTATGTAGGTGCATAATTAAATCTCTACCTCTCTATACATATAGATATACATATATATATGGTTAGCCATGCATGTTATGAGTAAATAGCTTGTGCCTTGTAGACTGTTTAACCAATATGCTATGAATAGTATAACTTGATAGCTATTGTTTTGAGACCCAAATCCTTCGATACACTTTCATGTATATTTCACACACACAAGCCTACTATCTAACCATATGAACATGTCCACATACACCCATACACACATAACCTTTATATAATGTTAGCTTTTCCCTCTCTAACACTCTCTCTTTCTATATGTATTATATTGTGATTGGATTCAATGCTATTGACTTTCGTTTCTTAAACTTTTGGTTTTGATTTTTTTCTTAAATAGTACCCCTTTATAGATGATTAGTAGTTATCTTATTTTATTTTTGATAATTACCAGTTTTCATATAGGATGGTAGACTGCCTTACAGCCTTGATGATTGTTGTTTTTGTAACTTTTCTAGTTCAACACCCTTGATTGCTTGTAAGTTTTGATACCCTATGATTGTTTTGGTCTAGTGTGACTAGTATACCTAGATAAGACTTTCATTACCACCGTATGCCATGACCCTGTATGCCGTCCTTTTAAATTGTATGATTGATTAAGTTTTGAGATTTTGATTGTGGGGTGTTTGACCTAGAAGGACTACTACTATCTTAAATTTCGAGGACGAAATTTTTATAAGGTGGGTAGGATTGTAACACCCGTTTTCCAAATGAAGATAATTTTGAAATTTTGTATTTTAATTTATGTAATTATGATGTTTAAATAATAATATGATTTTTGGTGATTTTTTTAATCATATTAAAACTATTTAAAATCATGACTTGTGATTTTGGTGTTTTGCTAGTGAAACCGTAGAGACTGTCTACCCTAGAGCCTAGCCATGTGATGAAGGTATTTTATTTATCATTTTAGTTTGAGGGTATTTTTATCATTTTTAATTATTTGAATTTAATATATTTTATTAGGAATTTAAAATGATTTATTTGAATGGTGTGATTTAAATACTCATTTACTTATTGCCATGTGATTTTGGTTAGCCTAACCTAGATTGGACCTAACCTAGATTAGTCATAACTAGTTTAGTTAGCCACTTTGAGAATTAGTTGATTTTGGTTAATGGTTTAAGTCAAGTTTAGTTAAGTTAAGTGATTTTGCTAAAGACTAGGAAAGAGCCCTTTGTTCTAGGCCACCCATTAGCCTTGATTCATTCCTAACCCTAGGATGCAACCTAGAAACCCTAACCCTAACTAAAGTGGCCAGCCAAGACCCCCCTTGCCTATATAATGTCTCCATAGGGATTTGTGCCTCTTTTTTATTAGTTCATCATTTTTCCTAAGACTAGGTAAGCCTTTACTATTTTCTTCATAGTTTAATCAATAGGACTCCTTTTTGATTGGGATTTCTTCCATAATGTTCTAATCCCTGTTCTCCTGCTGTTGTGGAGCCACATCACAGGTTTCATAGCAATTTGAAGGATTGGGTGGCTTTGAAGAACTCCTTGGAAGAGAGTTTTTGTGTTGAAGAAACAACCCTAGGTAAATTCCTATCCACCCATTGAAATTAGGTTTTTATTGCATTGATACCTAGCCCTAGGTGTTCTGGTCCTGTAGGAATAGAGTTTGTAGATTTTTGTGTCCTGTACGTGTCCGTATCGGACACGTATCAGATCTGTGCACAGGTGTTCGACGAAATGCCACAAAGGGCATTTCGATCGAGTTTTCGTGAAGTATTTGAATTGGAATTCGTGTCTTGGTGTCGCTTATAGGTTTCTAAGTGACTGAGGTAATTTTGAGTCGTGTCCAAGTCATACTGGACTCATGGACACGCCTGTACGCGCGTGGACAGCAGTGTCCTGCTGCTCATGGGTTCGCGTGAGTTGTTCTGGACACGTGGGCGCGTGTCCTTTGACATGGAGCTCGGGACAGTATCTGACACGACACTCCCCAAGTCTCGTGTCACCTTGTTGCGTGTCGGGTACGTGCGGACTCATGCACTGGTCACGCGAGCTTGTGCAGTCTCGTGCGTGTATGTGTTTTGTTCTGGACACTCGTGTGTCCTGTTTTAGGACACTGTTTTGTGCATGTGACACACACAAATACCCACCTTTAATTACCAACTTTGTGTTTTTCTTGAATTGTTATAATGGATTGGGGAAAATCGAATGTGGGTTGAGTGTTTAGTCGACTGGTACAATGTGGTATCAGTGAGTATCACTGTTGGTTTCCTGTTATTAAATTTTGTGTTTAGTTAGGATTATATGCTAAATCATATCCTAATACAAGTCTCTAACCTCTGTTAATTAATTTACATATTCCAATAGGCCTTATAAATGAAATGGGGATTCGAGTGCATATGGGATTGATACCAATGTTCCAGTTTTCTCAAAGAAACTGTTGTTCCTATTTTTAAAATTGTTCTAGTTATGTATTCAGCCATCTTTTATATCCTACATGCTAATTAGTTATTGATTGATTGATCTCTCATACTAGACATTATTATTTAGATTAAATTTTTAGTTTAGAATGATTATTAGTCCTCATCAAATCTGAGAACTTACTATGCATTCTTCACTGTTTCTTCATTTTCCTACACTGATTGGTAAATTCAGTCACTTAGCTTCTTAATTCCTGCTAACATATAGACTCACTAATTTTCTATGATTAATTGATTCACTGATTAGGAAGAAAAAAACATGAAAACTGAACAGTGTTTGTATATGTAAAACCTGAGATTACTGTATAGCCAAACTGTCTTTTATACTGAGATTGTGGCATGAGTTGTGATTCCCTGATTTTTAAACTGAGATATTGATTAGATAATTAGCTGATATCCTGTGCTACATTTGATTCACTAAATTGGGAGAGAACCTGAAATCTGAATTAGCTTCATTCCCATATTTTACTGTCACTATGAATCATTCCTGTCACATGTGCTTCCTTAGGATTTAATGAAGTTAGTTTAGTTTGTATCATGAATTGATCCCTTCCTATTGAATGCATAGTTGTAATCCTGTGATACATTGTTAATCTAAAACCTGGGAACAAAAATACCACACACACTTGTGAATAACTGAGACACAAGGACACTTCCTGTCATGGTTTATACATTCCTGTCAATTGTCCCACACACACAGGTTCTAAGTACACACACACACACCCTAATAACCTGCCACCCACTTTTCTTACTGTTTTCCTGCACCCATGCTCTCCCACACACATTCTCACTAACACACACACAACTCTCATGTATCCTCTCACACTCACACACATCTTCTCACACACACAGTTTAATGTACTCTCACACTGTTTTATCACATTGACTTCTCTCACTCACTCATTCACGAACACACACTTTGTCACTCACTCTCTACACACACACACATGCTTCCCTTTCTCTATATACATATGTCAGTATATATCTATTATATATATATATCATATATGTAAAGTAATGTATATATCAATTTATGTAGTGTATCTATATATGGTTAATGTATATATAGTGTTTTGAGCCTATATGTATATAAATAGTTAATGTTAATGAATGCAACTTCTATATATATATGTAATATATATATATATATGTATGTATATATCTAGGCAATGTGAATGTATATATTACACATGAATATCTATATATATATGATATAAATATGTGTATGTAATGTATATACATATCTACATAATGTATAGTGTAATGGTTAGAATAACTAGTATAGGCTTGATAGGCTTGCATAGCCTTGTGATGGTGTGTGTGTTAACTAGTGTAGGCTTGTTTAGACTAGTGTGGACTAGTTAGACCTAGAATGGCTTGTTTGACCTAGTTTAGACTTGTTGGACCTAGTTTGACCATAGTTGACCTAGTTTGACTTCTAGGGTTGACCAAGAGTTGACTTTGGCCTAGATTGACCAAGATTCATTTAGAATGCATTGAATTGCATCTTGTTATCATTTTAGACTTGTTGTGACTTGTGCTGTTCTGATTAGGAGCTAGACACCTCTCCTCGGACAGTACATTTCATCCGGACACTCAGATACAGGCGAGTACATTCTCTGATCATTTTATATCCTGCTTAGAATTATTTTCCTGCATTAAATTACTTTACTTGATACTGTCACGTTGGTCACACAGATTAGTACTATATGGATCCCTTCTTGAGATGTTATCCCTTCAGGGAGTATCGGGTACTACATGTTCTGTGCGTTTCACTTACATGGTGTATCACTATGCTTCTTTGGTTCATTGATCACTTGTGACATATACTCTTATGATCACAGAGTCTTCTTTGAATCCTTATCCCATTTATTGGGTTTCCTAGAATCCCCATTTATGGGACTTCCATGTATCACCCTTCGGGGGCCTTTGCATGGAATCATAACATAACCTGGCTTGATCCTTGTGTATTGATTGGGGGTACGGGAGAGTATAAATAGTCATATGAACAATTCTAAAGTAGAATAGCCATGTACGCCTCTTTAGTATAGCCATGTGCAAATCAAGCCGTTCACATGTCGACTTTGTACTCTAAATCACTAGTCACTGGTAGCTCTCTACTTATAGTAGATATTTCTATTACAGTTCTCTCTCTCTGTTTACATACTGTATTTTCTTCAGTATCTATATCTTACTTTACTGCATGATTATATTTTCTAACCTGCTATGAACTGTTGAGATGTACTGTGCTCGCTCCTGTCCTGACTGGACTTGTTGAAAATATTATAGAGGACGAGGAGGAGGCCTGTGTGGATACCTTCTACGGAATAGCTCTAGCTGAGGATATTACCCTATTGCCTAGACTAGCTTAGTTAGGCCTTATCTTACTTATGTTGTCTTGAGACTAGTAGTTAGACTTTATTTCTGTCTTTGAGATCTGGGTTGTATATTCTTTCATATTCAGTAGCTGATACCTTGTACTCTGGATATCTGCTGAGATGTTATCTTAGACTGTCTGATCATCTGTATTTTCTTGAGTTCTATATCATATCGTGCTTTCTTCTTTCTTAGTTGTGATTGAGTTTACTTCTGCTATGTCACCCCCATTCGGGGAGTATAAACTGCTTAGCTTTATATTGTTAGATGTTGTAACCTAGGACATCGTTCTACAGCCGATACTGCGGCGTAGGCTGGGCGTTGTTGCATTCTCGTACCTCACAGTGGGTGCGGGTTGTGACACGTTTTTAGTGGTGGCCCATGCATGTCGATTTTATGTAGTGGTATTCGAACTAGAGTATCACTACAGCCTGCAGTAGGATTAGGATATTTTTGAGGGTACTCAATCACACTAGGAAAACTCTTAATCAGATTCATTTTATCTAAATTTGCTGTTTATTATCTTCCCTTGAATATAAACTGTCCTTCTTTGAATTTTTGCTTCATTCCCAGTAATTGCTTCTTGTTTTGATCTGTCTTCATAATGGTTATGGAGACATGATCTCATCGCTTCGGTTCGGGGGATACTATCGAGAGGCTGGCCACCTCTCGTCCTGTTCATCAGGGCCTCGAGACCGCAGCTCCTGTTGTGCTGACTCAGGTTGGCGTTTCTGCTCCATTGGAGGTGCACCTCCGCATATACAGAGACTTTCTTCCGTCATTCCCAATTTTTTTCAGTAACAGCGGTTCATGCAGCATCAGCAGCAGACCAGGAAAAACTTGCAGGGCGAGCTATCATCAGAACAGTCGATGATGCACAGACCTTTAGTATTAAGAATAAAGCATTTACAACCAAAAATCTTGAAATATGAAACATTAGGTGTTCTATCAAACCATAGTTCATAAGGATTCTTCTTCGATATAGGTCGAATTAGAATCCTATTGAGAATATAGCACGCTGTATTGACAGCTTCAGTCCAAAAGTATCTAAGACTAAACTGGTTTAACATTACTCTAGCCATTTCAGATAGAGTTCTGTTCTTACGTTCAACAACTCCATTTTGTTGAGGAGTCCTAGGGCAAGAAAATTCATGCAAATAACCGTGTGTCACAAAATTGCTTGAATTCTGCATTCTCAAATTCGTCGTCATGATCAGTATGAATACGAGTAATCATGAACCCTTTTTCATTCTGTACTTTCTTGCAAAAGGTGACAAATTCTGATAATGTATCGTTCTTGCGTGCAAGAAAATAAACCCATGTATATCTAGAGAAATCATCTACAATGACAAATGCATATAACTTACCACCTAGGCTAGCAATTCTACTTGGTCCAAATAAGTCCATATACAACAGTTGTAGAGGTCTAGTGGTATTTACAGCGTTTTTGAATTTAAATGCGGATTTGGTAGCTTTGTTCTTTTCACATTCACTACATACCGTATTATTTTTGAAAGATGTGTCCGGTAAGCCGTGTACCAACTTCTTTGTAGATAGTCTAGAATTTGTATCCATGTTTGCATGATCGAGTCTCATATGCCATAGTTGACTCTCAATACTTTTGGCCATCAAATATCTACCTGCTTTGTTAGCATCTTCCAACAAATAGAAAACATATATGTTGTCTTCTCTGATACCTTCAAAGATAGTACTATCAGTTGAACTGTCAACTATAGTACATTTGTCTTTGACGAAGTTAATGCCATAACCATGATCAGCTAAATGGCTTATGCTGAGCAGATTATGTTTTAACTTGGTAACTAGACAGACATCTTTAATCACAGGATAGGGAGCCTTACCAATGTCACCGATACCGATTATGTACCCTCTTAAATTATTATCGAAGGAGACGTATCTTTTTTTATTCTTCTTCGACAGTATTGCGAATAATGAAGCATCACCGGTCATGTGCCGTGAGCAACCGCTGTCGAGGATCCTTTGCTCCTAGCATGTGAAGGGCATCCCACCTATAAAATAATTTGTAGATGAAACTCTTGGTACCCATTTGTTGTAGGGTCCTGACTGGTTAGTTTTTGGTATCCATGCATAAACATTTAAATCTACTAACTTTCTGATTCTACATGCAGAAGATATATGACCAATGAGGCCAGAATAATGATATTTGGTATATGAGTGTTGAAATTTGTGTGAGGTGCATGATTGGTAGGTTTTGATTTTCTAGTATAGAAAAATACATGTCTATTAGTCTTCTTGGGCATAGTTTTGGTATGGTTTGGTCTGACAGTGTTGGGCGTGTTCCGATGATTCGGTAATTGACACATGTTAGAATAGAAAACAGCAACTTCAGGCCATTTTCCTAAACTAATTTCCAACTTTTTGGAAGTGTCATATAATCTAGTATAGTCAGATGTAAGTATTTTAATTCTGACTTGTGCACATTGGAGACTCTTTCTCTCCTTAGATAGGTCTTCCTTTAACTGGATGATAGTTTGGTCTTTTTTTCGGATAGCTTAACAGTCTCGTGTAACAACAACTTAATAGATGAAAGCTCACCAGACTCATTTGAAGAGTCATTATTTCTAACATGATCTAGTTGGTCGGTAAGTCTTCCTATTTCACCTTTGTACTCTTTGAGTACCTTCTTAGAGGTTTCATATTTACTATACAGTTTCATGTAATCATTTAATAGGTCACTGAAAGCCTCTTCTAGTTGCTTAAAGGTGAAATTATCATAAGGATCAAATAGAGGATTAGTGATTACCTGATCGCAAGCCATACATTTGCAGCGTCATCTGATTGTTTGTCTTCTGAGTCGCTGGCTTCACTTTCATGCCATATGCTTGTGTTGGCGTACTTTCTTGATGTAGATTTCTTCAGGTAGCCTTTGTCATATTTGCTGCTTTTCTTTGATGATGATGCTGTTGGACAATCTTTCTTTATGTGTCCTTCTTGCATCCGTAGCAAATAGGATCTTCCTCATTGTTGTTGTTGTTGCTGTCTTTTGTTCTCCTGTTAAATCTTATGAACTTCTTGAATTTCCTTACCAGAAGAGCTTGATCTTCAGAGTCAGAGTCGCTGTCGTCAGAGTCATCTTCGACAGTTCTTCTATGTTGAACCTTGAGAGCGATCGACTTCTCTAACTTCTCCATTGGTGTAGCATCTTTAAAGTCTTGATGTTCTAACTCGTGAGTGAGTAGCTTACCCATGAGTGTTTCTAAAGACATTGTTGAGAGGTCGTTTCCTTCAATGATTGTTGTAGCCTTTGGAATCCAGTTCTTTGTGAGAGCTCGTTGAAGTTTATGAATCTTTTCATGGTTACTGTAATCCTTGCCTAGTGAAGAGAAAGGATTTACAATATCCAGGAATCTCGTAAACATCTGAGTGACTGATTCACTTGGCTTCATTTTGAACGCCTCATACTCCTGAGTAAGTCTGCTGATCTTTGACTCCTTGACTTGTGTTTTTCCTTCGTGGGTTACTTCGAGAAGTTTCCATACTTCATTTGATGTTGTGCAGGTAGACACCTTGTTAAATTCAGTTCTGTCTAAAGCACAAAATAAAGCGTTAATAGCACGTGCGTCAAGACTGGCCTTTTTTTTCATCCTCTGTATATTTGTCTGGGGTTTTTCAACTAAAACTCTATCAACATTAATACGAGGAGGCTTTTTGTATCCATCAATAACTACAGACCATAAGTCAAAATCTCTTTCAGGAAGAAACTCAGACGTGTTTTCCAATAAGTATAATTTGTGCCGTCAAATAGTGGAGGTTTGTTTGTGGCTTGGACTTCACTTGTGAATTTCACAGTTGCCATGTGTAATTCTGTGATCTATATAATAATTGAATATAACTGCAATTTTACCTTGTTTTACCTGTATAACCTGCTCTGATACCAATTGTAGGAACGAAATCGTAAAGCAGAATACTCTAGAGGGGGGGTGAATAGAGTAGGCAGCGGAATATTGCTAATTAAAAAATTCGTTAGCAGTTAGATCACATATATAATTATAATCACAAAATAAATGACAGTTATAAAAGAGTGATCAGAAGGCAAACGCAAACACCTAGATTTATACTGGTTTTTCTCTTGTGAGTACTAGTCCAGTTGGAAGAACTCTAGCTTCCAGTTGAATCCACTATTGGAAAATCTCGCAAGTTTTTATACGAAGTCCTTGCAACTTCTACAGACGCGAGCTTTGATACGAAGAACTCGACCAACTTCAATTGTGAAGAGTCAATCTTTAATCAAGCCTCTGATTACAATCGCTCTGAAACTTCTAGACTGCACCGTACTGGAAAATCGACTAGAGGATTGTAACTGGCTTGGAATTTGAAAATGGAAGCTTTTTAGAACTCTTTGGAATAAATGTAAGCTTTAGAAGAGAAGAGATTGAAAGTGAATTCGTAATTTGAAATGATCGAAATCCTTCTCTATTTATAGTTTTTCCAAAAGCAGAACTCTGACAGAATTCGGGCAGAATTCGGACAGAACTCTTTGTAACCAACCACAACTGAAGGGAGACCAAGTTCAAAATCAAACGTTCACATAACGTTCAACTTGGCCGAACTCTGGCCGAACTCTGGTTGAGTTCTGTCAGGGTTTGGTCAGTTGATTTTGTGAAAAATAATTTTGGTTTTTTGAAAAAGTCCTTCAGAAGCTTTTTGTAAAAATAGATGTTTTTCAAAAATATAGGTCATTTTGAAAAGATAGGTCAGTTTTTGGATAGCCTATTTGCCAGTAAGACTTGGTGTACAATGTATTCCTAGACTCAATAAAATAAAAAATTACATTGCTTAGAAGAAAATACATTCTTGAGTGGCAAACAGCTTCGGTCTTGAACGGAGTAGATATCCATCTTTGATCAGTGTCCAAAACATCGTTAGTAAACATCTGAATGATTCATATATCGAGACAGAGTTTGATCAATTATTAAAATCAGGTTTGACCATGACCAATGGGCCATCATTTTGTAACGGGATTGTCTAGATCCCAAGGAGGGAAGGATGCAATCTTGGTAATTGTAGACAGACTGACCAAGTATGCCTATTTTATTTCCTTCAAGGTTGGTTTATCCACCAAAAGATTAGCATCTCTCTATATACGAAATATCTACCGGCTTCACGGAGTTCCACTCAGCATTGTATCAAACAAGGATACCCGATTCACTTCATATTATTGGAAGAGTCTACAGGAAAGCTTGGGTACTCAGCTAAAGTTTAGCACCGCATACCATCCACAGACTGATGGACAGTCCAAAAGGACTATTCAGATGCTTGAGGACATGTTGAGATTGTGTGTTTTATAGTTTGGAGGATCTTCGAAAGATCATTTATACCTGGTTGAGTTCTCATATAATAATAGCTACCAGGCCAGCATCCGTATGACACCATTTGAGGCATTATATGGACGTCGTTGCCGTACTCCACTAGCATGGGATGACGTAGGAGATCGAGTTATGCTCGGACCAGAGATGATTACGGATGCTACAGAAAAAATAAAGATGATCATAGAGACACTGAGAATTGCACAGGACCGCCAGAAGCATTGGGCAGATAGTAAGATCCGAACACTGGAGTTTGAGGCATAAGACAAAGTCTTTGTCAGGATTTCCCCTACTAGAGGTACCATCAGATTCGGCAGAGCTAGGAAGCTTAGTCCCAGGTATATTGGTCCATTTGAAGTACTAAGCAGAGTTGGAGAAGTAGCATACAACGAGTCTCGAGGGCGTGCACAACGTCTTCCACGTATCGTAGCTGAAGCTCTATGTATTAGACCAGGCCATATTGTGGATTACTCAGAGCTGAAAATTGGACCAAGTCTCACTGTGCCAGAGCAGCCAGTTGAGATAGTAGATCGCATGGAGAAGAGACTGAGGAACGCGGTGATTCCGCTCGACAAGGTAGCTTGGCGTCACCACTCTCCAAATGAGACTACCTGGGAGCGAGAGGCTGAGATGAAGGAGAAGTATCCTCATATGTTCTAGGTATGATCTTATCCTCTCTTTTTTCGTTAACTGGTAGAAATTTCGAGGACGAAATTTTCTAAGGAGAGAACGTTGTAAAACCATAATTTTTGTATTATTAATAAATAGGTTTTGTATAGTATAGTGTGTATAACTACTACTACTACTATTATTATTATTATTATTATTATTTTTATTTTTATTTTTATTTTTATTTTTATTTATTATTATTATTATTATTATTATTATATATTAGTTGGAATATGGAAAAAATATTTTTTTAGAAAATTAATTAATTGCAATGTTCTATTGATTGTATCTAAGGCCTTTTAACCGGAGCCCATTAGATATTGGTTTAAACCCGCTACCCAAACCCGTTAGACTAAATCCTACCCACTCTCCGGTCTACCCAGATCCACTCCACCCACTGAGGAACCCCCCACGTAGCTCTTTCTCTCTCCCTTACGTAATATCCCTCAGAAATCTACTCCTATTCCTCAAAAACTCACATAACACCCCAACCTTCTTACACCTCCCTCTTCTCCTCCCATACTTCATCCCTCCCAATTTCGATCACACCTTGGCGCTTCCTGCAACTCTCCAGAAGCATCAAAAGCCCTATTAGGGCATTTTTGACGCGCGACAACCGACCCCCGACCTGTCGAATGCCGTCGATCGGCCTCCCCGCATGCCTCCAGTACCTGCATGGCATCCCCGACGTCGTCGGCCGTCCATTCGACCCTTTTCGACCCACTAGCGCGCTCTCGTGCGTGCACCAGCGCCGACCGCCGGTGCGCCACTCCCGCCGGCCGTGCCGTCCTGAGTGCTAGCCTCGGTCGCGCCTCCGTGCGCCAGCAGCCGCGGGGCTATCCCCCGCGTGTCCCCCGCACCATGCCGCGCGCCTCCCATGCGTCCGCGTGCCGCCCCGTGCGTGCGCCGTTCCGCGCATGCGTCCTTGCCTCGTTCTGACGCCTTTGCGTGACCCGAGTCCGAGGCCTCCCCTTGATACTCCTCCAACCTTCAGGTAAGCCCCTGAACCTTCTGTTTAATTTTCAGATTGTGAAACCCAATTCTGGCAGACCGAAATTGATAGATTAAAGCTCTGTCAATTCCGGGATAGGTAGTTTACTATTTTTGTCCATATGTTTTATAATAGGTTTAATGGTTAGATTAGTGTTAGTATGAATATTAATGCCTTTATAACCGTCCGATTAGTTTTATAATTATTCAGAATAAATAATTAGTTTTATTAATGAAAACTGTAATTAGCTTACTAATAAATTATAGGAATTAGATTCATAAAGTACGATTATTCTAGGAAATAACGTTAGTTATTATTCCTTAATAACTCTTTTAATTATTCGCATAATTAAATGTTTCTCGTTAATTATTAATACAAAATATTTTTGTAATAAACTCACTAAAAGGTTTAATTAGCTTTTATCATATTAAAATAAGTTTTTAGATGGTATTTTAATTACTACTCTTATATATATATATATATATTTATATATATATATATATATATATATATATATATATATATATATATATATATATTATTTTATTTATATATATATATATATATATATATATATATATATATCTTAGATATTACTAAATAAATAATTTTCATAGTTTTATTATTAAAATGGTATTTTTATATTGAAAACTATCTATTTAAATATTATGGTTGGTTAATGTAAATAAAATGCAATTTAAATTTCAAAAGTATTTTTCGGATATTATATAAGTAAATCTAGATGGAATATTAGTTTACGAAAAACTGATTATTATTTACTAATAAATAAAATATAGTTTTTCTCGCATTATTTAAAATAATAGTTTTATTTGAAAATCGTTTTTTACCAATTAATATACATGGTTAAAGGTATTAGAAAATTATAGCTTTATTTCTCTAAAATATTTTATCACTAAACAATTATTTTGTTATTATTATTGGCGGATTTAGAGTCTAGACAATATCGTATTATTAATTAGAATTGTAGCAACCTTAGATTGGTAACTAAGTCATATTTCGCTAATGTAGGTTTTAGTTCCGGAACTTAGTCTGAATATTTCTCTGTCGTTACCTACATCATCGAAAAACCAAGGCAAGTTCATATTTATTCAAACTTGTGCTTTAGTTAATAATTAAAGTCATTGCGTCGTAGAATCATTGTATCGACACTTGATCCATGGGATCCATCTCGGACCCAAATCGATTGTTTGATTGACTCATTGACTCAGGATTGAAGAGTAGTGTTAACACATGTGGTCAAAGCCCCCTACTGCCTCATTTTGGATAGCGGAAGCCAACCCACTATCACGCCCCAGAACCAGAATACTGGAGAGCGGGGGACAGACACAGCCAGCTACGTACATTGAAGTGAATCCCACCTCGCAATACGGTCACGGCTGTCTAGATGCATGAGGGTTTACTACAAGCCCTTAGCCTCTTAGGGTCAAGAACAAGCCTAGTGTCTCAATCTCAAGCAAGCAACTAAATGTAACAAGAAGGTAGATCATCAAACAAACAAGGTAAGGCATCCCAAACATTACATAGTCAGATGATCATGAAGCTAGTCATACAAAAGTGAAGACTAGCAAGAGTTTAGGTCATATATGATCAACCCTAGAATTTGTCAATCATGTTACAGCCCTTAGACAGACAGAAATATAAATTCAACACGAGCTAACACTTGCTCGGCGGCTAAACGCCTCAAAAAAATAATTTATAATAAAGTGGAAGAGCAAAATAAAATTCACTCGTTGCCAGGGTTGCGTCTAGTTTGCATCATCTGGCTGGAAGGCTGAAACATCCTCGGGTGCTACTCCGAAATCTAGCCATACAAAACCAGCTGGGTCAGACCCCAAAAAGAACAAGTGCCACAAGGGAGGCTTCACTTAAGAACTAAAACTAGCATATTAGCACATGAGACATAAAGGATAATAAAATACATGAGTTAGAGAAAACAAGGTGATAAACGATAAGACAACTAAGGGACTATTCTGGTAGCCAAGTTACAACCCGTAAACCAAACAAGGACCGGGATTGTAATCCTTCACCTGAACAGAGCTTAGTCTCCAACCAATTATCGACAAGAGTAAGGCATAACAGTAATGTACAAAAATAACCATGTAGTGGTCTTGCTAGGTAAGACTAGACTGGACTCCATCCATCAATCACGGCCAAGCAATGAGTACGGCTTGATACTTTAACTAACTAGGGTTATCACAAGTCTAATTACCAACAAGATGCAATGAGATGTTCCAACAGCCACAAGCCCTGCAGACTTAATCCAGGTTATCCGGTCACAAGTTGAGAGAGTTGGATTAGGTGACTTGGGGGTGCAACACATGACAATGTGCTGGAAATGTGTCCTACTCGAAGGCAGGCTACAAGTCCAATTAGAGCGCCCAGATAACGGAACTGCCTGTAACTGGGAAATCTCTTCATGAACTTTATGATCAAACTAGTCTTTATCCTAGTCAGATTCAGTATGAATCCCTGACCGTGGTAACCAGAAATTCATGTCCTAGACATGATGCAAGACGAGATATGTAGCTTATACAAGCACAAACACCCACGGTGTCAAGACAAAAGTTACTTAGCAAGCCAAGATAGCCGTCACAACAGTATATCAAGATTATCATGTTGGATTTACTTATCAAGAGTACGCCACGACGGGCCACTATCATGTCATGTTACTTGTCAAGAGTACACTATAATGGGTCACTATCAAGAATCATCATGTCAAGTTACTTGTTACTTGGTAAGAGTGCACCTTAACAGGCCACTATCGTGTTCTATCCTTATATTATCATGAGTGAGAGAAACTTGCATAAAAATAGCTAGTAACATATTCTTGAAGCCCAGAAAAAGATCTACAACTTTTATGTTGGGAGTTGGAAGAAATTCTGGCCATAATTCAGCCAAATAGGACTTAAAATAGCCAAAAACAGCCAAAATAGGCCCTATGCGACATTCTGCGGCACTATGCAGCCTTCTGCGGTACTATGCAGCCTTCTGCGCACTATGTAAGCCATGTGGCATTATTCATTCCTGCGGCCGTGGCACTATTAATTCCTGCGGTTGCGACACTATTCATACGACACTATTCATTTCTGCGGCTGTGGTACTATTCATGCGGCACTATTCATTCCTGCGGCTGCGGCACTATTTATTCCTATGGCTACGGTACTATTCATTCCTGCAGCTGCGGCACTATTCATGCGACACTATTTATTCCTGTTGCTGTGGCACTATTTATGTAGTACTATTCATTCCTGCAACTACGATACTATTCATGCGGTACTATTCATCGTCCCTGCCAAATTTAGCACAGATAAACTAGAAAATGCTCAAATCCTATTTTGGTCATAACTTTCTCAAAACAAGTCAAAATCTAACTTTTTAAAGGTCTATTTTAGGTAAAATTGAATTTTCTACAACATAGAACAATCAAAACTTGAAAATAATAAAGTTTGGTAGATCAAAACCCATGAAAATTAAAAATGTCAAGTACTAAAGTGTCTTAGAATCTCGTGAGGAAGACAATAGAAAAACAAAAATGGAGTTCTTCCATGAAGCAAGTTGCACTTGCCTAGGACTTGGTAGGTGGGAGGAGTAAATGAAGAAGATGAAGAAGTAAATGAAAAAGTGATTGAGGAGAGAGAGAAAAGTAGTTGGGTTATATATCCTCCCTCTCCATCTTAAACCAAGCCAAGCCAAGCCAAACCAAGTCAAATTGAACCAAATCGATCAACAAACCAAGTCCAGATTAAACCAAGACTAGGCTAAGTAAAACAATTCCAATTACGGCCCACCTGATAAATGCTAGAAATCTCGTATAGGCACACAAAAATACGTATAACGGGAAACGGGAGTGACAACTCTATCCATCTTAAAAGAATTCCATCCTCAGAATTTAATCAAGAGGCTAGAGATGTCGGGGCAAGCAATATTAATCATAAGCAAGCTATGACTAGCAGTCAATCAAGCAATCATTCATGCAAGCAAGAAATTAAAAGCATAAGGCATAAGGAAGATATTATACCTTATGAGTCAAACAGGTGTGGATATCGTGAGCGGATATCATCCTCACGCTTCCACGTTGACTCGCCCAAAGAGTGGTGACCCCAAGCAACACGGACTAAGCTAATAGTCTTGTTCTTGAGTACCTTCTCCCTTCGGTCCAATATGGATACGGGTCTTTCCTCATACGAAAGGTTGGTACCAACAACCAATTCCGAATAATCAAGGACATGACTCGGATTCGAAATATACCGTCGTAATTAGGATATATAGAACACGTCATATACCTCACATAACGACGGTGGAAGAGCGAGACGATAGGACACATCACTGTCACTTTCCAATCCCGATATACGTACTCTTCATGGATTTTGTATACAGCCTCTGTATTTAGCATGTGCATAAATTTTGTTTATTATTTATTAATTTTGGCATGTAGCTTTTTTTGTATTGTCATTAGTGGAGCGATTAGGGATTAGGGTTTTCTTAAACCAATCCAACCCCTATTTAATATCCTCTTCCTCACTCTCTCTCTCCTCATTCACTCTTCCATTTATTTTCCTCAACCACCCATAGGCAAGTATAACTTTCCCAAAAAGAGGAGATTTTGTGCATTTTACATTCTTGATTTTTTTTTCTTGATATTATTTGTCTATTTTGTTCTTCTCTTCATTCTCTACAAGTTTAGTTCTTGAAGCTTTTGATTTTGATGGCTAGATTTGTGTAGATCTAAGTTCCTAAAAATTATGGTTTCATGGGTTTTCATGGTTTTGATCTATCAAACTTGGCTATTTTCGAAAACCAATGGTCCTATGTTGTAGGAAATTTGATTCTATACAGTTTTGACCTTTGAAAAGTTAGATTTCGACTTGTTTGGAGGAAGTTATGGCCGAAACAATATTTGGGATTCTCTGAGGTTCGCCTATGCTGGCTGTGGCAGGAATGATGAACAGTCCCCTGCAGCCACATAAGCAACGGCAGCCACATGAGCATTTGTGTCGCATAAGCTTTGCAGCCGCATGGCATTTTCAGCCGCATAAGCTTTCGTGCCGCAGCCGCTTGTCATTCCCGGCCGCATGAGCATCTGAGCCGCATAAGCTTTTCCAGCCGCATGGCGCTGGGCAGTTTCAGCCGTATAAAGTACATTCCGGACCGTATGACCCGCATTGGCCGAGCCGCATGAGACTCAGTCTTATCTGGCCGCATAAGGCCCAGTGATTCACTAGCCGCATAGGACTTAGCTTCCTGAGTCGCATGCGCCCTTTCCTTTTGGCCCCATATGCATGATTTTTCCCCAGCCGTATGTGCCTCTTTTCCACTGTCGTATATGCCCAATTTCTTGAGCCGCATGAGTATCTCCTTTCCTTGCCGCATAGGCCTTAGCCGCAGGGTTGTTGCCGCATATGCTTGATTAGTTCCTGAGCCGCATAAGGCTCCATCTTCCAGCCGCATAGGTCTGCTGTCCATAGCCGCATGTGCCCTTCTCCTCCAGCCGCAGGAGCCCCTGCTTTCCCAGTCGCATAAGCGTTGGCCGTATGAGCCTCAGTCGCCTGTTCCCTTGAGTATCAGTCCTCATTTCTGAGCTGACTACCTATGTGATGGCTGGATATCCCTATGTGTGTACCGAGGTACAATCTACGTGAGCACCGATGTGCTATTCTATGCGCTAAGTGTTCCTACATGATACCTGCTAGTACCACCAAGAGTCCAGCATTTACATAAGTAATGGTCAGTAGCAATGGCATGGTATGTGTTGTGTGTTGCATTACACCAAGAAGGGGGAAATATATGTATGACTCATTAAGCCAGTACGGATTCCTTCTTAGGGTACTCATACGACATACGACATCTAGAGGAGCGAACATGTGACCACGACATGTGATCTCTGAGGATAACCTAGGGATCAACTAGGCAACTAACTTGGTAGATGCATTGGGTGGGAAAAATCCCGAGATCGTGCCATACTAGCCACCCCAGGTCCAGGCCTGACGTGTTACACTACACCAAATTGCCCAATTTCTAACGGATCATTTTTTCAGTTACTAACAGGTTCAACCCGTTACAAATTACCAATTCAGTAAAACCATTAGTATATGCTATTGTCCGTTAGAAATATACTTTTTTTTCTTTCTAAAATCATTATTTTTGGAGGAAAAAATCTGGCACACAAATAGAAAAGCCAAATTTATTTGGCGCTTCAATTCCCTCCAATTTCAGTATACATTTCTCAAATTCCCTAAACCTAGGCACTGCCCATCCATCAAATTTATTTGTTTTCCTCTCTCTCTCTCTCGCTCGATCTCGTTCGCCTCTCTTTCTCTCTCTCTCTCTCTCTCTCACACTTGATCTCATTTACCATTTCCACCAAATAATCGGGTCTTCTCTTATCATTAACTCTGGCACAGCTAAGCAACTAACAAGCTCAGGCATGGCTAAGCGACCAAAGAACTCCAACATTCTTCCCATCATAAGCAGGCCTGTCTCTCTCTCTCTCTCCCTCTCTCTAGCCATTGCAAATCTTTTTGGATTCTTTGTTTCTTATATTTATTTCAATATGGCTGCTATATATTGTTCATCTGTTGATAAAATAAAGTATAGAGTGTTGATTATTCATGAAAGGGAGCGTGCAGATTTGTAATAATTTTTTTGGTACAACTTTGTATAGCTACCATTACCAAATCTGACCATTGGATGAATTAAAACTCAACATTGCCTTATTCAGGACTGATCATTGGATATGGATCATATTTGTACTTAATGATTAACTAATTTTATTAGATAAATCTTGACAAGGATTCTTATGCAGGTTGGGGTTTTAGCTCCAAGTGCTTGATTTTTGGGTTCTAGACCAATATAATTTCAGTCCATTGGAACTAGAAATGGTTGTTTGTTTTGCAAGATGTGATGGTTGCCACTATCAGTCAAGTAGTGATAGCTAACACAGGAAATGGAATTATCATGGTTTATGACTTACCTTTAGGATTCATGAGTTGCTTCTTCTTTTTTTACTTTTATAAACAAACGAACATGATTTTAAGTGCTTCTAGGATAATTTAAGCAAATAAACCCATGTTACTTTTGAGCATGTTCAGGACTCACGAGCATGTTTTCTGTTTTCAAAGATTGAGAGAAATTAGTGTTGTAGTTTACAGCTCTCAAGTGATCTATAGACCCTCTTCCAAATGTTGTAGGAAGTTATAAACATTTATAGTTTTGGTGGAGGAGGATGATATATGCTAAAATTAGCTACTATTTGTTGGAATGATTGGTGCATAACCTGCTTACTTTTGAGCAAGATCATATGTTTCTCTTATAGAAAAAATGACAAATACAAACAAACAAAAATACATTGGTATCTTAATTTGATAATATCGTTGGAAATTTGGCGTAATAGTCTTGACAATGCTGTTGGAAATGTCTAGAATGATTTATGGCATATATTTTAATAGTCTTGATGAGATTCGATGCCTTTGTTTGCTTCATGTGATCAGCAAAATGATCCATATAATTTTATGTTGTTTTTAGTTGGCAATACAAAATGATTGGTTTTATGAGACCTCAGACATAAAAGAAAAAGTGATGGTGATCATATCATGAAATTAGCATAATGTTCATATGACCTACAAAGTAGGTCCCTTGTGCATGTCGTCGTGTTTGGCTATCATAATTAGGGTCTTGTGTCTACTTGTCTAGTGAACTAGAATTGCCTTTGTACTTTGTGTGATATTGATAAGTCATAGTTTCTAGCATCTTTTAAATCACTCTCAAATATATCTCTCTCTTTTCCTGCATATGCCCTTATGATTTCAAACTAAACTATAGTAACTTTATTAGTAAAATATGGACGATAAGATTAAAGTGTATTTGTAATGTCACTAATGTATCATCTTCATATTTTCAATTACTCTCAAATTACTTTATGGCTATATACTAAAACCTAGCTTAGCTATCTATTACTGTTATGGAAGAGTTGCTTCGTATGCCTTTTTATAAATGAATAAAGCTAGGATAATCTTTGTTCACATAATCTTTTATAGTTTTATTATATTAATTTTGTTCCATGTTATTCTCCTCATTTTTTACATTTTATGACGATCCTCGTTATTTTGTATGTCATACTGAAGGAGTTACTTCTTTTGGAAGATGACATAAATGCTTTGGAAGAGATGTATCCTTAAGGAGAAAAAGGTGTGGGTAGCAATTCATTAAATAGTCTAAGATTCTAGGTAAGTAAGTGCATCATTCCCTATTTTTATGCTTTTATTCTGGAACAGGCGGAGACTGATTGGGTTTTAATTATCCTTAGTTATCTGGGAAAACTTATCGTGTGCATCCTTGGGTAAGTGCTATACACAACTACAATATGCATGCCTTCTTTTTTGGGTCTATTATAGCCTACCAGTCACATGATCTATTAGTTATGTTCCTTTGATATGTCCACTATGCTCTGAATGTCTGCTTATGAGATATTGGTTAAACATGTTTGTGGGAGTGTATATTTCTTCAAGCTTCATAATATGATCAGGATAAAATAGAGGATCATTGCAAAGGGTTGGTATCGTTTCATATTACATATAGAGAAAGAAGGGCAAGTGCGGTTTGAGCGACACAAGTTGAATGGCCGCAAATGGGTTCACATTGACACCAAGGAAGGCCATCTTCTTCATCCCTTCTATACTACTGCTTGTGCTGAGGCTATTGATGAAAGTCAGTTGTGCTAGGCAGAAGGATCAACCTGAGGTATTCGAAAGTGAAAATGATATCAATTTGATTAAATATAATGAAAATCAGGAGTATGCAGTAGAAGATGCCAAGGAGAAATATGTAGAGGATCAGTTTGATAAATCAACGTTAGAATTCAATCTTGATCTCCCTGAAACAGTTGTTATTCTGATCAAGATTCGCGCCAATCTGCTCATGATTCCTTTGCAACTTTGCCATGTTATGATATTGAGCTTTACTTTTTTTTATTATACAAAGGATATATGTATTCAATGATTATCTATGTGATAAATCCATCAATGAATTTTTATTTTATCATAGATAAATTCTATAGTTGGCTCATATCAGGATGCATATTCATCCTTTTTGGTCTACCACAAAATTTCTTGTGTATTGTATAACTGTCTTTGGCATGTTCGATACATCTATCATGTGTATGTTCGATATGATCTATCAGCCTATTGGGATTAAATTCTAAAATTAATTTTTTTTCCCAATTTTTTAGATATACTAAAGTTCCATTTCTGTTAGTATTCACCTCTAAAATTATTATTATTTTACGTTTTTTAAATATACTAACGGCAATAGCCCGTTAATATCCAATTCTATACACTTCTACAAACCTGTTAGAAAAATAATTACTAACGGCTATAGCCGTTAGAATAGTTGAAATACTAACGGACATGATCCGTTAGAAGGACAGTTAGTAATATTACCCACGCCTAAATACTCACAAAATTTACCTGTTAGAATTAATTTTTGTAACATGTTTAGGCCGTTACAATACATGTGTTTTGGTGTAGTGTCGGGTTGGCCGCCACGGATATGGTTTCATTCGCCTATAGCGAATAGCTATATCCGACTCCTACGAGCTATGTGTTAAATGTTTAGCGCGGTAGCCCTCCGGGGGACTGGTGCATAATCAAAGTGTTATATGTCTTATGGTTTGGCTAGCCCTGCTGGGTTGACACGATCTGAGGATTCCCTTTAATCAATATATCGAGAATAACCCCGCCAAACTTAGAAAGTCGCAGGATTGAATGGCCGCTTGGAAAACGACTTGACTGTGCTTGAGCCATCCGTTAGTAGCTGAAGGACATGGACTGTCATGGTGCTTGGTCCAACCCATGTCCTTGTTTGGTTGTTGGGTTGGTCTATCGTGCTAGGACAGGCTGTGGCCCGAGGTTACGACCGGAAGCTTTATTTACTATTGTAATATTATTTTATGCTTAGGTTTTATCTCACTCTTTTGTGCTCTCTTGTGGCACTTGCTATTCGGGGCTGACCCCGCTGGTTTTGTTTGGCCAGCTCACGTAGCAGAGCCTGAGGATCCGACCTTCTTCCCTGACGTCCATGGTGCATACTAGGAGCATGGCTTGCGGGAGACTCGAGTGGGTTTCTTCTCCACCACTCTAGTATCTTTATTTATGTCCTGGCGTTTAGCCACCGGCACCTGTTTAGCCGGCTAATCTAGACATTTTGTCTTACATAATTATAATTAAATCAGACTGCAGCTGAATACAATTTTGTACTTATGACTCTCTGGGCTTGCTAACTTATAAAGCTAGATCCCCATGATCATTCTGATGAAGCGTCAGTGACGCCTTACTGTTTTATCTTATATGTTCATTAATTGATGTTTTCTTGCTTGAATGATTGAGACATAGATGTTCTGTGTGACCATAGGAGACTTGAATATTGCATACACCCCCTTGTCTCTCGATAGCAACGATCGCCGTATGACGTTTGTATACCTCATATGGAGTAGCTGGCCTAGTCCGTCTCCGTATTTCGGTACTGGGGCGTGACAAGGTTTATTGGTGGCCCATGCAGGTCTGACTTTTCAGACTTGTGGGGTGTAACTATTATAGGAGTCTCAATCAAAACTTGTTCCCTTTGAATCTCTTGTCTCAATTTCTCTTGCCTCACCTTGATTGATAACCTGAATTGCATCCTCGAATCCTTCTCGTCCTGATAATTAATATCATGTACCTTTCCATATAGGGGTGCTTCTTTCTCAGTAGCTGGTGAGGCCAACATGGAGGAACAACCGACAGAGCATGGCTCGACGGGGCAGCAACCGAAAGGAGTACATTCTCCTGACCAGATCCGAGTGGAAGTAATATCAGAGCCAGTGGAACCACAGGGTCTAGAAACTCTTGCACCCCCAGCGTTGCCAGCAGTGACGCCAGTACCTGATGCTGCAGCACTCTTGGAGGTCATCCGGGAATTCCTGGCCACTCAGCAGCGTCAGGTGGCAGCCCATCAGCAACAGCAGACCCGACAGCAGGAACAGAATGTGATACTGAATCAGGGGTTACAATTGGCCCTTGAGAGAAATGTCAGGAATGATTCGGGGGCATCGGGGAGGTTTTGTCGACTTAACCCGAGATATTTTGACGGCACGGAGGATGCCATCACGGCGGATGCATGGCTTCAGGATACTGAGGCCATATTGACCGCAGCAAAGGTTCCCGCAGAAGAGAAGGTTGACTAGGTCAGACTGATACTTCAGGATCTCGCCCGTAATTGGTGGGCATCAGAAGAGGTTGGACTGAGGCATCCTATTCCCTGGGATAGCTTCTGCACCAGATTTAAGGCCAAGTATTTTGGCGTGGTAGCGCGGTATGAGCTACAGCAGAGGTTTATCAGTCTCAAGCAGGCTGGTAAGACGGTGGATGGATATGCAGTAGAGTTCTGCAGACTGAGTCGGTTTGCACCGACGATGGTAGCTACAGAGCCGAAGAAGGCGATAAGGTTCCAGCAGGGACTTCATTTGGAGATTCTACAGCTAGTAGAAGGGCACGACTATCAGACTTTTGATGCCATTTTAACGGCAGCTCGGAGGCATGAACTCACCCAACAAAGGTTGGTGACAAGACATGGGGGCCAAAAGAGGTCTCATCCCCAGAGCAGAGGCGGAGGAGCAGTGCAGCGAATATCGACGCCAGCACTGGCATCCGTATTCATGAGTCAGGAGCACCGCGGAGGGCGGCGGTATCAGAGATAACAGCACCAGTTCGGCATCAGCCGCAAAGGAACCAGCTGCAGCGCCACGGGGCGTCCATTGGATGTACTTACCGTGGTAAGGGAGGACACACTAGGGATGTGTGTCGTTCAGCTAACGGGTTATACATGAGGTGTGGCAGTCCAGACCATAGGATTGCCAATTGTCCTATGATACAGAGGGCAGGAGGGCCAGTTCAGCAGTTTTCGACATTACCAGCTCCAGGGGCAGCACCGAACAGAGGACCAGCATTGGCCGTGAGGTCGCTATCCCAGCGTTTACCAACGCAGGCTCAGATATTTCGCCAGGCACAGAACGAGAAAGGCCCGCAGAGGTCGCAGCGACAGCATGGTCGAGGAAGGCAGCAGGAGGGAGCTCAGCAAGGCCAGGACCAGGCCTTAACCTTATTACTGGAAGATGCGCTAGCTTCAGGCAACGTGGTTGTAGGTAATATTTTTGTTACCTCTTTTCCTGCAGTAGCATTGTTTGATTCGGGGGCTACCCACTCTTTTATATCTGTACGATTTGCGACATGTATTAGATTGGAATTCGAGGCATTGCCAGAGAGGATGAATATACTCACTGGTAATGGGCTCGTAGGAGATAGTAGAGTGTGCTTAGCGTGTCCAGTTGTAGTGATTGGGCGATTATTGCCCACATTATTGATTGAGTTCCCTATGGGCAACTTTGACGTTGTCCTAGGCATGGACTGGTTGAGAAACAGTCATACGACGATAGATTGTCGGGGAGGTAGGTTAGTATTTAATATACCTGGCATTGAGGAGTTTGTCTTTGTTCGATCATTGGAAGATCGACCCAAGGGCATTGTTGCAGAGGCATTGGCAGAGCAGGAGCAGATTCCAAGGGTGGTCAGAGAGTTTGCTGATGTATATCCAGATGAGCTTTCGGGTTTACCATCTGTGAGAGATGTGGAGTTTTACATTGAGCTGAATCCTGGGATGGAGCCTAAAGTTGGCAGGGTCTATAGGATATCGCAGTCAGAGTTGGATAAGTTGTACCAGCATGAAGAAGAATTGAAGGCAAAGCAGTTTATCAAAGACAGTAATTCACCATGGGCAGCACCGGTGATTTTGGTACCTAAGAAAGATGGATCGACGCGGATGTGCATTGATTACCGGCAGTTGAATACAGTAACAGTGAAGAACAAGTATCCGTTACCAAGGATTGATGACTTGTTTGATCAATTGAGTAAGGCTTGCATCTTCTCTAAGATTGATCTTCGATCTGGATATTATCAAGTGAGGGTCCGGGAGCAGGACATATCCAAGACAGCATTTAGATCACGGTATGGGCATTATGAGTTTCTGGTGATGCCATTTGGACTGACTAATGCCTCAGCAGTATTCATGGATTTGATAAATCGCATGTTTTTGCCCTATTTGGATAAGTTTGTAGTAGTGTTTATGGATGGCATCCTCGTCTATTCCAGTAGTGAGGAGGAACATAAGAAACATCTTCGGACAGTTTTGCAGACCCTGAGGGAGCATCGACTTTATACGAAGCTTAATAAATGTGAGTTTTGGTTGAATCATATTTCATTCCTGGAACACATTATTTCTGGAGCAGGAGTATCAGTAGACCCGAAGAAGGTTGAGGCAGTGGAGAATTGGCCAGTTCCGAAGACGGTAGCAGAAGTGCAAAGTTTCTTAGGATTGGCAGGTTACTACAGAAGGTTCGTGGCAGACTTCGCCAGGATTTTGGCACCCATGACGCGTTTGACACATAAGGATGTAGAGTTTGTTTGGTCAGCAGAGTGTCAGACATCATTTGAGGAGTTGAAGAAGAGATTAATCTCAGCCCTGATCCTGACCCTTCCAGTAGGATCGGGAGGGTTTACAGTGTATTACGACGCATCCGGGAAGGGACTTGGATGTGTATTGATGCAGCACGGTAAGGTGATAGCATATGCATCTCGGCAGCTTCGAGATCATGAGAAGAATTATCCGACTCACGACCTGGAATTAGCAGCAGTAGTGTTTTCACTTAAGTTACGGAGGCACTATTTATATGGGGATCGAGTGGAGATTTACACTGATCATAAGAGTTTAAAGTATGTGTTTACCCAGAAGGACCTGAACATGAGGTAGAGGAGGTGGTTGGAATTACTAAAAGACTTTGATGTAAATCTTCAGTATCAGGCAAGGCGAATATGGTAGCAGATGCCTTGAGCATGAGAGGTGGTGCATTCATTCTAACCACGCAGAGGCATATTTTGGAAGATCTTCAGGAAATGGGAATTGAAGTGATCTTGCCGTAAGATACAGGAGTTATGGCCAGTTTGCAGATCCAGTCTACTCTCGTAGAGAGGATCAGAACAGCTCAGGCGGAGGATCCACGAATCCAGAAGCTTCGATCGGAGTGTGAGTCAGGTCTCAGGAAGGAGTTAGTAATCCATGAGGATGGTACACTTAGGTTCGGGAACCGTCCTTGTGTACCCGGTAGAGACCTTCGACACGAAGTTATGACACAAGCTCATAGTTCTTCTTATGCTATTCATTCCGGAGGCACAAAGATGTACCAGGATATGAAGCAGCACTTTTGGTAGAATGGCATGAAGAGGGAGATAGCGAGATTCGTATCCAGATGTTTGGTTTGTCAGCAAGTAAAGGCAGAACAGCAGAGACCAGCTGGATTGTTGCAGCCACTTCCTATTCCGGAGTGGAAGTGGGAGCACATCACGATAGACTTTGTGACCGGTTTACCTAGATCTTCGACCGGCCAAAACGCAGTTTGGGTAATCGTGGATCGGCTCATGAAGTTTGTACATTTTCTTCCTTTCAGAGTAGGGCAGTCTACTGAGTAGCTGACAGAAATGTATATGAAGCAGATTGTGAGGCAGCATGGTGTTCCAGTCAGCATAGTATCAGATCGAGACACCTGGTTCACCTCTCACTTCTGGCAGAGTTTGCATCAAAGTTTGGGTACCAAGTTGAGGTTCAGTACAGCCTATCATCCGCAAACGAATGGACAATCAGAGAGAACCATTCGGACCTTGGAAGATATGTTACGGGCTTATACTTTAGACTTCGGTGGAACTTGGAAAGATCATCTTTATTTAGTAGAGTTCTCTTATAATAATAGTTATCATGCCAGTATACAGATGGTACCGTTTGAAGCATTATATGGAAGAAAGTGCAGGTCCCCTCTGGCATAGGACGATGTGGGAGAACGAAAATTGTTGGGACCAGAGATGATCACGCGGACCGTGGAAACAGTCAAGATGATCAGAGAGCGGCTTCGAGTCGCACAAGACAGACACCGCCACTGGACAGGTCAGTATCGAAGGCCTCTAGAGTTTGGCGTCGGTGACCAAGTGTTTCTACGAATTTCGCCGACTCGGGGTGTTATTAGATTTGGAACCCGAGGAAAGCTTAGTCCGAGATTCGTTGGTCCTTTTGAGATTCTCGCTCGGGTAGGCGATGTTGCTTATCGGCTTGCCCTTCGTCCCTCGCTATCTGGCGTACATGATGTGTTTTCATGTATCTCAGTTACATGGGTATGTCCCGGATCCGAGTCATGTCCTCGACCATTCGGAGTTAGTCGTTGGTACCGACCTAACTTTCGAGGAACAACCCGTGTCTGTAGGCCTCAAAAATGAAAGTCACGCTGAGTTGATCAAGACAGAGTCAAAAGTCACGCTCAGTTGATCCAGACAATATAAACAAATCACGCTGGGAGACAGCTCATCATTTGTCAAAGAGTAATTATGACTGACAACACGACAGTCGAAGAATATCTCTTCGTATGCCACGTATACACAGAATTCGAGAGATCATCGCCGTCTATTACGTAATTTTTGAAATCTTCTTCAGCAAGACTCAGCCTTCGTCGAGTTGGCGTACCAAAAGGGTTTCTTGTCATTTAATGCGACTGACAAAGCAATCACTGTCAGAGATTTTGTGTCAGTCGAGACACGCCGAATCAATACAGCTGGCAGTTCTATCTCAAGTCTGCGTGTATTTGTGATCTTCATCTCAAGTTTGCGTGGATTCTGAAGTTTTCTGCCTCAAGTTTGCGTAGATTTTGAAGTTCTTTGCCTCGAAGTCTGCGTGGATCCTGAAGCTTCCTGCCCCAAGTTTGCGTGGATTTTGAAGCTTTCTA
Organism: Iris pallida; assembly: GCA_029216955.1. Taxonomy (NCBI): domain Eukaryota; kingdom Viridiplantae; phylum Streptophyta; class Magnoliopsida; order Asparagales; family Iridaceae; genus Iris; species Iris pallida. The sequence goes on along the minus strand of JANAVB010024400.1, from coordinate 26,179,459 downwards.
CACCGAGTTCGCGTGGATTTCGTCTTCAACAAGTCTGCGTGGATTTTATCAAATTGGAGTACGTGGCAGCCATGCCACTGATCTCTCGCCTGCGTGTCCTGTAACTTGTACACGACTCATGCATGATTGCTATGCGTCCAACAGTTACAGGCCACGTCCAGTAACTGCTCACAGCCTTGTGTATGTTAAATCCTGCGTGATTTTTAATTAGGCATAGGCTGTGAAGACAGTTATCTTTTCAGTTATTATTCTTGACTCTATAAATAGAGTTCTTTTCCTCATTCATTGTATAGATACATTGATATCTACTGTCAAAATTTTGAGAGCTTTTCTTCTTCGCATAGTCCAAGGGATAAAGCGATCGTCTTCTAGATCGGATTCCTACAGTTGTAATTTTCCCAGAAACACAACAAATAAAGAGAATTTCTTTATGGAAAACACTTAGTTATTTAACAATGAGGGTTTTTCTACTAGTTGATATTATGTCCATGTTGTCCATTATTAATGTAGGCTTGGTTTTTCAAAAAAATAACCACACAATAATAAACATGCATAATTAGAAAAAGTAAAATGACAAAAATAAGAGAAAATATCCAACTATTATGGTCATCTTTGCTGCTCCGTCCTCAACTATTCGAATCCAAAATCTGGCGCTGCGCAGATCTATACGGGGTTCGATTTTTTTTTTTTAGGTTTTGGCTGTCGATTCTTTCATCGAAAATCATCTGTCTCTGGATTGCTCAAAACCAGTATCTCGTCCGGCGTCAAAAACAGCCACAACCGCCATCACGATTGATCAAAAATAATTAAAATTACATTAATTATATGCCTCTCGAAGGAGTTCACACATAATCTAGATTGAAAAATTAAATTAATAAGCACGATCAACCCTCGTGATTTTAATTACATCCACAGCAACAACAACATCCACGACATGTCCGTGGTTTAAACAACACAATAAAAAAATATGCATTGGACCATAATAGTTGGATCTAAGATGCCTGCAAAATCGAGTTAGAACAGATCTACATCTACCGACTATTACATAACGCAAGTTTTATTGGACAACATGGACGTATCAATCAATACGTAGATCCAAAGTGGCTCTGATACCAATTGATGGAACTGGAGATTCCCAGGACCCTTCCTTTGGAGTGCGTATTGATCGATAGAAAGTTAAACAGATCTAATACGTGTTCTAACCCTTCATAGGCGGAAACTAGGGTTCACGAATTATACCTGCGACGGAAAGGAGACAAGTAATTCCTGGCAATCTCGAGCGGACGACCCCAAGATCTTCTGTACGTATTCCTTCCTCGAGTTGGACGTCGTGTGGGCGACGATCTCCCAACTTTTTCTTCTCCTTGGCAGCACTCTCTTTCTCTCCTTACGTGAATCACGAATTTAGAGAAAATTTCAGATTTCTGATCAGTAATCTGGCGGCCAGAGAATAGAGGATATATATAGGCTACGGCAGGGACCATGAGGAGAAATTAGGGTTAGGCCTCCTAACGGATCTGGATATCCCGTGTTCAGCCCGAACACACAATCCAGGCCCATTAACAATAGCTCGGTCCACTAATGAGCTATTGTTGCACTACCTCCCTAATCCCAAATTATGTTTGTGGGCTCCTTTTATTATATGCTCGTTTGGCTCCCTATGTTAAGATATCGTATGTCCGTCGATCAAATTAAGTTACTGACAACTATATTGATTCGACATCTTTTATCCTTAAGTAGTACCGCTCAACTTTATTTGTCATATCGGATATAATCCACCTGCAGGGTTTACATGACAATCCTTATGAGCTCCTTAAGAGGACATCATCAACCCGATGTATCGGGACATAGATTCCATTTATAATCAACAGCCCATCATACATACAATGTTATTACCCAATTCATAGAGGTTGTTGATCCATAATGAATCTCACTCTTTTATGAGTCAAAGTAATGCACATTGCATATATATGTCCGTTATTATATCCGGATTAGGAGTGCAAGCATCCATAATAACAGAGGTATTTGTTCTCTTATGTAGTCAGTACAAAGAGAACAACCTCAAGTGGTCCTGTTCAATACACACAAAGTGTACTAGTGTAAACCTATAGTCTACATAGACTAATACCAGATTATACTACAACCTTTCCAATAGATTGTCCAAGTCCATCTAGGTTGTGAACTATTTATATACTCCATAGGAAACTGATAATATGATCTTCTGTGTGACACCACACACCATATTATCTACAATATAGAATATCCGACATTTGCATTAACACTTGCAACAAATAGAATATGCAAACATTTGCCCATATGATTCTCATTCAAAATTTAAGGAAATAAGGTTACTACAAAAGTGATGCTTTTAGTATATAACCCTAACAGTAGACTGGACTTGGCCACGAACTCGTATCCCAAAATTGGGAGCGGGCCGTGACAAGTTTTTATGGTGGCCCATGCAGGTCCAATTTCGTAAAAGACTGCGAACTCGTGGTAGTACTTAAGTTAGTCGTACTACTATGAGTCTGCAAATAGGGTTAGGAGGTTATATCATCCACAGTAGGATTTTCGACCTTATGAGTCTATTTTATCTTAGGATCTACTGCCTCTTAAATTGCATCTTGCTTGATTTCGTCCTTGATTTCTTCGATATGTTTGTATCTACCGTTCTAACCATATTATTTCTTTCCTTTTAGTTCGTAATAGTTGAGACAAGGCGCAGTACGATCCGTAAGGGGAAAAGGGTAGCTAACCCTTATGCTACTCCCGAGCCCGAAGGATCGACGACAGAGAGTACAAAATTCGTAGAGCCCTCTAACCATAAGCCAGATAGAGTTGGTGCTAAGGATCTTCTACCACCACCACCAACAGCCCCAACCCAAGGAGTAACTGTGGATGGAGCTCATATCCTTACGATACTCCAGGGCATGATGGAGACTCAGGAGAGACATGCAAATGTTCTAGAGAGGAGCGTAGAAGTGCGACAAGATCGTGTGGGTACTATTGATGGGTTTCATAAGATGAACCCACCTCCATTTACTGGCTCAGAGAAACCTATAAAAGTCACCAACTGGCTAGTGGAGATAGAGACACTACTAGAGGCATCGGAGCTTCCACCGGAGAAATGGATAAAAGCAGTAAAGTTGCAGCTCAAGGATAATGCACATCATTGGTGGACGGCACAAGAAAGACGATTGGGCAAGAATGTGTATGGAAAGAGTTTACGGACCTCTTCAATACCATGTTCTTCCTCACCACTGTTCGGAAGGAGCTGTGGAATCAGTTCATACGACTAGAGCAGGGGAGCATGACAGTAGACAAATATGATGCATAATTTAGTCGCTTGAGTTGTTTTGCTCCTATTTTTGTACTACAGAAGAAGAGAAGGCGAAGAAGTTCCATTCTGGGCTGAATTACAAGTTGCAGAGTTTGACAGCGTCAGTAGACCCAACATCCTATACAGATATCTTGAATGCAGCTAGGCGTCAAGAATATATCCTAAGGCAGAAAGTAGCTTCCCAAAAAAGAGGTAGAGATGGTAGTCTTCAAGAACCATCAAAATGTCCTAATAATTCTCAGAAGGCCCTTCAAATCCAGCATCAACATCATCCTCCAACTAGGGTGGTATCATCCCAGCCACAACTGCAGCATATCCCACCCAAGCCTAAGTTTAATTATTGTAGAAGAGAAGGACACAAGTGGGACCATTGTAGGAAGAGGTTAGGACTTTGTCTCCTTTGTGGATCACCAGACCACCAAGTACGAGAATGCCCCGCAGCACCAGCTCATAAGCCAGTTTCGCAACAACAGTCTGGAGGAGCACAACGTCAAGGACAAGCATTTGTGGCTGTGACTCAACCCCAAGAAATAGGTAACTTAAATATGTTTCCTTGAAAGCCTTCTTTAGTTTTAGTTGCTATGCACGCTTAGTTAGTTTGTAGTATGCTTATTATCGATCAATTCCCTTATGTTCCTAGCCATTATCTCTCCGTGACTTAGCTTAAGAAATTATTGCTTGTAAGAGTTAGGTATTATACTATGCTATTTGTGATATTTGCTTTTTGAGGGCAAAAATCTTTTAAGGGGGATAGTTTGTAGCATTTGGGTTCCTAGAATCTATCTTCTATTTTGGAGATTTTTTTTATTTTATTTTAGTTAGAATCAATTATTAACTAGGATATCGACAAGGGATCGTAAGATTTTTGCCTAAGCCTATAGGTTAGATATAAGAAAATTAGGTCGTATATGGTCTATGGGGCCCCTAGATAATCCCTAGTATATTATTTCACCATTTTAGAATTTTCAAGATTTTATGAAGATTTTTAGATAGTTTTATATATAATTTTATTATTTTTCTAAGCTTCTATGAATTACTGTGAGAGCACCCGAGAGTAGTTTTGAGGCCAAAGAATTTATTTGGGCTCTAGAACCCTTAAAATATTTTCTAGATTTTTTTAGGAATTTTTAGAAATTTTCTGGGATTTATTTGGGATTTTTAGGATTTTTCCTGATTTTTAATTAATTATTTGTAATTAAAAACCCATTTTCCCCCTCAATTACACAGTCAGCCGAGCGGGGGGCCACCCGTCAACCACTGAAGCGGGGAGGGACAGGCCCACCCGTCAGCGTCTGGGAAAGCTCCACGTGGGTTTCCTTAATTGGAAGCCGAGCCAAGCGGTTGAGCTGGCTCACCCCCAAGCCGGCTCACATATGAGCCATTGGATCTGGGCGGGAGGCAGCAGATGCTGCCACGTGTCCCCGCCCAGCCGCCTCAAGCCATTCCACCGACTCCCTTTTTACTATATATATATATTATTATATTTTAGGTTTCCGAAAACCCTATTTTAATTCAGCAGCTTTTTGTGGGAGAGTTCGATAGGATTCTTCGACTTCGCGGAGGGATTGTCGTTGATCTAGACGTTTGTTTTACACGCTGTTTTTTTTGTTAGAAGCGTATTGAGGTTAGGTTTCTGAATATACAATTTATTTTCTGGTATTTTGATCTCAAATTTTTGAATAATTATTTGAGTGCGGTTGTCCAAAAATCAATATGTTGCACGGTTTTTGAGATTTCGAGCGATCCCGAACTCTGTTTCGCGATCCATTTGAAGTTTTGGAAAGTTGACACCGAGATCTACAATATATAATTTTTTCAAAAATTTAGAGTTTAATCTAGTATTTTATTTTGTTCATAGAAGTCAGATTTGTTCAACGGTTCATCGATTTGGTCATGGTTAGCCATAATGGCGATAACTTTTGACCAAATCGTGATTTTGTGGCACGGTTGATTCCAGTGCACTCATGGCAATGAAATATATCATGTTCCATACTCAAACTTTTGAATTCATAATGTTTGACTAGTTAGTCAATAGTATGTCTCGGTTTGCGTGCTACGGGTCCCAAATTTGGAACCGTGACTTTCCTTGGCCAAATATTTATGTGTAAATTATTATTTCAGAATTAAATAGTTTAAAATAAGATTTTAGAGAATTTACTCCAGAATTTAAATATTATTAATTAATTTAACCCATTAGCCACTTTCTAGGATTTTTAGAGTGGAAATCGTTGATCTAACTTGTGGTTATTTTTGTGTCAGAGTAGATCGGACTACGACGTCTTGACTTATGATTTTATCATCTATCGGAGCAGACAAGTATCACTATGACCTATGTTTCCTTTATTTTATACTGCATGTATCTTCGTGTCGTCTTTTCACTATTATTCCTTTATGGTTCATGATTGTCATTGTTCATGATTACTATTGTGCATGGGAGTTAGAATCGGTTGGATATACATACATGTTCATGTCTTACTCATTGTTTTCTATTATTTACAGTTTATCGTATTGCTAATGTTTATCGTAGTGGACATGTATTGTGAGTGAGTCGGGCGGAAGAATACAACAAGTAAGCATGTGGTCAACGAATTGAATACAGACCCCCTATACATTGATTGCATAATATCAGTCATGCACCACACGTATGACTGACGGATATCCCAAGCCGTCTACATGCTGAAAGTTGGTATTCTAAAACACACAGTACACGTGACTTAATTATAGTTACTCTATTGTCTACTGTTTTTCGTTCGTAAAAGTCTACCTTCTTATTGTTATCTTGTCTTAGTGGTATGTCAAGTCTACCTTTATATTGTTATCACGTCTCAAAGGTACTTTCTTATCATACAATGTCATGCAATACTTATCTTCAGTTAAATTCCTTTTATCGTTCCTTTATGCTTGTATAATATATTGTGTAATGTAGTGTTATGGTGATCTTGCTCCAATCCTGACTGGATAACTGTTTTTCAGCTTTAGACGACAAGATTTGCCCCGAGGTCTACGGTGAGTACGTTGGCGACCTTGACATCATTGGCGTACTCGATTCCAGTACTGATGTGAATTAGCATATTTTCTTCCTTACGGATTTGTATTAGTTAGTAGTTATAGTTATGGAGTTTAGTTGTCTATTTTATTTTCTGCTATCCGGGTTTGTTTCCGAGACTTTCTGAGTTGCAGTGGATTATTTCATATTTATAATATTGAGACTATTGGATATTTTGGTGATTACTGCTGGCTTAGTTGTGGATGATATATATGCGTGTTGTGCTTGTTGTGGACCATTGTTATCATAGACAGCGTACTACCGCCGATGCTGCGGCGTAGGCTGTACTTGGCCACGAACTCGTATCCCAAAATTGGGAGCGGGTCGTGACAATCACTCCTTAAGAGAGTCAACATGGGAACGCGAGGATGATATCTGATCACGGTATCTGCACCTATTTGACACACAAGGTATATTTCTTTTCGTGTACCTTGATTGTCTTGATCCCTCATGCTTATCACCCTATGGGTAAAAATTGCTAGATGTCGTAGATTGATAAATATAGATATATTACTTGTTATTGATATTGTAAGATGATTTCTTGCTTGTTAGAATTGCATGTAGTTGGATTAGTCTAGCCCTGATGTTTCTAGCTTGCTTGGATTTGAAATTTCGAGGACATAATTTTTCTAAGGAGGGTAGAGATGCCACTCCCCATTCCCGGGATACGTATTTTTAATACATGTACTACTTGACTATATTTATTTAGTATTTATCATGCATTTATTCTGTATTTAATTCCTTTAATTACATGCTAAATATTTTTCTGTATTTTATTTTCTACTTTTGCTTAGCTCTTGGTTTATTTCTGTTCATGTTGAACCAACTTGGTTTGGCTTGGTTCATTATGCTAAGGGGTGGATGGTCTAGATTGTGTGGGGATGGAATGGGTAGTGGAGATCAAACTTGACTTGATATTTATACACCTTTTTTTTTCTCTCTCTTCATAAAACTTTCATTTCATTCCCTCCACCAAAACCCTAACCCAATTTGGAGAGGCAAGTACATCTTGCACACCATAAGGGATTTCATGCATCCCTATTTATTTTTAGTCCATGTTGTTCCTCTCCTCTTTCTCTACAAGTTTAGGTCTTGAAGTTTTTGATTTCTATGGATGGTTGTGTGTAGATCTAGATTTTAAGTTTCAGATTTTATAGGTTTTTCTTAGTTTTGATCTATCAAACTTGCTTATTTTCAAAAATCTAATTATTCCATATGGTAGAGAATTTTATTTTACCCAAATTTGACCTTTAAAAAGTTAGATTTTGTTTTGTTTTGACCGAGTTATGCAAGTTTGAAGTTCATGGGTTCCTTGGCAATCTTTTTCGAATTTTGGAGAAGATGAGCAGTCTGGCCGCATGAGTCTGGCCGCATGCGTCCTGCGGACCGTATGAGTTCCGCAAACCGTATGATAGATTCACGCCATCTGTCTTATCCCGCACGATTCGTCGAATTCGAGCGTTTCGTCTTATCTCGCGTATTTCATTGGATTGCGCCACTTGATGCATGTTAGTGTTTTAATACATATTGTTGTGTGGAGTATTGTCACGATCCGCTACCCAAATTGTTGGGTCGGGCCGAGTCATGTCCAGCCTACGCTTGAGATAAAGCGTAGTAAGCTGTTCTAAAGATAACAAGATAAGACTAAAATATGCTAACAGTTCTATAAGAAATAAAGAGTCATAAATGTTCCAAACACAAAAGTCATCTCGTATAATAGTAAGTCCAAGTACAAGTCCAAAATGTAAAGCTGGATACAGGTCCAGTCACAAAATATATAGTCTAATACATGACTACTCTCAAAAGTCCAAAGTAAATAGACAACTAGACGAGTTTTTCTGCAGGTACATCCTCGCAAGACAAGGCCTGGTCCTCGGCAGCAACTCCATAATAGGAATCACAGAGCAACTCCTCCTCAGTAAGTATACCTACAACGTTATCCTGTCAGGACGGAAGTAAGTACTGATTCTATGAAACATATAATACTGATCATGTGATGGAAAGAAATGGCATATCATATTTATCCAGTTTTAGATACATTTTATCATGGCAATAATTATTTGTTTAAAGTTTAAAACTGTAGTAGGTGACTGATCAGTCAATAGGTAATCAGGATGTACAGTGGTACATATCAATTTTTTGAAGTGTACATACGTACCCTTAACGGCATCGGTGTATGTTTATACACAAACGCGGGATCAGACATACGACAAAGTTACATATAGAATGTAACAGTGCTCGGTAAATACATACGGAGAAGGGGATCATGATCACGTACACTACTAACAGTTTTTTCTTAACCCATTGTTAAACATGTGAGAGATATGAAAACTGTCTTAAACATGGTAGAGATTGAAAGTAATACAACATGTGAAGTTTTAACTTGCTAAACCAAGGATCAGCATTTAACATGGTTGGGATTCACAGTTTATGGTTATAGCAGTATGTAAAGTTTGTAGAAGTACTTGCCTTTAGCAAAGCAAAGCAGCGATAAAAATGCTATAGGTGCCTGGTGACTCGTCACTGTAGAAATAACACATAAACTTAGTTTTTATACTAAGTTAAACACTAAGACACTAGTTGTGTGATACGACTTTCTGACTGGACACCTAGCCAAATAGTGACTTTAGCATATGAGACCAATGTGAGGTGACATAATACTCTAACTAACTTTCTAGGGCCTTTACACTGGTGCGGGGTGAGGTCCAATACGTCTATAACTCAAAACAACACGAAATATTAAAAGTCGTAATTATTCAATAAATAAATCAAACTGTACACTGTGTTCCAACAATTTTTGAGATAGACAAAAAACTAAATTTTAAATAAAATAAAGTACCAAAATGATCCTTGTTAATTATAGAAATTTATACTAATTTTTTTGGAATTTATAAACCCTCATAAAAATTTATTAAAAATCAGAAAACATATGTATCCTGAAAATGAGTTCTGTTTTCCCATGTTTATAAAATACCAAAAGTTACCTAATAAATGATACAAAAATTATAATAAATTAGCTAAATTAACATAGTATTTAAATATAATTTTTCCCAGATTTTTACAGCAATTAAACTATATATAAAAATTCAAAAACAGCAAGCAACACTTTCAGGAAAATAATTAATTAATTATTTACTATTTTGTCCATGTATTCGAAATTGAACCGAAGTCCAGATACAGGACCCAGAGCCATGAATCAAGTCCAATATGACTTGTACAGACTCTGAATATATTAGACACAATTGGGCCCAAAAATCCATGCTAGGCTTGGACATCAATTGGTCATAATCAATAAAATTACAGGAATTTAAATATAAATAATATATTTTAAAGTGGTAAAATTGCAAGTCACAAAATATACAATAAAATAACTTGTGAAGTTTTACATAATAATATTTGTACAAGGTAGAATTTGAAATACATATATAAATATACAACAATAATATTTATATATAGACATATAAATATATATATATATATATATATATATATATATATATATATATATATATATATATATATATATATATATATATATATATATATATATATATTTTTAACGAAAAGGACATTTTATTGAAATACTAAACGTAGCTCAAAAAGAGCAATACAGACATGTAGTAGGCCAAACAGACAAAAGGGCCTTGGAAAGCAGGTAAACAAAAACAAACTATCACATTTTCGAATTTTCAGAGAACTGAAAATCGAAAATGGCAGAATGAGCAACCATTTCGAAATTTCAAAAATGAAATTTCAAAATGATTCGAAAGGAGCTGGTCAAAAGTGGTGTGGGCACGTGTCCCAAGTGGCACACTGCCCGAAAAAAGGGCAATATATATATATATATATATATATATATATATATATATATATATATATATATATATATATATAACAAAAAGGACATTTTATTGAAATACTAAACGTAGCTCAAAAGAGCAATACAGACATGTAGTAGGCCAAACAGACAAAAGGGCCTTGGAAAGCAGGTAAAAAAAAACAAACTATCACATTTTCGAATTTTCAGAGAACTGAAAATCGAAAATGGCAGAATGAGCAACCATTTCGAAATTTCAAAAATGAAATTTCAAAATGATTCGAAAGGAGCTGGTCAAAAGTGGTGTGGGCACGTGTCCCAAGTGGCACACTGCCCGAAAAAAGGGCGCACTGCCCGATGGGGCGTGCATCACGAGGTTCTCGGGCCCCGCCCCCCCATCCCCGTGAGCAGGGATGGAGGCCGAGGAGGGACAGGGGGGGTTGAACGGACGGTGGTAACTTCGGCGGGGGAGACGGCCCGGGAGCAGGGAGGCTGATCCGAAGAGTGGGTCCGGCGGGGGCGCCGGCCCGGAGGCGGAGGAGGGCGGTGAATACGACTGGGGATCCGGCGCGATGGGGAAGGGAGCGACGAGGCTGGGTTCGCCGAGAGCCACCACGCGGGGATCGAAGTCGGAAGATCCTCGCCACACGCAGGAGGCGGGAGAGGGAGAGGGGAGGAGCCTCTGAGGGGGAGCGGGGTAGACTCGACCACCTGAGAGGAGCGGGACGGAGGCGCGAAGGTGACACGACCACCTGAGAAGCGGCGGACGGGGGGATCAGACCACCGGAAGTCGCGACAGGGGAGGGGCCTCCGGGGGGGATGGGCCCGAGGGGCAAGCCGCGTAGGGCCCGAAGGGAAAGGCGACCCGAGGCGGTGGAGGGAGAGGGCAGGCGTCCCGAGGCGGTGGGCGCTCTGCTTGAGAGAGAATCCGCAGCCCGAGGTGGCACGCGGCCCGGGGAGGAGGGTTCGGGGCCTCCGGCGGAGGAGGCCGGACGCGGAGGCCGGCAGGGGAAGGGGAAGGAGGGAGAAGTCGACCAGAGCGGCCTACCACCGAGAGCCAGGGAGGGGGATGGGGGAGGGGGGGAGCCCATACTCCTCCACTCGCGGAGAAGAGGGCTGCTCGACCTCCGGGGGGAAGGAGCCAGACGAAGGAGAGGGGGGAGCTCCGGCGGAGGGATGCTCGACTCCAGGGAGGAGGAGGACGAAGAGGGAGGGGGCTGGGGGGAGCCGGAGAGGGAGAAAGGGATCGAACTCCAGGCCAGGCGGAGGAGGAGGGGGGGCCCATACACCCCCCCCGAGCGGCCTGCGGAGGAAGGGGAAGGGGGTCAGCTCGGAGAAGGGAGCTGCTCGACCTCCGGGGGGAGGGAGCCAGACGAAGGAGAGGGGGGGAAGCTCCGGCCCGGGGACGAGGGTTCGGGGCCTCCGGCGGAGGAGGCCGGACGCGGAGGCCGTCAGGGGGAGGGGAAGGAGGGAGAAGTCGACCGGAGCGGCCTACCACCGAGAGCCAGGGAGGGGGATGGGGGAGGGGGGAGCCCATACTCCCCACTCGCGAAGAAGAGGGCTGCTCGACCTCAATATATATATATATATATATATATATATATATATATATATATATATATATATATATATATATATACAAATACTATATATATATATATAAATATAAAACAGTATATATATATATAATATATATATATATATATATATATATATATATATATATATATATATATATATATATATATATATTATATAAAAAAATACATAAATACATATATATACATATAAATACATATATATATATATATATATATATATACATATATAATAGAATAAAATAAAAACAAAAACAAAACAAAAAGAAGAGGGAAAGGGGGGTGCTCGAACTCGGGTCAGGACAGGGGGTATTAGGCGCGGTCGGGCTGGCCAAGGGGTCAGCCCGAGTCATGTGTTAGGGAATGGGTTAGGGTTAGTTTTATGTTAGAACTTAGATTAATAGGTTTTAACCCGATAGCCCAAAATTTGTGTCCTGACAGTTAGGGACACGAAGAACGGCCAAGTCCAAGTGTCCTGGTCATTTACGACACGAGTTTGTCGTGTCCAAACTTACTAGAGTCATCGTGTCCAGGCGAACCACATATGTGAGTTTGGGATATGCACGACACGATTTTGAAGCTGTTACCTTCGTGTCCAGCAAGCTGGGGGTTGTGGAGGGTGCTGGACGGCGACAAGGGCGTCGTGGTCGTGGCGCTAGAGTGGCGCTGCACTCGTCTCGACAGGGCAAACTCGTCGGTGGTGGTCGATGGTGGTGTAGGCGGCTGTGGAGGTGGCGCTGGGGGTCGCTGGTGTTAGGGTTAGGGTTAGGGTTTCGTCGGGGGAGAAGGGGCTGTGGTGGTCGGAGAATAGACTAGGGTTAGGGTTTCAGGGTTGGAGAGTATTTATAGGCAAGTAGGGTGGTCGATTTAGGTCTTTAGATTAGGATGAGGGTTACGGCGAGGGTTTGCCGGAGACGATGACAGCGCGCGGTCGTCGGGGGTGGGTGAGATTAGGGTTTTGCAGAAAATCCCCCGAAGATTGGGATATTACACAAATGCGCGCCCTTTGTTATTGCAAATATCAAATTTGTAAGAAGACCCCCACTATGGTTCTGTGCAAAATTTAATTTGCACAGACAATTAGGATATTGCAAAAGGCTATTAAAACAATTAAAATAATTGCATAATGATATAAAAATAATTTAATTAATTACAAAATGATATTTTTTGATTTAAAAATCATTTAAAATTCCAGAAAAATTCCTAACAATTATAATAATTTATTTTAAAGACATAAATGCGATTTAAGATTATTAAAATATTATTTTTGAAATCTAGGGCTTATAAATCTTTTCTTCTTGAAAAATTTCGTCCTCAAAATTCACAAGGATAGAAGACTCCACAAACATTCTAACATAGTAAGCAATACAAACAAATGACTAAGGCTATTATTAAGACTAACCTCTAAGGTATCAAGCGGGAACGGGTGGTTCCCTCATAGTTGTTGGGTCGAACAAGTAAGGATACCTCTCCCTCATGTCCGACTCCCTCTTCCAAGTAGATTCACCCGGAGAGTGACGGCTCCAAGCTACTCGTACTAAGGGTATAACTTTGTTCCTCAACCTCTTCTCCCTCATGTCTAATATCTCCACTGGCTGCTCAGTAACTGCAAGGCTCGGTCCGATCTCCAACTCTGAATAATCTAGCACATGGCTGGGGTCCGAAACATAGCTCCTCAGCTGAGATACGTGAAAGACATCGTGAACTCCTGCTTGGTTGGATGGAAGTACAATCCTGTAAGCTACCTCCCCGATCATGCCAAGTATCTCGAACGACCGGATGTATCTGGGGCTCAACTTGCCTCCTCGTCCGAACCGGATCGTCCCTGTAGTAGGTGATATCTTCACTAGCACCATATCTCCGTCGACGAACTCCATCGGCCTGCGACTAGCATCGGTCCAGTGTTTCTACCTGTCCTGAGCGATTCTGAGCCTGTCTCTGATCATCCCGACCTTCTCTGCTGCATCCGTGATCATCTCTGGCCCAAGCATAACTCTATCCCTAACATCATCCTAAAAGAGCGGTGTACGGTATCGTCGTCCATATAGTGCCTCGAAAGGAGATATACCGATACTGGCTTGGTAGCTGTTGTTGTACGAAAACTCTACCAAGTACAGATGGCTCTCCCATGATCCGCCAAAGTCCAGCACACAGGTCCTCAGCATGTCCTCTAGCGTCTGTATCGTCCTCTCGGACTGCCCATCTGTCTGCGGGTGGTACGCCGTACTGAACTTGAGTCGATTGTCCAACTCCTCCTGTAAGCTCCTCCAGTAGTGGAACGTGAATCTGTTGTCTCGGTCCGACAAGATGCTCACTGGTACTCCGTGCAAGCGAACTATCTACTGCATGTATAGCTCCGCCAACTTCTCGTTGGAAAGTCCCACCTTGAAGGGTATGAAATGCGCACACTTCGTCGGCCTGTCCACGATTACCCAAATGGCATCCTTCCCTCATTGGGAACGAGGAAGCCCTGAGATAAAGTCCATCGTAATGTGTTTCCACTTCCACTCGGGAATGGGTAACGGCTACAATAGATCAGCTGGCCTCTGACGCTCCGCCTTGACCTGCTAGCAAACTAGGCATCTCGAAATAAAATATGATACATCTCTCTTCATCCCATGCCACCAAAGATGTTCCCGTAAGTCATGGTACATCGTGTTGGCACCAGGGTGAATAGAATATCTCGATCGGTGCGCCTCCTGCAAGACTGCCTCTATCAGCTCTCCCTTTGGCATGTATAACCGGCTGCCATGCCTCAAGGATCTATCCTCTGCTATGGTGAAATCATCCAGCTAAAGCCTGGGCTCGAAGTCTGTAAAGACTTTCATCAGTAGACTGTGCCTCCTTGATCTGCTCCATCAAACCTGACTGAATGTCAAGCGCCATCATCTGTATCACTGATCCTGGCAGAACTATCTCGATACCGGGCTTCTCCAGATCTTTCCATAAATGTCGATCTATCATCAGGTACCATGTCATCGGATGCCTGCTCAGCACATTCGCCACCACATTTGCCTTCCCGGGATGATATTGTAAATCGATGTCGAAGTCCTTTATCAACTCCAACCATTGTCTTTGCCTCATGTTCAGCTCTTTCTGCGTGAACACATACTTCAAGCTCTTATGGTCAGTAAAGATTTCCACACGCTCTCCGTATAAGTAATGTTTCCATAACTTGAGTGCAAAGATCACCGCAGCTAACTCTAGGTCATGGGTAGGATAATTCTGCTCATGAGTCCGTAATTGCCTAGATGCATAAGCAATCACTTTTCCATGCTGCTGTATCCTAGCCCCTTTCCCGAAGCATTGTTGTATATGGTAAAACCTCCAGACCCTGAAGGTAATGTCAGAACTGGAGCGGTCGTCAGCCTCCTCTTTAGCTCCTCAAATGCTGTCTGGCAGTCCTCTGACCAAATGTACTCTGCATCCTTCCGCGTCAGTTTCGTCATGGGTTCAGCTATCCCAGCAAAGTCCTGGACGAACTTCCTATAATAGCCTGCTAAACACAAAAAGCTCCAGATCTCTGAAACTGACGTCGGAGCCTTCCATGTCTCAACGGCAGCAATCTTCCTGGGATCCACCGAGATCCCCTCTCCAATTACTATATGACTGAAAAACTCCACTCAGTCTAAAAAGAACTCACACTTCGACAATTTGGCAAACAACCACTCCTGCCTCAGAATCTCTAAAACTGTCCGCAAGTGCTCTGCGTGCTCCTCCGGCGTCTTCGAGTATATCAGGATGTCGTCGATAAATACTACGATGAACTTATCCAGATACTGGTGAAATGTCTTATTCATCAAGTTCATAAAGACAGCTGGCACATTTGTGAGACCAAATGGCATCACCAGAAACTCGTACTGTCCGTACTTCGTGTTGAACGCCGTCTTCTGGATGTCTGTAGCCCTGACTTTCACCTGGTAGTACCCGAATCTCAAATCTATCCTGGAAAACACCTTCGCCCCACTCAACTGGTCGAACATCATCTATCCTAGGCAGAGGATATTTGTTCTTAATGGTAATGGTATTCAACGTCCGGTAGTCAATGCACAACCGAACTGTACCATCCTTTTTAGGCACAAAGAGCACTGGTGCTCCCCATGGAGAAGCACTAGATCGAATGAAACCCTTTTTTAACAGGTCATCAATCTGCTCCTTCATCTCTACGGCCTCCTTGGGGTTCACTTTATAGCAAGCCCGGGATACTGGTGAACCCGGTACTAAATCTATAGTGAACTCTACATCTTTGTCAGGCAGACGTCCTGAAAGTTCCTCTGGGAATACATCCATAAACTCCCTAAATACATCCATAAACTCCCTAATGATAGGGTGTGGCGGTGCTATCTCCCCAACTGTCGCACAACAGTTCGGCTCTAGGCTGATCTTCGGCTCTGTCCTCCTGACACTGAATGGTGTCGTGCCTGGGGGACTGAACAGAATACTACCCTAATGACAGTCTATAGCTGTATAGGCATAGCTAAGACAGTCCATCCCCAATATGATATCATACCCGGGGAGTGGCATCACAAAGAATCCTCCCCTAAACTCTCTTCCAGCTATAGTAATAAAGCATCTATAGATAGCTCTAATGGGCACTGGTCCGCCTCCCGTCATTACTCTACTCATCTCCTCGGTAGGTGTAGCTACTAAGTGGTGTTTATGCATAAACTCTAATGACAAGAAGCTATGAGATGCACCGGAATCAAACAAGCATAGAGCTAGAAAAGTATATAAATAAACATGACCTGTGATGACGTCAGCCAAATAATCTAGCTCCGAAACCTGCTCCGGCTCCGGCTCAAAGGCCAGACTATAAGTCTTCCCCAGGGGTCCCTTCTACTGCTGCAGATGTTGCCCAAACCTCTGCTGTTGAGTCGGAAGCGACGGTCCTCTAAACTGTGGTCCGGTACCTGGTAGCCTGGCTACTGGGCAGTCCCGAAGCTGATGGGGGGTAGACCCATAAGCTAAAGACTGTCCTAATCTCTTCCTACAGACGATAGCATCATGGCCTGGCCTTCTACAGAATACACACAAAGCTTCCTTCTGCTGCTGCCGGGGTCCCAGGGCTCTAACTAGCGGGGTCGGGTGATGAGGTATGGAAGGATGGTATATCTGCTGGTGTGGCGTCGGTGCTCTCGGCTGGAAAGCCTGACGCTTGGACGGTCCCTCGAGGTGTACGGAAGCTGGCCTCTTGCAAGACAGAAGACGCTCCTCTATGCTCCGGGCCAACTCTAGGCTCTGGTAGTAGTCAGTCGTATCGTTCGCCACTATAAGAATGCCAATATCTGGAACTAGACTATGGCAAAACCTACGCGTCATTTCCTCAGGGTCTGCAACTAGACTAGGAGCGAAACGGCTCAAACGACTAAACTCTGCTGCATACTCATTAACAGAACGATTCTCCTGCTGGATGTTCTGGAATTGTAGCCCTATGGCTACCCTAGCGGTGGTCGAGAAGAATTTATTCTTGAATTGGGTCTTGAACTGATCCCAAGTGGCCTTCCCTCTCGCGAATAGCGGCTCATTCCGGAACCAAACTCCTGCCAAGTTTATTAGCAAAATTCTCGCTGCCTCAACCTGGAGGTCACTCGGCAACCTAGCTCCAAGGAGCTTCCACTCTACCGAGTCTAGCCAGTCAACCGCTTCTACGATGCCCTCAGTCCCTAAGAACTCCTTGGGGTTCAAACCCATGAAGTCCTTGATTGTCCCTGCTCTCTGCCGTGGCTCTACAAGTGGTAGAACCACGGTACATTCCTCAGAACGCTCCATACTCTGACAGAGTAGGGTGGTCTGCTCCCGATGGGTCGTTAGGAACCCCTGGATCAGAGTGAGCAGTTGGTTCCCGTCGAGTGTGACGGAAGCCTGGGTAGGTATAGTGATAGGTGGTGGTGGGAGTATTGAGTCCTGCTGGGACTGTGATGTGGAAGGTGGTGGAGGCATTTGGGTTGGTAGATTTTAGAGTGGGGGAGTATAGTAGGTGGAGGTGGTGGTGTATCGGTCAACTGGTCAACCGACTGGATAGGGAGTGTGCCATTCTCAGGTGTGACATACTGGGATGAGCGGGTGAGCACCATCTAATTAAATAAAAAGGACTTATAAGGACTCTTTAAAGTAAACAGTCATAAATAACAAAAAAAATCTAATTTTTTGTAATAACGAACATGTGATGCATTTTCTATGTTGCAGTCCTAGTATTCCTCTAGGTGTTCTAAGCGTCATTCCTAGTGTTGTCTAATTACCTTAAGTTCCTAATTGCAGGCAAGCTTGGTACAATGACGTAACCAAACAATTTAGTCAGGACCTGCATGGGCCACCACTAAAAATATGTCACGATCTGCTACCCAAATTGTTGGGCCGGGTCGAGTCATGTCCAGCCTACGCTTGAGATAAAGCGTAGTAAGTTGTTCTAAAGATAACAAGATAAGACTAAAATGTGCTAACAGTTCTATAAGAAATAAAGAGTCATAAATGTTCCAAACACAAAAGTCATCTCATATAATAGTAAGTCCAAGTACAAGTCCAAAATGTAAAGCTGGATACAGGTCCAGTCACAAAATATATAGTCTAATACATGACTACTCTCAAAAGTCCAAAGTAAATAGACAACTAGACGAGTTTCCCCGCAGGTACATCCTCGTAAGACAAGACCTGGTCCTCGGCAGCAACTCCATAATAGGAATCACAGAGCAACTCCTCCTCAGTAATATACCTACAATGTTATCCTGTCAGGACGGGAGCAAGTACTGATTCTAATAAACATATAATACTTATCATATGATGGAAAGAAATGACATATCATGTTTATCCAGTTTCAGATACATTTTATCATGGCAATAAATATTTGTTTTAAAGTTTAAAACTATAGTAGGTGAGTGATCAGTCAATAGGTAATCAGGATGTACAGTGGTACATATCAATTTTTGAAGTGTACATACGTACCCTTAACGGCATCGGTGTATGTCCACACACAAACGCGGGATCGGACATACGACAAAGTTACATATAGAATATAATAGTGCTCGGTAAATACATACGGAGAAGGGGGTCATGATCACGTACACTACTAACAGTTTTCTCTTAACCCGTTGTTAAACATGTGAGAGATATAAAAACTGTCCTAAACATGGTAGAGACTGAAAGTAATACAACATGTGAAGTTTTAACTTGCTACCCTAAGGATCAGCATTTAACATGGTTGGGATTCACAGTTTATGGTTATAGCAGTATGTAAAGTTTATAGAAGTACTTGCCTTTAGCAAAGCAAAGCAGCGATAAAAATACTATAGATGCCTGGTGACTCGTCACTGTAGAAATAACACATAAACTTAGTTTTTATACTAAGTTAAACACTAAGACACTAATTGTGTGATACGACTTTCTGACTGGACACCTAGCCAAATGGTGACTTTAGCATAGGAGACCAATATGAGGCCAGCAAGGGCGAGCTTTCGCCATGGCGGTTGAGGATGCAGAGGTAATAGGAGAGCTGATCGCATGTTCGGTTCTTCTCGACTCCAGTCCAGCTTTTACATTATTCGATTTCGGTGCTTCGCATAGCTTTATATCAGTATCATTTACGATTAGACACGGTATCATAGCTGAATCGTTGCCTAGGACTTACAAGATCATGACCGTGGGTGGCATTATCCTCGTGAGTGACGTTTGTAAGGGTCGGAGTGTTGTTCTGGGAGGCCGTGAGTTGAAGGTGAGCCTGCTCGTAATGTCATTGTCGAACTATGATATAGTACTCGGTATGGATTGGTTGAGCAGGCACCACGCTAGCATTGATTGCAGAGGGGGTAGAGTTCTCTTTAGAGTGCCGAGGGAGCCAGAGTTCGTATACTCCAGACGTCATGCGGAGCAGGGCAACAGAGTTTTCTGCTGAGTCTCGGTTGAGGAGCAGACGATTTTATACCCCTTGATAGCAGAGTATATGAATGTTTTTCCAGAGGAGTTGCTTGGATTACCACCAGACAGAGATGTAGAGTTCTTGATAGACTTGGTTCCAGGAGCGGAAGCCATCTCTCAGTATGTCTATCGAGTGAACAACAGTGAGTTGGTGGAGCTGAAGAAGCAGGTGGATGAGCTGCAGGACAAGGGCTTCATCCGTTCGAGTTTGTCGCCATGGGGTGCCCCGATATTATTTGTGCCGAAGAAGGATAGGTCAGTACGAATGTGTATTGACTACAGGGCACTCAACAACCTCACGATCAAGAACAGATACCCACTGCCGCGGATCGATGATCTTTTTGACCAGTTGTGCGGAGCTCGGATATTTTCTAAGATTGATCTGAGGTCAGGATATCACCAGGTGAAGGTGAAGGGGGAGGATATTCCCAAGACCGCTTTCAGGATGCGGTACGGGCAGTTTGAGTTTTTGGTTATGCCATTTGGGCTAACCAATGCACCAGCAGTGTTTATGAACCTAATGAACAAGGTGTTCCACCAGTACCTGGATCAGTTTGTGGTAGTGTTCATCGACGATATCTTGGTATATTCCTAGACTGAGGAGGAGCACGAGGAGCATTTGAGGATAGTGCTGGAGACTCTCAAGAAGGAGCAGCTTTATAGGAAACTCTCCAAGTGTGAGTTCTTCTTGGACCAGGTTGACTTTTTAGGGCATGTAGTGACTGAAGATGGGATCTCAGTTGACCCCAAAAAGATCGTAGCAGTTGAGGCATGGGCAGCGCCGACTTCAGTGGCAGAGATTCGCAGTTTCTTAGGGCTGGCAGGATATTATAGGAGATTTGTGCAAGATTTCTCCCGGGTTGCAGAGCCGTTGACTCCGTTGACCCAGAAGGATGCTGAGTATGTTTGGTCAGAGGAGTGTCATGCAGCTTTTGGTGAGTTGAAAAAGCGGCTTACGATAGCTCCGATTCTGACATTGCCTTCAGGATCATGAGCATTCACTATCTATAGTGATGCTTCAGGGAAGGGGCTGGGTTGTGTATTGTAACAGCACGGAAAGGTGATTGCCTATGCTTCCAGGCAATTACGTCCCCATGAGAAGAACTACCCTACCCACGACCTGGAGCTTGCAGCAGTGATATTTGTTCTGAAGTTGTGGAAGCACTATCTGTATGGAGAGAGGGTAGAGATTTTTACAGATCACAAGAGCTTAAAGTATGTGTTCACTCAGAAAGAGTTGAACATGAGGCAGCGCAGATGGCTAGAGTTGATGAAAGACTTCGACATATCACTTCAGTATTACCCAGGAAAGGCAACGTGGTTGCCGATGCCTTGAGTAGGTATCCGACGACCATGTGTTTGACTATGGATCGACACTTGCTTGCAGACTTGGAGAGCCATGGGATTGAGGTGATTGTGCCCGGAGTGCAGATACAGATGTGGGGCCTGCAGATTCAGTCAGACTTGGTGGAGAGGATCAAGTCGACACAGTTTGAGGACGTTGTTCTGCGGTGTCTCCGAGAGCAGGTTCGAGCAGGATTGGTGGATGGCGAGTTTTCTCTTACAGAGGATGGTGCCTTGCGGCACGGTTCCAGGTTATGTGTGCCCAGTAGAGATCTCGGGAGCAGGTTATACAGGAGGCCCACAGATCTCAGTACTCTATACACCCTGGTGCCAACAAGATGTACCGAGATCTGAGGGAGCATGTTTGGTGGTACAGGATGAAGCGGGAGGTAGCTCGCTTCGTAGCTAGGTGCTTGGTCTGTCAGCAGGTCAAGGCAGAAAGGTAGAGGCCCGGTGGATTGTTGCAGCCATTGCCCATTCTCGAGTGGAAGTGGGAGCATATCACTATGGATTTCGTATCTGGATTACCGCATACACCAGGAGGAAAATACGCAATTTGGGTCATCATTGACAGGTTGACCAAATCGACCCACTTCTTGCCATTCAAGGTGGGTACGTCTACAGAGATGCTTGCGGAGATGTATATACAGCAGATAGTCAGGATTCGCGGAGTTCCGGTCAGCATCGTCTCGAATCGGGATAGTCGCTTTACTTTCCATTTTTGGAGGAGTCTGCAGACTAGTTTGGGCACTCAGCTCAAGTTTAGTACTGCATACCACCCCCAGACGGACGGACAGTCAGAGAGGACTATTCAGATGCTCGAGGATATGCTTCGGACGTACGTCTTGGACTTTGGAGGTTCCTGGGAGGATCATCTATATTTGGTGGAGTTTGCTTACAACAACAGTTTTCAGGCCAGCATTGAGATGTCACCTTTCGAGGCTCTGTACGGACGTAGGTGTCGTACACCCTTATCT
>JANAVB010024400.1:26042429-26152429 GCA_029216955.1 Iris pallida | reverse complement strand
TAAAATAATTGCACAATGATATTAAAACAATTTAATTTGTTATAAAATGATATATTTTGATTTAAAAATCATTTAAAATTCTAGAAAAATTTCTAACAATTATAATAATTTATTTTAAAGACATAATTGCTATTTAAGATTATTAAAATATTATTTTTGAAATCTAGGGCTTACAAGTGTGCCCCATGTCTTGATTGACTTGTGGGCATCCTGTATCACTGGTACTTAATCCTGCGAGTTATAGGCTCGACCATACTAAATACTAGTTTGACTTTCATGCCTTGTCACGAATTGATATAGATTGTTACCTTGACTAAATGATTGATCATGCGTTCCTAGTTGGAACTAAAAGACTGGCTAGTCACCTTATTGAATTGAATGAGACACGTTCATATATCAACCATTAACCATTGCTATCGACTAGCCGATCCCGAATATTGGCATATGGACACGTGCTGACTTCAACTTCTTTCTATAAAAGCAGTATGTGTACCTTCCAGTCAAGGCATAATTATCCCGTGGCTAGGTTTGATTGTTGCATTATGCTATATAAGACCTACAATCTAACCGTACGGGCATCGTTGTAGAGTTATGCATATCGTACTCTGTACGAAAGTACTCATTCAGAATGACCATGATCTACGGTAAGAGATTTCAATTAACATAGGGACTATTAAGTTAAATAAAATAACTATTGCATGGAGAGAATGGATTCTCGAGTTCTTATATGGCAGCCATCTTGGGACAATTAGTGCCTCGACATGCCGGCTGGTTCCCACGGATACTGCAAATCTGCCACACGGGTAGGAAGTTGGTACCTGTTTATATTTTTCTGCATATTGATGACGGGCGTCCCGCTGGGACACGTCTAATTCATGATTGGCTCAATTAATTATTGGATAGACTAGCCTTGTTCGTACATTGTAAGAACTGAGGAATCCATTATTGCATATTTCTAGGGCAACTTGAAACTTACAGTTAGCAAGCCGTAGTAGTTGTATTGCTGTTTAAATTGATTTGTTTGTGCATTGTACCTACTCTGTTAACTACTGAGATGATCAAAATGTTAGGACATGACGGGTCAACTTCTGTCCTTGTTTGGTTGGGAAGCTGGCTTGAAGTGTCGTGATGTTGTGTAAATCCCAGTGGCAATTAGAAACTTATTTATCATATTCTTAATTCTTATCACTAGTTCTAATCCCTCATGTAGGGCTTCCTTTGTGGTACTTGCTATTTGAGGTCTAACCTCTCTGGTTTTGTATGGCCAGATTTAGAGACAGCTCCCAAGGACTCAGCTTACTTTCACTTCCAAGATGGTCAATACTAGAGGGATGATCGCATAAGGACAGGAGTGGGTTCCTTGCTCCCCTGCTCGTTTTGCTACTTACTTTACTTTTGCCGCTTGACACCGACATGTTAGTCGGACTGTCTTGGACTTACTTTTACATAATTATAACTAAGTCAGACTGCAGCTGATAACGATTGTGTATACCTTGTTATATCATCTGGCTATATTTTATAAAAAATCTTAAGAACATTTTGACTTAGCGTTTGGGATGCCATACTACTTATTCTTACATGTTCTCTACTTACTGCTTTTCATTGAATGATTGGGACAATAGAGGTTGAGTAGCCCTAGTGAGACTTGTATGTAGTATGCACCCCCTTGTCTTATAGACAACATTGATAGTATTATGCGGTATTCATCTACCCGTAATACGTAGCTGGACGAGTCATTCCTTCGCTCTCTAGTATTATGGATCTGGGGTGTGCACCTAGGACCGCTTGACCTAGGATTGACTGTTGGCTTGTAGTAGTAACCCCCATGTCTCTACATCGTATACGTTATTTCGGGGTACTGGAGTACTTTGGAATACGTAGCTGGCCTGGTCCGTCCCTACTTGCCAATATTTTGGTTCTGGGGCGTGACAGTGAAAGCAGATCCGGCTCCTCCGAACCCTCCTTTACATATTCCGCCAGATTATCCTGCCGATTTTATTAGCCAAAGACAGGCATGTTCCTATAAGTTTATGCCCCATGTCACCCAACCGTATGTTCCCGATTGCCCGCCTCGACAAGCTGACGTGATCCCTGATAGCCCATCTGAGCAAGCTGGCCAAGGGACTACCCAGTGGGCTGGAGAGGGGACTTCTCAACAAGCTGGCCAGGGGACTTCTCAGCAAGCTGGCCAGGGGACTTCCTACTGGACTGGAGAGGGGAGTTTTCAGTGGACTGCGAGGGGAGTTCTCAGTGGGCTGGCCAGGGGACTTCTCAGTAGGCTGGAGTAACAGACTGGTTTGAAAGCTATGGGATGGATGGCAATTATTATACCCAGTTACTAACGACTCCATCAGCACCGACATCTACACAACATGAGAATACTCAAGAAGAAGGTGGTGATGCACCCCCGGAGAATACTATGCGAATGAGAGCCCGACTCAATCTTAGGGAAGTTGACCGTCCAGACTATTGGCAACCAGACAGACAGGGAAGATAGATAGTATCTTCATTAAACTTTCTTTTATACTAGTGTATTAGAAATGAAATTTTATATAAAAGTCAACTTTCTTTCACTAAACTTTCTTTCACTACAACTTTATTTTATAATATGAAGAGAATGAAAAAAATTTGAGAGAGGAAGAGATTGTTTATACTATGATGAGAGTAAAAAAATTTGAGAGAAAAAGAGATTGTTTCATTTGATACTTCCATGCCTCAATTTATAGATGATATGAAATAGTCGTTGTAAATGAACATTGGTATTGGAATTGGAATTGGAACGTTGGACTAGCCTTTTGACTCAACAAAAAAAATCAACCTAAACCAAACAACTAAAAAACCAAACCTAATAAAACAAACCACACTAGTTACTATGAAACAAACCAAAATAAAAGAAACCAAAAGTTACTTAGTAAATCAAACAAAATAAAAACCAAACCAGCATGAACCAAAACAAACCACAAATGCTCAAAATTCTATATACCGTTTGGCGAAAATTGGACATGTCCAATTTCTGCCAAACCATCTGTCGAAAGCTTTCGTTGGAGTAAATTTTTGGAAACTTTTATCGTTTTGTATAATTTACTATAAATTTCTATCGCTATAGGAGTTTTTCTGTATCAATAACATAGGTACGCATAAAAGTTAGTGGAAAGAAAAGTTTGAGATATAATAATGTTGGAACCTATGTTGTACAGACACACATGAAAATGATGTCCTTGTTCATGCAACTGATCGATAATTACCTAGTTATTTGAAAGAGTTAATTGTGCAAATGTTGCTTGAAGAATGTCATTGTCGTTATTTTGGTGATCGGAATTTTTTTTTGGTTAATTTGGTACCTAAATTTCACATTTTGGTTTAAAGAGCGCATGAACTAGATTTCGTTGGTATTTTGAATGAAAATCGTTAACAATGGACATGTGATGGTCACGTATCTTACTTTTACGATTATTTTGGTCATGACCAGCCGATACGTCGGCTACAATTGATTGTAGAGCCATCATTTTGTACTCAATAAAAGCTATTTGTTTATGTAGAATTTCACAAAAATATGACAAAATAACTATGAAAAATAAGACACACGACCATTGTATGTTCATTTTTATCGATTTTTATCCAAAAATATAACGAAATCTAGTTCAGACAGTCATTAAACCAAAATATAAAGCTTAAATATTAAATTAACCAAAAAAAAGGTTCGATCATCAAAACCGAGCCACCATTTAAATAATTAACTCTAAAATTTCGTGTATCCATGGACCAACAGCAGAGTGTCTCGTTCGAGCACAACTTAGACAATTATCGAGCCGGAATCACCTCGTTTGGTTCGTTGAATCATGAGATTGGAAAAGGTAAATCGTTACTTTCCTATGGGTGCCAAAGTAATGATTCCCAATTCAAAAAAAAAAATTAGCGAGGAAAATTGTTCCATCAATCCAAGTAATAATTCATTTTTTCACCTCTAAGTATTCATTTAATTTTTTTTAATATTTCAATCCACAAAAATTATAATTTTCCCAGAAAGAAAGATAGGAATTAATTTTATTTTCTTTCCGCGACCAAACGAGGTCTAAACGGCAGGGGCCGGGATATTATTGACATAGATGGTGGGCCTTGTAGTAAACAGCAACAAAAAGAAAATATGACCGTTGGGGGATGGGGAACTCGGTCACGAGCGGGGAGAGCAACAACGCGGATTTCAAACACTACGAGTAACGTAATGAAAGATTAAATAAATGAAAGCGTATATATATATTGAGAGAAAGGAACCACCCACCCACCCACCCCCTGACCCATCGAAGAATAGCTTACTTAGCCCAATTGAACGCGCGTAAATATAGGAGTAGTAGATAATCCATCATCAAAGTGGCCATTATTCCCCATTCCATCTGTACTGTACCGGCCTCTCTCGTTCTCTCTCTTGTTCAATATATATTTATTATTATTATTCCCATCACATATTTTCGACCGTTACAATTCTCCCTCTCTCTCTCTTCTTGCTTCATTATATTCTCCTGATTCCCAATGCAAGAGAAGAAGAAGGAAGAAGAAAACGAGATGCTCAATACTAGAAGAATAGTAGGAGAAGGAAAAGGAGTCGAAGAGGAGGCTAGTTCCTCCTCTTCTGTTTCTTCTGTACTCGAGGAAATCACCAATAATGGAGCAGCAGGAGTAGGAGGAGGAGGAGGAAGCGGAGGAGGATCATGGTTTAGGAAGAAGATGATGGCTACAACAACTGTGACTAGTACTGGAGGAGAGCAACAAGAAGGACAATGTGCAGCAGCAGCTGGTCCACAAGCAAAGGTTGATGAAGAAGAAGAATTATTATTAGCCGGCCAAGCAGCAGCACCCCATCCTTATGATTTCCATGTCTGCGGACCTCGCAATCTCTCCTCTCCCAACTGGAAAGACATCATATGCTCCACCTGGTACTAATTCTCCTTCCTTCATTTCCCTTTCCTTCTTCTTTCACCATGCATGTCTGTTAGCTCATCATATATATATATATATATATATATATATATATATATATATATATATATATATATATATATATATATATATATATATATATATATATATATATTAGGAAATTAGGATATGTTGCCTTATATAATCTCATTTCATGTGCTTTCTATATGGTATAATATTCTCCTTTTTTTCTTCCATTAAGTCCATATCCTGATTCGGAAACTCTCCTATATTTCTTTTTCCTAAACAGTAAAATAACCAGATTTAGTAATATGATTTGAGTATATTAAGAGTCCGACTATACGCACCCCACCTATTTCTAAGTTGACCCCAACTTTTCTGAGTAACTTAAGTTGTATTGTTAAATGACTGATTTATCCTTTTTCTATTTCTAACTCTACACCCCAACCTATCTTCCTCAAACCCAAAAACCCTAGAAGACATTATTTGAAGCTTAAAGAAATTACAATGGAGGGCCAAAGTAATGATAGAAGATCTCCCTACTAATGTTTTTGTTTCGAGTAGTGATTGGGCTGTTTCGATTTTGAAAAAAAAAAAAAAATCGCGAACTGTTCGACCTGAACGAGTCGGACAAATTCGTACTGTTCGACATACACAGGTCGAACATATTAAAAGTGTTCGACATACACAGGTCGAACGTACAAATCCATACTGTTCGACCTGTGATGGTCGAACAAATACAAACTGTTCGGCAGGATGTTGTCGAACAGAGTAGGAAAGTTCGACTGTCGTGAGCCGAACAGTTTGCCATCCGTCCGACAAACCAGGGTCGAACAGTGCCGATGGAAACGCTAAAAATTTCTGTGTTTTCGTTCGAAATTTTAGGGTCGTACAAATGGGAGAGTTCGGTTCGAAAATGGGGTGGAGGAGGAGGAGGAGGAGAGTTTTAGGGTTAGGTTGGGATGGGTTTGAATGTGTGTTTGGGGTAGACTTAGAAATAATTGAATGATATGGTGGATTGGGGTGGGGTTATGTTTCATTTGGGTTAGGGACATTTCTGTCCAGAATTGGGGTAGACTTAGAAATTTGTTCAGTCTAGTTTTCTATTAGTGGGGTAAACTTAGAAATTGGGGTCAACTTAGAAATAGGTGGGGTGCGTATAGTCGGACCCTATATTAATTGCTGCTCATGGATTCTAATTTACATGGCCCCTTCTATGCTTCAATTGTGGAAAATCTTTTTTCTTTTCTGTCTGCATCATCACATTAGGACACAGCAAAAACCAATGCCGTGTCTGTGGGTCGTATCGTATCGTATCTGTGCAACGCTGGTTAATTGTGAGCTACATTGGGTCTCTGTTATAATTTACTGGTGCGATGAAAATATTCAGGAAGGATCCTAAGTACAAGAGGATGGTGGTGGCGTGTTTCATTCAGTCGGTGTACTTGCTGGAGCTGGACCGTCAAGAGAAGAGAAGCGAGGCTAATGGCCTCCTCGCTCCCAAGTGGTGGAAGCCCTTCAAGTACAAGCTCGCCGAGACCCTGGTCGACGAGAGGGACGGCTCCATATACGGGGCCGTCCTCGAGTGGGACCGCTCCGCCGCCCTCTCCGACCTCATCCTGATGAGGCCGAGCGGCGCCCCGCGGGCCGTCCTCGCCCTGCGGGGCACGCTGCTCAACCGCCCGACCATACGGAGGGACCTCGAGGACGACCTCCGCTTCCTGGCCTGGGAGAGCCTCAGGGGCTCCGTCCGCTTCGCCGGGGCGCTGGAGGCGCTCGCCTCCGCGGCCCGGAGGTTCGGCAGCGCCAACGTCTGCGTCGGCGGGCACTCCCTGGGGGCCGGGTTCGCGCTGCAGGTGGGCAAGGCGCTGGCCAGGCAGGGGGTGTTCGTCGAGTGCCACCTCTTCAACCCCCCCTCCGTTTCCCTCGCGATGGGCCTCAGGAGCATCGGCGAGAGGGCCGGCCATCTCTGGAGGAGGATGACAGCGGCACTGCCGTCGTCGTCCTCGTCGAGTGCCACGACTGCCGTGGTGGAGAAAGAGGGGAAGAAGAGGAGGAGGCTGTGGTCTACAGAGATCAAGAAATGGGCGCCGCATCTCTACGTGAACAGCAACGACTACATCTGCTGCTACTACAACGACCCTGCTGCCGGGGCCGCCGCGGTCGCCGCAGATCCCGGGGGGGATGCTGGGGGCCTGAGCGGCATGGGGGGCGGGGGTGCGGCGAAGCTGTTTGTGATGTCGAAGGGGCAGCAGAAGTTTCTGGAGGCTCATGGGCTGGAGCAATGGTGGTCGGATGACATGGAACTGCAGCAGGCTCTCCACAATAGCAAGCTCATCAACAGGCAGCTGAGGTCCTTGTATGATGATGATGCAGCAACACCTACTCCGCCAAAGAACCGAACCGATAACTTCTTACTTTTTCGTTTTGTTATATCTTCGTTTCTACTATAAATTTGAGAAGAGGATCTCAACTCTTCTGCTCAGAGTGAAAGATTTCAGTTGTCTGTGTCAAATATAGAAGTTTACCATCAATGAAGCAGTTCGCTGCAGTGGCTTTTTTTTGCAGTTGGTACATTTTCGGAGTCATGCTAAACACATTTCTGAGTTCTTGGTTTTCCAAATTTTGTATGCAATTTGAGAAGGAAGTATAAAAGTGCCAACCCAGACCCAGGTATGAATGTTCCCAGAGTCTCTTATTTACTTCTGCATGCTCAAGGTTCGTGGTAGCGGATCAGAGTATTGGATTACTTGATATCGAAGAACAAAAAATATTTTATATATTTAGGCATTATTTTTTTTAATTACTTCCAGTTTTGTTTTTTAATAGTTTTGGAATTAAATGAAATAGTAAGTCACCCTTGCCGATTGGTTTACATACGATAGATAAGTTTTCTTCTTTTACATGCTTTTACAACCTTACTATGCTTTTACACCCTTGTTAATTGGTCTTTTTCATTCAATTTTCTTTGCCGGATTGATTGTAAAAGAGACACCCGATGTCGGTATAGGAGAGTATCGATAGGTATCGGATTTTGACATGTCAACTCGTATCAGTGTCGGCTGTATTAGATCGATATCGGCTGATACTGCAAATTTGCTTCTGCTTACCGATTTCTTGGTTGATAAAGTTACACGGATACAATTGAAGTGCATCAAGTGATCAGCTAGACACCTTTTTATTACAGATGCGCTTCAAAGATGAGAAACAATGTATGCTAATCTAAGTTAAAGGTTAAGATGGTGAATCCGAGTCCATTGCAGTAATTGATCTCTAGCCCCGTACGATTCAACTTGATAATAATCACACCCAATGTAACCTAAATAAGTATAAGAACCATCTTTGTCCAACTTCTTGGTTTTGCAAATTTTGTATGCAATTTGAGAAAGAAGTATAAAAGTGCCAACACAAGTATGAATCCTCCCAGAGTCTCTTATTTACTTCTTCTTACCGATCTCTTGGTTGTTAAAGTTACATGGATACAATTGAAGTGCATCAAGTGATTGATCAGCTAGTAGTCACCATGTTATTTTACAGATGCGCTTCAAAGATGAGAAATGCAATCTGTGCTAACCTAAATAGATCTGTTGAGCTCCCGAAAATGAGCATGATATGCAGTGTCTAGTTTCAGGAAAGATTTTAAGTTGGTGAATCCGAGTCAATTGCAGTAATTGATCTCTTTCCCTGTACGATTCAACTTGATAAGAACCATCTTGGTCCAACTCAATTACATGAAAATTTGGCTTGAACTGGAATAGTTAAAAACCTGATTTCATGGAATCCTCAAGTTACTCCTCAGTTTGAGTAGGTGCCAGATTATTAATCTTGAGACTTGAGACTAGGATTGGTCTATCATGTGTGGATATCAGCCTCTCTTCTGACCTGCAGTGGAGCCTACTGAATTCACAGATACGAGTTCAAGTCATGTGCTGTGGGCTACTCATTTTTGTGGATGGAAGTGAATGTAATGTTAATATGAAGACAAATGCAGAGCTTGAATGAATCATTTTCTGTGGATGAAACTAAATGTAATGTAACAGGAAAAACATAAGCTTCCAAAGCTTCAAAGAATCCACTCTTCATGGCCTGGAAGTTTCCCCCTTCTTCCTCCTCTCTCCCAACTACTGCTGGTCTTGGGTTTCAGGTTGCAGAGAGGCTGCCGGCAACAAAGAACCATGCTGCTTCCCTGATCAAACTGTCAAGCACGGACAAGCATCTTTGCCATAGTAAAACAGCTCAATCTGATGGAGTTGCAGAGGAGCCTAGTTTATCAGGTAGAATCCTCAATCCGTTTATGTTAAAATCTATGTTGCATGGACACGGAAAAACATATTCTTATCGTGTCTTCTTGAATATTTATGTTGATTTTATTGATAATCTCATGGCTATATATAGTCTTACAATCCTCCTCATTACATTAAACCCTCTATGGAATATCTTGTGGCATATTCTGACATACCAAATATACCAACAGGATATTCCAATATACTTATTCTAATATACCAACACTCTCCCTCAAGATGGACGAAAGATATTCACTAAGCCCATCTTGTTACATCCTCTAATCATGCTCACAAAGCTTAAGTCCTTTGGTCAGTCCGTCTGCTACCTGATCCTTGGTTGGAACGTGGCCTACCTCCAGTAGTCCACTATCCAACTTCTCCTTGATGAATAACCTATTGATCTCGATGTGTTTGGTCCTGTCATGTTGTATTGGATTGTTGGTGATACTAATAGCTGACTGGTTGTCATACCACAGCTTCATCTTAGCTCCTTGATCCAATTTCAGCTCCACCAGCATATTCTTCAACCATAGCAGCTCTACAACTTCCAAGGCCATAGCTCTGTACTCCGCTTCAGCTGTCGATCTAGCTACCACTGGCTGCTTCTTATTCCTCTAAGAGACCAAATTGTCTCCTACAAATATGCAATATCCCGAGGTAGATCTCCTGTCATCAGCACAACTAGCCCAGTTAGAATCATAGTAGCCCTTGATGCTCACGTGATTATTCTTCCTGAGTATCAGTCCCTTCCCGGGGACACCATTCAAGTATCTCAGAATTTGGTACATGACCCTTCCGTGGGTCATGCATGTAGCGGCTCACCACACTTACTGTAAAACAGATATCAGGACGGTACGGCTCAAATAGATCAACTTGCCTACCAGTCTCTGGTATCTATCAAGGTCAACTGGTTCCCCAGCCTCAGCAGCCAGCTTGAACCTCTGATCTATTTGCTGTAGAACCCTAGAGGGGGGGTGAATAGGGAAATAAAAAATAACTAGAGCAACAGAAGCAATATATGACAAATAAAAGTAAAGAGTAGGAAGATCAAACACAAGATGTATCCTGGTATCCTCGCTTGAGGCAATCCAGTCCCGGAACTCTCTCCGGCTTAAATCCACTATTTAATCAAATAGTACACACGAGTTTGGATCCGAAGAACTCGCCAACTTCAACACGAGTTTAGATCCGAAGACTCGCCAACTTCAACACACGAGTTTTCTTACGAAGGCTCGCCAACTTCAAACAAATGAGAAGAGAACTTGTTGATCTTCTAACACGTGAAGATCGAAAAATACAACTCTTAAATACTCTAGCACTTTGGGAGAGGATGACAATTAAAAGCTTGGTAGAGTATTAATGGTGGAGCTCTTGGTTGTTTGAAAATTTATGGCAAGAGTTGGTGAAAGCCTCAAGAGAGAGAGCTTTCTTTTATAGAGAAACCAAGAGTGGGTGGCATTTAATGCTCTAGATACAGACAGACCGGCATGCCGTCGGTATGCAGCGGCATACCGTCGGTATACCGGTCAAATAATAACTGTCATATTAATGACCGTTTGAGAGCATTAAATGCGGTCATTAATGCTAGTCAGAGCAATTCAAAAACCAAATATTTGAAACTCGGTATACCGTCGGTATGCCGCGGCATACCGTCGGTATACCGACGGCATACCGTCGGTATGCCGACGTTTTATCACAGAACGTTTTGTGGTCCACAAAACGGTATACCGCCGGTATGCCGGAGCATACCGTCGGTATGCCGACAATTTGTCACAACAAGTTTTGGGTCGATAAAAACGGTATACCGTCGGTATGCCGGAGCATACCGTCGGTATGCCGACAATTTGTCACAGCAACTTTGTGGACGATAAAAACGGTATACCGCCGGTATGCCAAAGCATGCCGCCGGTATGCCGCTCTGTAAGTAATTGATTTTTGACTTGTGCTTTTACTTGTCATCCGTCCTTAGGTTTTTACAAATATACCTAGACTTTGTACAGACACGAAGACTCTAAGCAGGAGGAAGCCGTCTTATGCAAGGAGCGCCGGTAACTGCTTCAGTCTTCGATTCAAAGGATGGTTGCACTTGAACGAAAAGACTTTATGTAGTAGAGCTTCTGAGAAGATATGAATCTGAAGACACAGAAAACTAAACTACGAAGATACTGTTAATATATCAAAATAAATATGCCAACAATCTTCCCAATTTTGATAATTGACAAAATAGAGAGATAGCATCTTCAGGGAGTGACTCCCCCGTAGGTAGACAACTCTCCCTCAATACATTTTTTTCCCTTTGTCACTTAGTCAAAGATGGAAAAAAGAAAATAAAAGAGAGCAAAAATAAGGACAAGAGCATAGAATAAAAAAGCATGTATTGATATAAGGAAGTGAAAGATGAATCCATGCAAGACATTCATACTCCATAAGACAATTTAAAATACTCTCCTTGACGAGAGTTTTAGTAACAAGAGAAAGACACAAACCAAGTCCCCGCAGGACTGCAAAGTACTAGAACCAACTACACATAGGTCCCCGAAGGACCGCAAAAGACAGAATAGAAAACAAACACAATAAACTAAGACACTCATTATTCGACACCATCACCAAAAGGAAGCCACCCATAATCGTCCGCCGGATCGTCCCCACCATCCTGAGATTGTTGAAAGGCGCCATAAGGATCAATGTCGTCCGGGTACATGAACCCGTAGGCATTGGGATCGGAAAAGCGCGGAGCCTGGTACATTGGATCTTGAAGATTCAGATCCAGAAACATGTCCCGGTCCTGAATAGTGCGCTGAATAAAATATGCTTGGTCATGGAAGCGGGACTGAATCAGATTGCCAAGGCCACGAGTGTGAGCCCTCATCTGTTCCTCTGCCTGCGCCATATGCATGTCGAAGTGCTGCTGAGTCAGCGGCATGTAGCGGCCGGAGGCAGGAGGAGTAGATGCGGGAGCAGCAGGAGTGGAAGCTGTTGGCTCTTGGGAAGAAGAAGCACGCGAAGTAGAGGCACCACTAGCGGAGCGGAAAATAGCGAGATAGGAAGGGACGCCGTCCGAGGAGCAAAGGGAGAGATCGACTTGCTTGGCTTCCAGAAGGAGAGTGATGAAGGAGCCGTAATAAAGGTTTTGCTTTCCCGCTGGCATGACACGTTTGAAGAGATGAAGGAGAGTCTTGGGGAAGGAGAAGGACTTCCTTGCATAGAGGTAGTACATGCACACCAGGGCGTCGCCTAGTTCCCGCCCTTAGAAAAGAGTGTGTGACACACAATCCTATGAAGCTCGTAGTAAAACAGCTCCAGCTGTGCGGAAAGGGCCGGGATAGCAGGAGGGTTGGGGCCCTTGCAAATGATGTGGCAGAACTCGTCGAAGGGAGACGCCGCCAAAGAGTGAAGAGCAGCCAAGGACGGCAAGGCTTCGCTTTTGTCCGGGATGCCGAGAATGTTGCCGATGTCCCGAGACGTGAGACGGAAATGGCGATCGTTGACCATCGACTGTATGGCGCCATGCTCGTCGTCCGGAACCAAGTTGCAGTAGAAGAGACGGATGACGGCGGAGTAGATGGGAATCTGACGCCGAAGGAGGCAAGAGAGTCCGGCCTCGTCGAATAGAGAGACATGGCCGGGGAAGAGATTCCAATTGATTGCTCGGCCCTTGAAGACATTATGATGGACGAAGTGTTGAAACCAAGACTCGGCCGCCAAGGAGGATGTAAAGACCCGCTGATCATATCCGTGAGGGAGAGCCACCGGAGTGAAGGGATTGAAGAAGGTGGAGGAGGAGCGGGGACGCTTCGGATTGGCCATGGAGGAAAGTTGGAGGAGGAAGTTAGGGTTTAGGTAAGGATGAGAGAATGATAGATAATGAAGAAGGAAAAAAAGATAGGGTTTTTAAAAGGAAGGAGGAAAGTGAATGGTTGTGGAGTTGGGAATGGAAGGGGTGGGTTGGGGAATGGTTAAAGAGAGAAGTAATTTGGTGTGAGAGTGACGTCCCCCATTACTTCTCTCATTCTCTCTTTAACCGTTCCCCAACCCACCCCTTCCATTTCCAACTCCACAGCCATTCACTTCTCTCCTTCCTTTTAAAAACCCTATCTTTTTTTCTTTCTTCATTATCTATCATTCTCTCATCCTCACCTAAACCCTAACTTCCGCCTCCAACTTTCCTCCATGGCCAATCTGAAGCGTCCCCGCTCCTCCTCCACCTTCTTCAATTCCTTCACTCCGGTGGCTCTCCCTCACGGATATGATCAGCGGGTCTTTACATCCTCCTTGGCGGCCGAGTCTTGGTTTCAACACTTCGTCCATCATAATGTCTTCAAGGGCCGAGCAATCAATTGGAATCTCTTCCCCGGCTATGTCTCTCTATTCGACGAGGCCGGACTCTCTTGCCTCCTTCGGCGTCAGATTCCCATCTACTCCGCCGTCGTCCGTCTCTTCTACTGCAACTTGGTTCCGGACGACGAGTACGGCGCCATACAGTCGATGGTCAACGATCGCCATTTTTGTCTCACGTCTCGGGACATCGGCAACATTCTCGGCATCCCGGACAAAGGCGAAGCCTTGCCGTCCTTGGCTGCTCTTCACTCTTCGGCGGCATCTCCCTTCGACGAGTTCTGCCACATCATTTGCAAGGGCCCCAACCCTCCTGCTATCCCGGCCCTTTCCGCACAGCTGGAGCTGTTTTACTACGAGCTCCATGGGATTGTGTGCCACACACTCTTTCCTAAGGGCGGGAACTACGACGCCATTACCGGCGATGCCCTGGTGTGCATGTACTACCTCTATGTAAGGAAGTCCTTCTCCTTCCCCAAGACTCTCCTTCATCTCTTCAAACGTGTCATGCCAGCGGGAAAGCAGAACCTTTATTACGGCTCCTTCATCACTCTCCTTCTGGAAGCCAAGCAAGTCGATCTCTCCCTTTGCTCCTCGGACGGCGTCCCTTCCTATCTCGTTGTTTCCCGCTCCGCTAGTAGTGCCTCTACTTCGCGTGCTTCTTCTTCCCAAGAGCCAACAGCTTCCACTCCTGCTGCTCCCGCATCTACTCCTCCTGCCTCCGGCCGCTACATACCGCTGACTCAGCAGCACTTCGACATGCGTATGGCGCAGGCAGAGGAACAGATGAGGGCTCACACTCGTGGCCTTGACAATCTGATTCAGTCCCGCTTCCATGACCAAGCATATTTTATTCAGCGCACTATTCAGGACCGGGACATGTTTCTGGATCTGAATCTTCAAGTTCCAATGTACCAGGCTCCGCGCTTTTCCGATCCCAATGCCTACGGGTTCATGTACCCGGACGGCATTGATCCTTATGGCGCCTTTCAACAAGCTCAGGATGGTGGGGACGATCCGGCGGACGATTAGGGGTGGCTTCCTTTTGGTGATGGTGTCGAATAATGAGTGTCTTAGTTTATTGTGTTTGTTTTCTATTCTGTCTTTTGTGGTCCTTCGGGGACCTATGTGTGGTTGGTTCTAGTATTTTTCAGTCCTGCGGGGGCTTGGTTTGTGTCTTTCTCTTGTTACTAAAACTCTCGTCGAGGAGAGTATTTTAAATTGTCTTATGGAGTATGAATGTCTTGCATGTATTCATCTTTCACTTCCTTATATCAATACATGTTTTTTTATTCTATACTCTTGTCCTTATATTTGCTCTCTTTTATTTTTTCCCATCTTTGACTAAGTGAGAAAGGGGAAAAAAACGTATTGAGGGGGAGTTGTCTACCTACGGGGGAGTCACTCCCTGAAGATGCTATCTCTCTATTTTGTCAATTATCAAAATGGGGGAGATTATTGGCACATTTATTTTGATATATTAACAGCATCTTCGTAGTTTAGTTTTCTGTGTCTTCAGATTCATATCTTTTCAGAAACTCTACTACATAAAGTCTTTCCGTTCAAGTGCTACCATCCTTTGCTTCGAAGACTGAAGCAGATACCGGCGCTCCTTGCATAAGACGGCTTCCTCCTGCTTAGAGTCTTCGTGTCTGTACAAAGTCTAGGTATATCTGTAAACACTTAAGGACGGATGACAAGTAAAAGCACAAGTCAAAAATCAATTACTTACAGAGCGGCATACCGGCGGCATGCTCCGGCATACCGGCGGTATACCGTTTTACTGTCCACAAAACTTGCTGTGATAAATAGTCGGCATACCGACGGTATGCTCCGACATACCGGCGGTATACCGTTTTTATCGTCCCAAAACTTGCTGTGGCAAATTGTCGGCATACCGACTGTATGCTACGGCATACCGACGGTATACCGTTTTGTGGACCACAAAACATTCAGTGAGAAAACGTCGGCATACCGACGGTATGCTCCGGCATACCGGCGGTATACCGTTTTGTTTGCCTGAAAACGTTCTGTGACAAAACGTCGGTATACCGTCGGTATGCCGGCATACCGACGGTATACCGGGTTTCATAAATTTGATTTTTGAATTGTTCTGACTAGCATTAATGGCCGCATTTAATGCTCTCAAACAGTCATTAATATGACCGTTACTATTTGACCGGTATACCGACGGTATGCCGCTGCATACCGACGGCATGCCAGTCTGCCTGTATCCAGAGCATTAAATGAAAGCCCTCTCTCTCTTGAGGCTTTCACCAACTCTTGCCATAAATTTTTCAAACTATCAAGAGCTCCACCATTAATACTCTACCAAGCTTTTAATTGTCATCCTCTCCCAAAGTGCTAGAGTATTTAAGAGTTGTAATTTTCGATCTTCACGTGTTAGAAGATCAACAAGTTCTTTTCTCATTTGTTTGAAGTTGGCGAGCCTTCGTAAGAAAACTCGTGTGTTGAAGTTGGCGAGTCTTCGAATCCAAACTCGTGTTGAAGTTGGCGAGTTCTTCGGATCCAAACTCGTGTGTACTATTTGATTAAATAGTGGATTTAAGCCGGAGAGAGTTCCGGGACTGGATTGCCTCAAGCGAGGATACCAGGATACATCTTATGTTTGATCTTCTCACTCTTTACTTTTATTTGTCATATATTGCTTCTGTTGCACTAGTTATTTTTATTTTCCTATTCACCCCCCTCTAGGGTTCTACATCCTGCTCATTATCTCCTGTGATAATCATATCATCCACATACACCGGAAGCATGGTGATATGGCCTCAACTGCGACGGAAGAACACAGTATGATCAACAGTGATATGCCGATATCCTATTCCTATCATTGCCCTCCTGAATATGCCGATATGGCCTCCGCTCGAGGAGACTGCCTCAGTCCATAGAGGGACTTCTTTAACCTGCAGACATTGCCCACTATCTGATTGGTGCCGAATCCTGGTGATATTTTCATGTACACCTCTACTAGATCTCCATGAAGAAATACATTCTTTATATCCAGTTGGTATAGCTTCCATCAACCATTTGCTGCCAGAGAAATCAGGGTCCTGACAGTGCTCATCTTCGCCACTGGTACAAAGGTCTCGTCATAGTTAATGTCGTACGTCTGACTGTATTATTTTGCCACCAGTCGAGCTTTGTAGCGCTCATCATGTCCATCTGGGTTCTGCTTCACTGTAAAGATCCATTTGCATTCGACTGCTCTCTTTTCTTCTGGCAGTTTTACCATCTCCCAAGTGTGGTTCTTCTCAAGAGCCAACTCCTCGTGCATCGTCGCTTTCCACTTTGTATCGTTCTTGGCACCCTGCCAATTATTAGGTACAGTAGTACTATCCAAAGACGCAATGAATGCTCCATAAGAAGAGAAAATATGATCATATAAAACAAATTGAGCAAGGTCCCAACCATATCTAACAAGAGGATTTTTCGCATTGCTGCGAGTGGTCCTCTGTACTGATAATGGTGTAGGAGGAGTAGGTGTAGGAGAAGTAGATGTGGGAGGAGTAGGAAGAATGATATCACCTGAAGGAGAATCTGGTGGTAGTGTAGGTGTCTTAGGAGTCGAGACGGACGCAGGCAAGGGACTTGGCACTGGCACTGTATGTACTGGTCCTGCAGTTTGCTTTCCTCTCTTGCTGCAGGTAAGTATCTCCTCCTGAGCCGTGGGCCTAGCACCTCTCATCTCCTTCTCCTGTTCCTCTTCACCTTCTTGCTCCTCCTCAACCGCGCCTCCTTGCCATACTCCTAAATCGGTCACCAGGCTTTCATTAATCTCCCCCTCTCGCCTCATACTCGCAGTATCAGGTGAGTTGTTTGAGGTTTCCTCCTGACGGTAGTATGGCTCATGCGCCCTGAAGTGAACATCCATGCTCACAAACTTCTTCTCTACTGGGCTCCGGTACACATATCCCTTCTGAGTCGCCGAGTAGCCCACGAAGATGCACTTGACTGCTTTAGGATCAAGTTTTCCAACTGACGATCTGTTGTCCTTCACAAAACACACGCAGCCAAACACCTTCAGTGGGAGTATCCCACTATTATTTTCTTGCAGTATTTCACATAGAAACTTCCATCCTAGTACCTTCGAGGGTATCCTATTGATTAGTTGAGTTACTGTCAACACTGCATGACCCCACAGACTTTGTAGGACATTCATATCGATCATCATGCTTCTTGCCACCTCCAGAAGGTGTCTGTTTTTTTTCTGCTACTCCATTTTGTGCTGGTGTGTATGCACAGGTAGTATGATGCTGTATCCCTTGGGCTGACAAGTATTCCGTAAGTGCCCTGTTGTAATGCCTGTGATTCGTATTACGTATTTCTGGAATACGTGTACGTATTTATTCTTGTATTGCATGATTTTCTTGCTTAATTTCCTCCCTGGGCTTGGTTTATTCTTGGTTTGGGATTGCTCTTGGTTCATCATGAATGAACCAAGGGGTGAACCCCCTACCTACCACCACCACTCATATTTATTACCTATTCTTCTTCTCTCTCTTCATTAATCTCTTCTTCTTCTTCTTCCATTTACTCCCTTCACCTACCAGAGAGCGAAGAGAGAGGTCTAGGCAAGCGCAACTTGCTTCCACAAGAGAGCCCATTTTTATTGTTCCATTAGCTTCTCCTCATGTTTCTAAGACATATTAGAACTTGTCATTTTCCATTTTGAGGCTTTAATTTTTGTAGATCTAGAAATTAGTTATTTTCAGATTTTTGTGGTTTTGATCTATCAAACTTCTTTGTTTTCAAGTTTTGATGGTTCCATGTTGTAGAGAATTTTATTCTACCCAATTTTGACCTTTGAAAAGTTGGATTTGGACTTGTTTTGACCAAGTTATGGACTTTTGAATCTTTGGGTTCAAACCATGGAGTTCTTACTGATTTGGAGAAGACAGTGAGTAGTGTGCGCGAGCTTTTTAGCTTGCGCCACTGAGTTGCGCGCGCTCTTTAGCGCAGCGCAGTCTGACTCATACGCTGCCTTTTGGAGGCGTATGTCTTGCATACGCTGCCTTGATCAGGAGTCGTATGGAGTGCATACGCTGCTTTGAAGAGGAGTCGTATGGACCTCATACGCTGCCTTGATGAGGAGTCGTATGGAGTACATACGGTGCTTTGAAGAGGAGTCGTATGGAGTCCATACGCTGCCTTTTGGAGGCGTATGTCTTGCATACGCTGACTTGAGCGTAGCCTGACTTGAGCATAGCCTGACTTGAGCGCAGTCTGACTCAGGCGCAACCTGATGTATAGGCGCAACTGGACCTGACCCTACTTGCCTTGGCGCAACCTGTTACCCTGGCGCAACTTGGCTAATACCACTTGTTGGCCATAGTACCCCTTGCTCTCCCCTTGGGCGCATTATGTCCCCATATTCCCCTTTTTATGATTTTTTGCACCCATTTTATATCCTTACGCCTTTTGATGTAACTCGACATGAACCCGATGTGATCATGACATTATTTATGAATGTTAATCGGAACAAGGCTTAGTGATGGAATTGCATGATTAGTGACCCGCCGTGGTGCACTCTTGACAAGTAATTTGACATGATAATTCTTGATGGTGGTCCGTTGTGACGCACCCTTGCCTTGATAAGTAATCTTGATAAGCAACCCGATATGATAACCTTGATACGCTGTTGCGACGGCTAACCTGACATGCTAAGTGAATTCTTGACACCGTGGGTGATTGTATTGAATATGCTTGTATAAGCAACCAGTCTTGTCTCGCATCATGTCTAGGACATGTATCCCTGGTTACCACGGTCAGGGATTCATACCGAATCTGACTAGGTTAATGACTAGATTGATCAAGTAGAGTATATAGAGAGGTATTCCGGCTACAAGCAATCCCGTTATCTGGGCGCCTTCCTTGATGGACTTGTAGCCTGCCGACGAGTAGGACACATTTCCAGCTCACTGTTATGTGGGGCACTACATGAAACGATTACTATACACACTGTCATGTGTTGCATCCAAGTCACCTAACAAGGCATGATAACTCTAAGCTTGAACCTTGCGTCTGGATAACCTGGATAGTCTGTAGGGCTTGTAGCCGTAGGCGTACCTCATTGCATCTTGCTAGTAACTAAGCTTGTGATAACCCTAGTTAGTTAAGTATCAAGCCGTACTCTTTGCTTGGCCGTGAATGATGGATGGAGTCCTATCTTGTCTAGTCTTGCCCAGATCCGGTACATGGATATCTCCGGACATGCTTGTTTATGCTTTACTTTATCGATAATTGGTTCGAGGCTAAGTTCTGTTCAGGTGAAGGGTTACAATCCCGGTCCTTGTTTGGTTTACGGGTTGTAACTTGGTTACCGGAATAGTCCTTTAATTATCTTATCGTTTATCATCATGTTTTCTTTAACTCATGTCTTATGTTATTTCACCTATGATTTATGTGCTGACATGCTGGTTTTAGTTCTTAAGTGAAGCCTCCTTTGTGGCACTTGCTCTTTCTGGGGTCTGATCCAGCTGGTTTTGTATGGCCAGATTTCGGAGCAGCTACCGAGGACCTGCCAGATGGTGAACACTAGAAGGAATCCCGGCAACGAGTGGGTTTTATTTTGCTCTCCCACTCCCTTGTAAAAATATTCTTTTGAGGCGTTTAGCCGCCGAGCCAGTGTTAGCTCGTGTACATTTTTAATTACTGTCTGCCTACGGGCTGTAACATGATTGGCAACCTAGGGTTGATCATGTATGACTGAAATACTTGCTAGTCCTCACATTTTGTAACGACTAGCTTCATGATCAGCCGAATATGTAATGTTTGGGACGCCTTACTATTGTATATTTGGTGATCTTACATCTTGTAATATTTATTTGCTTTCTTGTGATTGAGACACTAGGCTTGTTCTTTACCTTAAGAGACTGATGGCTTGTAGATAAACCCTCATATATCTAGACAGCCGTGACCGTATG
This sequence comes from Iris pallida, assembly GCA_029216955.1. Classification (NCBI taxonomy): domain Eukaryota; kingdom Viridiplantae; phylum Streptophyta; class Magnoliopsida; order Asparagales; family Iridaceae; genus Iris; species Iris pallida. The sequence goes on along the minus strand of JANAVB010024400.1, from coordinate 26,131,932 downwards.
GTGAGATGGATTCCATTTCATTATACGTAGCTGGCCATGTCTGCCCCCGCTCTCCAGTATTCTGGTTCTGGGGCGTGACACCTGTACTGAGTCTGGACATGTTTATGAAAGTCCCGAAAACAGGTAGACACATCTCTCTTATTCTTCATCAAATACAGTCAAGTGATACGAGAAGAACAATCAATAAACGAAACAAAATACTTGTAACAATTCATAGTAGTAATGGTGCATAGCTCCCAAACATCAGAATATATTACATCAAAAACAGATGAGCTCCTATGACCCGTACTAGCATTTGAGCTCCTAGTAAGTTTGTCTAAATCACATGCATCACATACTAGTTTTTTTATATTTGTTTTCTCATAAATAGCTGGATACAATTTACTTAAAGTAGTAAAAGATGAGTGTCCCAACCTCTTATGGTGGAGTATTAATGTATCCACCGCACTCATCTTCAGTCCTCCCATTCCTGCTTTCTCTGTCGTAGACATCAATGCTGAATCCATCCTTTCTACATCCAGGTACTATAGTCCCTCATGCCAAGTGCCAGTCCCAAGTCTTCGTCTCGTCTCTTTCTCTTGGAAGATCACCTTAGGAATATCAAAAGAGACAATGCATTTTAGTTGAAGGATTATAGAACTGATGGATAAAAGACTGACTGGAAAAGATGGAGCATACAAAATATTGGATAATTTTACTGAACCTATATAATTTATAGTAACCTTACCAACCACTGGCTGGAAAGTACTATCAACTGTTTGAATACTGTCTGCCGATGCTAGGTGAGTGTAGGAGGAGAACTCACTAGCATTTTTCGTCATATGTCGAGATGCCCCCGAGTCGATAATCAAGTCTGACGATTTAAGGAAAGACATAGATGCAAGGACGAGTGAGTCGTCAGTACCTTCTGATGGATGGGCATACGTAGCGACGTTACCTCCAGCGAAGAATGAGGTTGACGCCTCCTTGGTTCTACTCCTGTCTCCATCGTTTGACACTCTCTGCTTCCTCCTGAGTGTCTTCAGCATGTCCATTAGTGCCTCATCCTCCTCAGTAAAGGTACTACTAGCTTCCTCATCCCCTTCTGCTACCAGCAGGCTCACTCGATAACCTACTCGACCATCCCGTCGACCCCTACGACCATGGCCATGTCCTCTAAAATGTCCACGTCCGCCGAACTGTCTATGTCCATCACCTGGATCTCCCTCCTTAGGTGGTTTGGTGCAAGCATACTGTGAAACCCAGATTTTAGATTATTGGATTTGTAGCGTAATATTAGTTATTTATTATTATTATTATTATTATTATTATATATTATTATTACTATTATTACTATTTATTAATATTATATAATGAGTTCGAAATTATTTTTAAAATAATAATTGGGATTTTTGTTTGCGAGATCGAGCCTGGACCAGCTTCCCGAAACCCAATCCCGATCCGAACCCATTCTTTTTATTTTAAATTCTGGTTATATATATTTATTATTAGTTTTAATAAAAAGAAAAAAAAAATAATTTAACCCCACCTGACCTGGTCACCCCGACCAGGCCCCCTTCCTATTCTCCAGCAAACTAAACTCACACCCCTCCACACGTTGTAAACCCACACACCCTCTTTTTCTCCCACAGCACCTACTTCCTCTCCACAACTTCTCCCACTCCTTTCTATATTAACTCCAACACCACCACTCATCCTCTCATCCCCTCCCTCTCACGAGCAAGCACAACACTCATATCTCCCCCTCACTATTCACTCTCACTCTCCTTCAACCCTTTCCCCCAAATTCTTCCCGAGCACCCGACTCCCGCTTCCCCGGCCTCCCTCTACCGGACCCGCGCCCCAGGTCGCGTCTGTCGGTCCGACCCGAGCGGTCGACCCCCGTGGCCCCGATCTCCCGATCTCCCCTCGCCGCTGCTGTCCCGGCCTCCTCCACAAACACCGGCCGACCCCCTCGGTCGTTCTCCCTCTTTCCGAGCTCCCGATCTGTTGTCCCGTGCTCGACCCGCTGTCCGCAACATCTTGTGGGTTCCGATCCGTTGTCCAGCACCTCCTCGTGTGTTTCCAGCGCTGTCCCGGGGTCTTCGAACCTGCTGTCCGCGCTTTCCGTGGTTTCGTTGCGCCGATTTCGCTGCTGTCCGCGATTATTTTCTATATTTTCTTCTGAGAGCTCTAGCCGAGCAACCTAAGGTATAATTCTTTTGTCCCGTTCTATTTTCGGTAGTCGATGATGAGAATTGGTCCCCGATTCCCTCCCGGGAATTCGGTTTTGGGTCGACGTAGTGGTTTCGGAGTTTCCGAAACTGATTCTGTGATGTTCTGTGGTTATTTCGGATTTTTTCGAAATGTGTTTTCTGGATTTTGGGTCCTGTGGTGTTCCGATTTCATTTCGGGATTTCCGATTATAATTCAGTTTCCGATTAAGCTTCGAAAATTATTCTGTGAATTTAATTTTTGTGTAAAAATGGTTTTGGAAGTTAATTTTTGGGTTTTTCCTGGTTTGGGATAATTGTTAGAGTTGTCTGCGCATTTTTCCAGTTTTGGGTTGTCCCGAATATAGAGGAAATGCTGCCCAAATTTTTATAAAACTTTAGAAATGAATTTTAAATCGGTTTTTTCGGAAATAATTTATTAATTGGATTTTGGGCGACGACCGTACCGGTTCGTGGGCCCTAGCGAAATGTAAATAAAATCGGTCAGGCCGGACGTTGAGGCATTAGCTAACTGTGACGATTGGACCAAGTCTGAGACTCCTAAGATTTAATTTAATTTTTTTTAGTTTTGTTTTCGATATTTAAAATACGGGACATTAGTCAGAGCTAACTAATTTTCTCTTATTTCAATTATGTAAAGTTTGTAAGGGCATAAGCCCATATTCCTATTTTGTTAGCTGTGCCCCTGTATTGCGTAGTCTAGGTTTTTCATTTATTTTCATGTTTGATTTTTCTTTTATTTTCTGGTTTGTTTTATTCTTCGTAATTAGGCGCTTAGTTACAAAATGGCTAATAAATATTTTGTATAAATTAATAAGGATTTTTTATGATAAAATAATTTGAATAAAATATTGATAACAAAATCCACGTTTTATCATTGAAAGAAAATGTAGTTTTATACGTATAATATTAAAAATACAAAGTTTTGCGAATTAACCGGTAACGACAATTTTTTTCAAGTAAACCAGAAACTGGCTATCCAACTAAATGAGAACCAACGTAGTACGCGTCGTAAACCGTTAGCAGTAGATTAAATAAACAAATTTAAAACTTGACTAGGACCTGCTACTAGAAATTGTAACTAGCACACCTAGTTCGGTTTCACAATGGTTCTAAGTCAAGTTCTCCAACTGTAGGATCTCGGAGATGAACCTAGCATCTTTTCGGAACCAACATCGTTTTCAGTCATAAACAAAAGGCAAGTACATTTTTTGTTAATTTACAATTATTTAGTAATCGTTTTAATGCAAGTTTAAACCACGATGCAACACGGAACTCTCTCTGAGAGCATTGACTGATTGACTGTTGGGTACTGGGGGAGTAGTGTAATGAGTATGACCACATCCAAAGTAGCATAATAACTGTATTAGCTTACCCCTCATACACACGGGAATAAGCCATATCATTCACTGTACAACCTAATCTGGTCATATTCATTGCCTATTCACATCACAATATTTTAACTGCTGGAGAACTATTTATTTCAAATTGTTTAAAAGTGTATAACTCTATTATTAATTCAATTGTTAGATTATCATGAATTGTACTTTGCTCCCTCCTGACTGGAGACCTAATATTTTAGGTGTCACTGATGATTGCTGAGCTATAGCACAATAGCTACTATGACCCAGTACCATATTCTGCTGTGTTATCGGGGACCCCTTTGAGGACGCAGATCCTGAGGCTGACGAGACAGCCATTCTAGCTAGTTGTCGTTTTAATTCGAGTTTCTTTTATTGAAATTTTTTTGTAGACTTGAATTCAGTATTTCCTTTCAGCACTTTCAATTACAGTTGTATTCCATTTTGTTGATTAATAAAGGTTTTAAAATTCCCGAATATTCAGTTGTGACAAATGTATAGATGTTGTTGTGATTACCTGCTATGGAACAGCTTACTGCCGCCGTCTCACAACGGTGCAGGCTGGACATGATCCGGTTCGACCCAATTATTTGGGATCGGGTCGTGACACATACCGATGATGTCCCATCTCTCCGCAGTTGTAGCACTGTCGGTTGTGCTGCCAGGGCTCTCCCTTAGGCCCTATGTCGCTCGAACTAGTAGCCTCCATTGCTGACTTTACTTTAGGAGGACCACCTGTTCCTGTTTGCAGCTTGATGCGAGTCTCCTCCTAGATCATGGCCGAGATAGCCTTCTCAAGGGTGGGGATCTTCGGTTGGGCTAGAAGTAGTGCTGTTCTCTGAGAAAATACTGCAGCCAGCCCTTTAAGGAACTTCATCGCCCTCTCCTGCAGACATACATGTCTCTCCTTACACTTCGGGTCCCCGCAGCTCGTCCGATCTGAGGAGTAATGTAATCCAACCACAGACGCTCCAACTCCATAGCATACTCCTGCACCGTCTTCTCTCCCTGTACGGTGTCGTCGATCTCTCCCTTGATCTGAAAAATCCGCAAGTTGTTTCCTACACCATCGTAGGTCCTCCTCAATTTTTTCCACATGTCCTTCACCATCTCGATGCCATTCATTGTGGCGGCAATCGACTAGACTAAAGAATTGAGAAGCCAAATGTAGATCACCATATGAGTGGATTTTCACTCGTCACGTCCGGCCGAGCCCTTGTCCGACTCTGTCTTCTCTCATGACAGGAAACCCTCTAGGTTCTTTCCTGCGAGGGTTCTCCTCACCCGCCGTGACCAACTCAGGTAGGTAGCTGGTCCATCAAGCTTTAGATCGATGGAGGGAAGCTCCAACTTCGTCGATGTTCGTGTCGCGCTCTCACCAGCCGACAGTTTCATCAGCTTCATCAACGTTGCAACCTCCGTAGGATCCAGCTTCTTGATGATCTCCTCCATCGATCCTCCTCTTCTCTGATCACCTCACACCCGCTCCTAGATTCGATCATGTCTCTCTCCTATCAGATCTAAGCCTTCAACGTCCGGAACGACTCCACGGGAGACTTTGGAAACCGCAGTTTCGCGGTGGTGGTGGCGGTGGGCCGACTGACAAGCAAGTGGGCGCCGTCGGACTGGTGTCTCCGAGCAGCGGCCGTCGCGAGCAACAGCAGTGGCAACAGCTGCGCGCGTGCGGCGGAGGTGCCCGCAGAGCAGCGGCCTGCTCGTGCGCGAGGTGGTCGGCGTGCGGCTGTGCAGCGGCTGGTGGCAGCAGGGTCGGTGTGCGGCGGGGGCGGCGTGCAACGGCTGGTGGCGGCGGCGGCTGTGGTGGTGCGGTTGGTGATGGCGGTGACGACTAGGGTTAGGATTTGGGAAAGGTGGCGACGGCTAGAATTTTTGGTGGCTCTGATACCATGTTGAATATTTGTGTTGATTTTATTGATAATCTCATGGCTATATATAGCCTTACAATCCTCCTCATTACATTAAACCCTCTGTAGATTATCCTGTGGCATATTTTGACATACCAAATATACCAACATAATATTCTATTTGACATACCAAATATACCAATAAGATATTTCAATATATACTTATTCTAATATTCCAACATGTCTGTATCCGTATCCGTGTCTATATTCTGTAACATAGGTGACTAGTGGCTACAAACATACCTATTTGAAGATGTGATTATCTGTATCCGTGTTTGTATTCATGTCACATAGGTTAAAAATCTAATGAAAATGTTGAAACTGTATGTAGCTGATAATATTTGTATTCATGTAACATAGGATAAGAATTTTGCCTATCACCAATTGACTGCAGAAAGGAAAGGCTGGTCTGTTACTGTGTCGCGAAGTGCCTGCACTCTAGAGATCATGTCTTGATCGACAAATTGTTGCTGATAATATTTGGACTTTGTGCCATATGCATAGTAACCTACTTTATCATTAATCTTCCTCAAGTGATGAGTACTTTAATGTTTCATATTAAGCGTCCACACATGACAGGATGACTTCAGAAAGTTTGTTCTGTTCAGTGTTGCATTCTATGATATGGGGCTCTATGCTAATTGCTTCGTCTTTGTGATATACACAGGCTCTTCATCGCGTGCCCAGTTGGATCTTCTGGAACAACTGACATCTTCCACTTCCCCTGGCAGTGGTAAGCAAATCGTTTCCCACCTGACTCAATAAATACTACAAGCTCTCGTCTCTCCATCTTCACCATGATCTTTCGACTGACTGTTCACTAGGTACTGAGAGCACAGTCAGCCCTTCAAGACCTACGATCCGTGAACAACTTTCGGATCTAGTTGGAGACAGACGCGGTGAGTTCAGCCTTCCGCTAGGTAAGCGGCTGGCAGCAACGCAGAGTACCTTGACCATCTCACAGAAGAGAAATATCAAGCGGCAGGCTTACCTGAACGAAGTCTCCGGCAGGAATGATACTGTTTTCTTTGCAACAATCGGAGCATTTGTCATTCTCCCACCCATTGTCATCTTACTGGTGGCTATTCTGACTGGCTATGTCCAGCTCTTCCCTTAGCGACAATACTCTTCATCGCTACTAAGCTGTTGGGGTCATAGTACAAGTAAAGCAAACAAAATTTTCAGTATTGGCGACATAAATCTTCTTGCATCGTGTTACTGTACAGTAATATATGATTTTGTGTTCTAATGTGGTTGAGAATATGTCCTGCTTCTTCACTCATGCTCCTACATTTTTCTTTAGACAGGGAGCAATGCATTGCCTACTCTCCTACATCTGATTCATGTCTCTGCAGTGGATTGCTCGCTCTGGCCTTGTCTAGCATTTTGTTGTTAGCTTAAGCAGTCAGTGAAGTTATATAGGAGAAGGTCGGGTTCTGTTTCTGATATTTCCATGCCATAGACGAACATATGGAATTGCAATCTCATGATTTTCGATTGAATGAACCCTATCAATTCTTTATTGAATTGTAGTACATGAAAACCAAATATATAGATTCCAAAGCAAATTAACTAGTGTAATATGTATAAACCATTATTTAATTTATAATACAAACAAATTCTCAAAACTTCTCAGCCTAATTTTCTCTTTTAAATCTTCTAATCCATTGCTTTCATGAGCGCATTACTTCTCTTCGTATTAGCTAATGAACCATCTGAAGCATCACTCGCAACTCTTTCTGGTTGCCGCTTACTGGAGGTGTCACTTGATCAGTTGGTATGATCTGCTCATCCCCGAGGATCACCCCCTGCTTCTTCATATAGTCCCATTTGTCCTGGAAGAAGTATAAGAAGGCGATCACAACCACCTCTGCAGTGAAGAGAACGGTCCAGAGCCTGACACTTCTCGAGGTCTTCACATGGTAGGCATGCAATCCAATGTATATGTTGATGATCCCAATTATACATATTCCAGTTCCGAGCAGCCAATGCACTAGATACCATAGGCTCCTCACTTTGATTCCTCTAAGAAGATCAAATCGATCGTTAGATATGCGAGGTCAGTCTTATAGTTGAAGGAATTGAGTGATGTTTGTTTGGGCAGCATACCTATGGGGTCTGCAAAGGCCAATCAAGGGTTGAATGAGTATCAGTGCATAGAGTGCCAATCCTGTCCTTTGATGAGTGTTGCTGAAGGAGTTCTCAAAGTTCTTGATCGAGAGAATGGCCCCAGCAGTAGCAAGCAGGACTGAGACTGTCTGCCATTTCAAATATTGTTGGATAGAGCAAGAAAATATGAAACAGTATGGAAAAGAGACCAAGATATGTGCAATCAAGTTATATTTCTAGATGGTTCATACGTGCCATATATATTTTTTTTTCCATACGTGCCATATTACTATTTCCTAGAACAAGTTTATATGAGGTTGTTAGTAATGGCTCAATAATCATCATCATCCAACCCTTATTCCATCAGTCAGCTATGGAGCATACGAAAAGGTTCCATACAAGAATTGACAAAGTTTCTACGACCGGCTATCGACTTAACATCAACCCTCTTTATTTCTGTCAGGTTTCTAGCAAGTGTAGCTATGAGGATGAGAGGGCCATGCAATGTACCTTCGGCTATGCAAATTAAGCTCATATGACCAAGGAACATCCACCAAGTTCCTGTAGATTATGAAGAGTCTAGGCGAAGAGAAAAGGTGATGCAATTTGCTACATATATAGAATTGCATTCATATTTATGTCACATTTATAAGCCAAAGAGATCTAGAAAAGGAACGACGTGACAATTCGATAGTAATGGCTCGAGAACAAGAGGGTTAAAGTAGTTTAGGATTATTTGAGTGATATATTTAGAATAGAAGAACAGAAAAACTAACCAACCTGCAAGATAACATGACAGTAGAAGAGAACCTTAAGCTTTTGGCAACATTCAACTCTCTGAGACATTCGTATCACGAGTATCCCAATAGGCATCAAGAAACCAAGAGAAGCCCATAGGAGGAAAGCATGGAGTTTAATTTGGAAGGAGAGTTGAGGGGTCAGCTGCAAGTAGCAGAAATTAGTTAGATAGATGCAATGCCACCGCGAATACTGAGAAATCAACAAACAATAAGTTGGATTTAAGTGAAACTGAGAAATCAACTACAACTGTCTTGAATTAGAAACAATGAAAAGTACTGAATGAACATTGGGGAATTTGAAGGAATACAGATACAAGCGGAAAAAGAAGAAGGAAAGAGATGGATAGTACCTTGACAGAGCTGGGCTGGATTGATTTGTAGGTATGCGAAGATCTAGGCCGTTCTGGCGAAGAACACATACATGGCGAGATCAGAAGAGTAAAGAACACGAATCCAGCTAGTACCACGGAAGCTTGCCTTCTAGAATAAGCTACCATTCTTACTACTGACACAGACGAACTCCTTGAAAGACTCGACCTAACAACAGTCTGTGTCAGCTTTCCTAAAACCCCTGCTTCTCTGAAACAAAGAAGGTCAGACTAAGATTGAGCTTCAAAACCCAATTATGCATATGCTTTCCTTGCAATATACTTCCCTCTCATGAGCTTTTCCTATATATGGATTCAAACAACAAGATGAGACCCTCCATGGAGGAGATACCTCCCTTCTGAAACACTTTCTTTGGTTTCAAATATATATATGTATACTCAAGAAGACCCAATTGATGTTCTTGATCGGCTTTTGGTGCGATAAAGAAGTCTGTGGTGGAGCAACAGCAGCAGGAGGAAGGTGGCCATAACCGTTAATTGGTCTCGCCACACCAGTATGTACAAAAGGAAGTGGTTGGTAGAATGCAGAGTAGGCCATGACAATGGAATTGTATTCTCTTCTTTCTTTCTTTCCAAAAAAATGGCCACGGTACTGGAAACTACACAAAATGCATGGTCACTGGCCCTCACGATCATTGTTGTTAAGCTGGTTACACGCTGGAGGTCGAAGAAGTAGTGATGTCATGACAGCGTTCGATATCTGTATCTGGAGCTCCGGTGCAGCTTAAGAAGAGGATCACCTGATGGACATTATTTGCCGAGGACTTGAGAAAACATGAGTACATGCGCAACTCTTTGTTTTCTCATCCATCGCTGGGTTATGGCTCTAACCTTACCTAGTGTTTGCATCTGAGGAAAATTGACTATGGGGGGACCTCCTCAACCAAAATCAAACTCATGTAAATTTCATCTTTTCCTCGTGAAATCTCAATTTTGCTGCATGCATTATATATAATGGGATTAAATCGAGTTCGTTCCTCTGATCAAGCACGATCGCGGTCAAGATCAAGGAGTACTCGAACTATGTTTAACTATATATACAGTAGAGATTTTGGTAAAACATGATTCCCAAGTTGACTTCATGAACTGAAATCACACGGTCACATATTAACATCATATATCTGGTTCAAGGACAATCATTACAACTGAGACTTTTATTGATTTCTTTTCTATTTACTTTCCAAGTCATTATATTGGTTTCATCTGTTTATATAAGATAACAATTTACTGGAGGCAAAGGATACAAACAAAGGCGATCGACAAAATTATATTGCATGGATCATAGTACCCCCATGGAACCCACCCCCCCCCCCCCCCCCCCCCCCCCCCCCCCCCCCCCCCCTCTTCTCCCACAACCCCCACCACTTGATAAGCAATGTAAGCAACGACAAGTAATGATGATAAAGTGAAAGAGTACAGCTATAGAAACCACAGACCTTCCTTTAGCATATGCTCCCTTTGTGGTTGAACAATGTCTATCCTATCAACACCTTAGGAAAAAAGAAATAGAAAAAGAAATCAAAAGGGAGAAGAAACTAAAGAAGATACTGTGCTCTTCCTCTTTCAAAATCCTGGAATATTTTGCTCTTTGTATGAGAAAGTTCTAATGGAATTGACAAGTCACATGCTTTGTGTCTGCCAGTGACAACAGTTTCATCCGTGATCTTGATGAATAAGTAAAAAAAAAAAAAAATTCAAACATAGATCATTATGAACAGTTCAGGTTATCCTAGTTATCTTCTAGGGTCTTACTGAATCATTCATGTTGGAATGATACAAACAACTCTCAACCTTCACCCCGCAAATCTAGAGTTATGGTACAGCGGCAAGGACTTAAACATAGTACGAGAGCAAGCCCAGGTTCAAACCTAATGTATTCTACGCATACGCAGAGAGTGAGATGTATTGTTTGTTGCGGGGACGTAAATATATATGACATCAGGACTTAATATTTTTTCCTACACTTACATATATTTTTTTTCTACACTTTGATCCGTACGACAGACCTACTCGAAGGCATGTGCTAGTCTTTTCCAAACGTTTAGCTAGATCGCTAAAGCGAGAATAAGAACAACGTAGAGCAAAAGAGAGAGATTGGAAGATTGAAAGCTCCACTATATTAGAGAGAGTTTACAACTTATTGGGTGGTGAGAAACAAATGAACCTCCCACTTATTTATAAGGGCCTCGAAGTACTTATATGAACCTTCTGGAAATAGCATATTCCATAAATTATTGAAATATTTTCGGACCTAGATATTTTCAAAAAAGACTCTAGAACATTTAGAAAGATGTGGAGATTTCATGAACCTTCAAGAAGACTCCACCACAGTCTGGACAATTGCGGAAGCTTCCAACAAAATACCGGTTCGTAGAAGATTATATAGATCCATTCCAATGGGACGAAAAATCTTGTGCGTGATATCCTGCCATCCTATCCATGATTGATGCATAACAAAGAGGAAGAGGAGTTAGTTTGAAGGATAATCATGAGTTAGGTTTCCTTTCTTAACAACCGCAAAATCCAACAACAAAGAAAAGGGTTATAGTGATCACTTGTGTCCAAGACTCGAGGCCACAACGTAGGGTCTCCCTAATAGAAATTACTTGAGACATAGCATCACTATATATTAGGACAGGTCATGATCCATCCTCACATTGTCCACGATCATGACAAAGCGTCATCAGCTTTTCGACTTTCTCAATAGAAAAAACCCAACAAGAGGCAAGAAAACTTGATTTCAATGTCAAGAAAGTAAGCCTCGGTGCTGTGGAAATAGTTCAAAAGATTGCTCATGCTGTCACAAAACTCTATGTCAAATCGAGGACCTTGAGTTGGGGACTAATCTGCACCCTTTTGTTAGGTTCATAATTGCTAAAAAAATTAATCCATTTTTCTTACGTTGTCATGTACTGTTAACATGGCTTAAAGTAGGAAGATTTGATGCAATATTGCTAGCGATACTTTATTACAAATAGGCTCTACACCTACCCAAGATTTCGCTCTTTGGGGCTATTACCAACTGATTAGTAGCTTTTGTACCTCTAGTTGCTTTGGTAAAAACATATACCAGAATTATTGTAAGATGATATGCATATGAACCTTTTCGTCGGTAAAGTTAGTACATTATTGTTGGAGTGGGTGGGGTTCTCAACCTATGTGGAGAATATCTCGGAGAGCGACGAACGCCATCCGTGTGTCGGAGAAGCTCGGGGAGTGCATGAATCATATTTTGGAACATATATGGTAAGGAAATATATGATTGGATTTTCATATTTACTTTGATCATATATTTATGATTGGACCCTTCATATAGTAGCTTTCCATATAATTGGGCTTCCAATTATGGCAAGCCAATTATGATTGGATTTCCATTAAATATATAATTGATGCATATTGGAAGTTTCCATATATATTGGTCTTTCATGTATGGATTACCAAGAGCTTATAAAAGGGTGATGCATGCTAGTTGAAAACTCATCTCAAAACAAGAATGCTTTACAATCTTTGAGAGAGAGAGAATTAAGGACTATTTTGAAGGAGAGATTGCTTCGAATAATCTTTCGACATCTTTCGTTCTTCGGAGTCCGCAATCAAAATTTTTTTTCTTTCAAGTGAGTTGTGGTGATCCGTGTTGGATCGGGAGGAGCTTGTAGAGGGTGTATTCTCTTTATTCCATTAGTGGAGGTTATTCAGGATTGGACGCCGATCGTCCCGTGGTTTTTTCCGCAAGGGTTTTTCACGTCAAAAATCTTTGTGTCTGCGATTGTGTTTGGCATTTTTGGTTTGTGTGCTTTTGCTCGGTTCTCTCGCAGGACTTTCTGATTTGGGGAAACGATTTTCGCGCTTCGTTCCCAACAGAGTGGTATCAGAGCTTTGGGTTCAAAGAAGTGTCAGGAGTTGACAGTCAAACCAGGAAGCAGAGATGCACGCGAAGCCGGTGCGCATGGTGAACCTGAACGGTACCAACTACCATTATTGGCGGAGCAAGATGAAGGATTTGCTGTTCGTCAAGAAGCTGCATCTTCCAGTATTTGCATCCGAGAAGCCCAGTAACAAATTCGATGAGGACTGGAACTTCGAGCATATACAGGTGTGTGGGTACATGCGACAGTTCGTTAACGAGAACGTGTACAACAACGTTGCCAATATTGAGCATGCGAAGACGTTGTGGGAGAAGCTGGAATCTTTGTACGCGAAAAAGATCGGGATAAACAAACTGTTCCTGATCCGAATGATGATGGGTCTGCGGTATAAAGATGGTGCATCCATTACGGATTACTTGAGTGAGTTCCATGGCATGGTGGACCAGCTATCCTCGATGGAAGTCAAGTTCGACGACGAGATTCAAGGACTTTGGTTGCTATGTACATTGTCAGACTCGTGGGAGACCGTACGAGTATCTATGATCGCTTCTGCTCCAGAAAGCGTGGTCAGTCTGGAGTTTGCCAAGAGCGGGGTACTGAATGAAGAGATGCGGAGACGTTCTCAGGGCACTTAATCCACATCCCATCACTCAGAGGCATTAGTTTCAGAGAACCGCGGAAGGGGCAAAAGCAGGGGTCCAGGTGGTGGCAGAGACAAGAGCAGAGGAAAGTCCAAGGGTCGGTACGAGGACTCGGAGTGTTACTATTGTGACAAGAAGGGCAACATCAAGCGGAACTGTTTCGCTTAGAAGAGAGAGAAGAAGGGCAACAAGGGGAAGCAAGATGAGAACACTACAGCGGCGGCCTCGATACATGGAGGTGATGTGATCATCGTAGGTGATGAGGTTATCACAAACCTCACCTGCGATGACAATTCTTGGCTGGTGGACTCGGGGGCTTTAGCACACGTATCTCATAACAGGGCACTATTTGCCACTTACACGACAGACGACTGTGGAGTGTTGAAGATGGACAATGGAGATGTGTCGAAGGCAGTTGCCATTGGAGATGTGCATTTGAGGACGAAGACGGGTGCAGTTCCTGTTCTCAAAGATGTTCGTCATGTCCCTGATATCCGTTTCAACCTGGTGTCGGTTGGAAGGTTGGATGACGAGGAATTCTTCAATCTCTTCGAGAATAGTCAGTGGAAGCTTTATAGAGGTTCGATGGTGATTGCCAGAGGAAGCAAGAAGTTCGGTCTCTACTATATGGAGGGGAGCGCACAGGGGGCACAGGAGGTGAACGCAGTCAGTGATACGTCTACCGAGCTGTGGCACGGGCGGCTCGGCCATATCAGCGAGAATGGGATGAGCTACTTGGTGAACAGGAAGGTGATTCCAGGACTTAAGTCTACAAAGTTGGAGAAATGTACGCACTGCTTAGCTGGGAAGCAAAATAGGGTGTCTTTCTAAAGTCATCCAAGTTCAAGGAAGCCGGCGTTGCTCGAGTTGATTACTCGGATGTTGCAGTCCTATGAAGTTAAAATCTATTAGTGGTTCTTCTTACTTTGTAACTTTTATTGATGACTAATTCAGGAAGGTTTGGGTCTATGCCTTAAAGACCAAGGATTAGGTGCTGCCTATTTTCAAAGAGTTTCAGGCCTCTGTTGAAAGAGAGACAAGCAAGAAGTTATTGTGTATTCGGTCCGACAACGGCGGCGAATACATTGGTCCCTTTGATGCATATTGAAGAGAGCAAGGGATACGACACCAAAAGACTCCGCCTAAGACACCTCAGCTCAAAGGTGTAGCGGAGCGCATGAACAGGACACTGATGGAGAGGGTGCGGTGTTTGCTGTCAGAAGCAAATTTGTCAGAGAGTTATTGGGGTGGGGCTCTTCTCACAGCTGCTTATGTTATTAATTTATCTCCTAGTGCTCCTTTGCAAGGTGATGTGCCTGACAAAGTATGGTACGGTAAAGAGTCGTCATATAATCACCTGCGAGTATTTGGCTGTAAGGCCTTTGTGCATGTACCGAAGGACGAGAGGTCCAAACTTGAGCCGAAGACGAGGCGATGCATCTTTGTCGTCTAAGGTCGGGATGAGTTTGGCTATAGACTCTACGACCCAGTGGGAAGAAAGATCTACAGAAGCAGGGACGTGGTATTCGTCGAGGATCAGACCATGACCAACACTCAGGATTCCGAGATGCCTTTTGAGGCTGAAGAATTGTCTGAGTTAGAGTCATTTCGCTTCGAGCAGTTTCTAGAGGACATCGCAGAGGATCCAGTTATGTGGGAGCCAGTACATGGAGTTGCTCCCAACCTTGATCATCAACCTACTGATGATGGTCAGGGTGTCCCTCAGGAGGATGAGCATGCCGGAGAGGCAGTTCCTGAAGGGGATGAGACTGTTGGTATACAGCCAACACCATTGGCTCCACTGAGAATGAGCGGCAGAGATCGTCGACCATCTACGAGATACTCACCGGGTGAGTATGTGCTACTGACTGACGGGGGTGAGCCCGAAAGCTTTGCAAAGGCTATGGAAGACGAACACATGCAGGAGTGGATGCAGGCTATGCAGGAGGAGATAAGTTCCTTACACGCCAATTCTACTTATGAGCTGGTGCGGTTGCCAAAGGAAAAGAAGGCTTTGAAGAATTGATGGACGTTTAGAGTGAAGCAGACGGATGATGCTACTCGTCCTTGATACAAAGCGAGGTTAGTAGTTAAAGGCTACAGTCAGCGAAAAGGCATGGATTATGATGAGATCTTTTCGCCAGTCATCAAGCAGTCGTCTATTCTGGTGGTGCTAGCATTGGCAGCCAGTTTTGACTTGGCGGCTGGGTGGGGACACGTGGCAGCATCTGTTGCCTCCCGTCCAGATCCAATGGCTCATATGTGAGCCGGCTTGGGGGTGAGCCAGCTCAGCCGCTTGGCTCGGCTTCCAATTAAGGAAACCCACGTGGAGCTCACCCAGACGCTGACGGGTGGGCCTGCCCCTCCCTGCTTCAGCGGCTGATGGTGGCCCCCCGCTCGGCTGACTGTGTAATTGAGGGGGAAATGGGTTTTTAAATACAAATAATTAATTAAAAATCAGAAAAAATCCTAAATAAATCCCAGAAAATTCCTCAAAAAATTTAGAAAATATTTTAAGGGTTCTAGAGCCCAAATAAATTCTTTGGCCTCAAAACTACTCTCGGGTGCTCTCACAGTAATTCATAGAAGCTTAGGAAAATAATAAAATTATATATAAAATTATCTAAAAATCTTCATAAAATCCTGAAAATTCTAAAATGGTGAAATAATATACTAGGGCCCATAGACCATATACGACCTAATTTCTTTATATTTAACCTATAAGCTTAGGCAAAAATCTTACGATCCCTTGTCAATATCCTAGTTAATAATTGATTCTAACTAAAATAAAATTAAAAAAATCTCCAAAATAGAAGATAGATTCTAGGAACCCAAATGCTACAGGGATGACTCCAAGCAACACGGACAAGGATAATTGTTCGGTTCTTGAGTATCTTCTCCCTTCGGTCCAAAATGGACACAGGCTGTTCCACGTAAGACAGGTTGGTACCAACAACCAGCTCAGAATGATCGAGGATATGGCCTGGATCTGATACATACCTACGCAACTGAGATACATGAAACACATCATGCACCTCTCGTAACGAAGGTGGAAGGGACAAACGATAAGCAACATCGCCTACCCTATCGAGGATAACAAATGGGCCCATGTATCGCGAACTCAACTTCCCACGAATACCAAATCTAATTGTAACGCCCCAGTCCCAAAATACGTAGGACCAAGTACGTGAACATGCCAGCTGCACATGTATGAAGAATACCCCAATATATGGAATTCTCGTATATGCACATAAGCTATAAATAGAATAATCACATGCCAGAATAATATAAGCTAATCTCATCACAGCTCAACACAGAAGATAATAGAGTCCAAATAATAAATAAGTGCATCAAAATAGCCGGGTGAACATGCTCACTCCAAACAGCTATAAAAAATAGTCTTACAAGATCGGAGTCCAACCTCCACAAAATAGAAAAAAAAAGATATAAAAATAATGTCCACTAATGTCTCAAATAAAGAATAGACTAGAAATCAGTAGAGACTACCCCGTCATCGATGTAGGATAGCTCCAACGCCGCTCCGTACTCCTGTAGAAAATTGTCTAGTCCTGGAGAGATAACCAGGTCCTCAGAGGGACGTAACAAGATACAAGAAAACACCATGCCATATAAACTGTGATAATATAATAAGAGAGAAATGTATGCATGCAATCGGGTTCCTGACCATTCTACTGTGTATATGTAGTTGAGATACAATCCTTCGACGCATGAGCCCTGGCTGTAAATGGGATCGACATAGTTCCCGTAAAGGGCACCAGGGGCCTACGTCCGTAACGTCCGAAGATCGTTAGAGGGCATCATGTGCAAGGGGCTACGTCCATAACGCTCTGGAAAACGTCAGAGGGCACCTGGGGCTTGCGTCTCCGGAGGAGCGCACAGGTAATCAGGGAAGTGCAAAGAAGCCCATACGTCAGGTATTGTTCTTCCCACCCAATGCCTAGTATCGTCATCTCCATGACTGATATGAACCTCTAGTAACCGCCCAGTCTTCTAACATGCAACTCTATTGGTAGTTACTCATATCCATCGTACGCTCCATACGTATCGATGGCCAGCCGACTACGCGGGTACGTATCCTACATGTGACTCACAACACATAGCAAAGCAAGTGTCAAGGCCGTATGAGATATACCAATACCTCATCATCAATGAGAGGTCACTAGACTAAGTCAATGCAATAGAAATAAATAAAAGCATGAAAACGATCGATAGAGTCGCTTGCACCCAAGTGTGACTTGGACGCACAGTTTTAAAATATCAAGAAATAAGAAATGCTGAAAATAACAACTAAAAATAAGAATATAATAATCACAGAGTAAGGTGGCAAGGTATCTTGCCTGATGGTACAAAATGGCAAGTCTAGGAAATCACAATGTCAGCCATGAAACGTCACAATCTCCAAACAACTCCGGATGCTAAAACAAACATAAAAAATGTACCCAGTGTAAAAGATATACCTAGGAAATGCCTGTCCAAAAGTCTAATTCTGGAACAGGGGCAAAATCATAATTTTGGGTCAAAATGATGTCCGCCGTTAGACCCGCTTTACACCAAAATGCGTGCCAAAGTCTATGGTCTCTAAAGTCGTCAAACTATATGTCTACGAAATCAGTTTGAGGAAAGGAACTCAACGGTATGTCCAATTTTGGATTCCGATGAGCCGTGTACAAAATCGCGGCCCACCAAAAAGGGGTTCCGATTCGACCTTCTCAGAATCGAACCAAACTTTGCACACAGGACCAAAATTTTGATTCGAACCTATTGGCATAATATTTCATCTCGAATCGACGACGGTACACAAAATTAGAACGAAGTTTACAAATTGGCGATACGGGGGTATCTCGACGGATACGGACTGATTTTGTCGCGCATACACGACGAAACTAAGTTCCGTCAGTTCCTACACGTCGGTAACGTCCATACGTGCCTTTCGATGCATATAGCGCACGTCTACGTCGCCCGATTTGTCGGGGCGTACGCCGTATCAGACAGAATTCTAAATTTTTAATATTTTTAAATTAGTTTTTCTCACAAGTTTATCGATCCTTAACTTCCTGTACAATAAATAAAAGTTGAATCTACCAGATGGGTTTTCATCTCGTATATGTTAACTAGGACTGTTTAATTTATTTCCCACAAATTCTCAATATCTTGGTCGATATCGTCCTTCCAAAGTCAGGGGTTTGGGGAGTGTCTCGGTTTCATTTTCGAGAAATTTTCCTCTACTTTTCCAAAACTTTTCTGGGATTTCCTATGTATTAAAATTTTTTCTAATTGCTAGGGTTTAGAGATGGGTATGTCGTCTACGCACAACATTCGATAGATCAAATTTTTGTCGAACACAAGCAAAGATATTGAATTCGAAAGTTGGTACCTGGGTTCTGAAAAAAATAGAGTGTCCCCTATTTCCTCTCGGCTTGGCACGGTTGTCCGGAGATCCAGTCATCGGCGACGGCGAACAGGCGGTCGACGATGAGCGCGGGGGTGTGGGGAGGTTCTGGAGTCGATGTTTGGGCTGGGGATGATGTCACTACCACATTTCTAGCTTGAGGGTATTTTGGTCATTTTTAAAATTTTGGGAATTATTTGAAATTATTTATATTAATTATAATTATTGGAATTTTTAAGTGATTTTTAGTATAATTGATTTGGTGCTACTTTTGACTTAGACTCAGGGTGACTTAGGAGACTGTCCTAGAAGTTAACCTAGGTCATGACCACTTGGTTAGATTATGAAATCCTAGGTTAATTTAAGTTAATCATATCCAACTCATTAGAATTTATTTAGAGAAATTAGGATTTGAATAGGTTAGTTAATGGCTTGTGGTTTCACAAGTCATGATTTATGACTTAAGCCCATAGAGGCCCAAAACCTAACTCCATGTAAACCCTAGCCCAACACACACCCCATGGCCGGCCAACCTAGTCCTCTCCCTCTATTTAATATCTCCTAAAATTTAGGGCTAGCCTCCTTAGAATATTTACAAGTTTGATGAAGAGGTAAACCCTTTCTTCCCCAATCCATAACTCCTTCATTCCAACTCCTTTTTCTTTCTAATTTCTTGCAATGGATTCTAATTGCTGTGCTCTTTATGTCCATGGTGAGAAATTTCAGGGAAGAACCAATTTGAAGAAGTTTTGGTAGCTTGAGGATCCACTCACATTGGGGCTTTTTGAGCCATTGCAAACTCATAGGTAATTTCTAATCCACACCATAAAATAGGGTTTTGATTACATATTTAGGAAGCCCTAGGCCTACCCTAACTGTAGGTATAGCTAACCCTAGGTTTCGTGTCCAATACGTGTCCGTATCGGACACATATCAGTGGATACGTGAATGTGTTTGATGAAATGCCCCAAAGGGCATTTCGATTGGATTTCTGAAATGTTTCTGAATATAGAATTAGGGTTTAGGCTCGTTTACTAACTTCTAGTGTTCTGAGTTGATATTGGTGTCGTGTCGTGTCGCAATGGATACGGGAACACGCGGTTGCAATGCGCGCGAGCTGTGTGCTTCCCCTGCTACTCGGGGTTGATTTTGCGCAGCACACGACACTTGGACACAGGATTTTTGACACACGTGATGGGGCATGGACTGACACCACGTGTGTCAAGTTTTAGGGCCTCTCGTGTCGTGTCGGACACGGTATCACGTGTGCACGAGGAGTGCACTGTGCGTGTGCAGTGTACTATTTTGTTATGTATTTTTATTCCAGTTTTTAATGATTTAATTCATGTTTAATTTGCTAATTAAGATCCTATATATGTTTAATAACCTCTGTTAATCGAGTTTACATATTAGAATAGGTATTGATGTGAAATTGAATTCAAAATTAGGTTAAATGGCTTTTGGCTGATACCATGTTCTGATACATGGGTCATTCGAGATTTTGAGCTTTAAATCCCAGTTTTAATTGCTGTTTATCACTGTTAAATGATCCCCACATATTGTAGTTTATGTTCACTTCATGATTTCTTATCAGAATAGGTTTTATGTTATAGAATGGAATATTAAATATGAGGTTTGGCTGTGACTGATACCACATTTATATTTCAGTTTTTCCCTAAACTTAATTCCTATTTAATCTGATTTGAACTAATGTTTTCAGTTGTCTATTAATCCTACATGTTATTTAGTTCATGATTAGTTGATTTTACAAGTTGGATTGGGTTTTTATTGAGAGGATGAGGATTTGAATTTGAGTATTGGGTTTCGAATGTTATGACTGATACTTTAACAATTGAATGATATTATTCATATATATAAACTGTCATTTCATTCTCAATATCTGAGAATTGGATTCTCATCCTTCCTCAAACTAAAATTTGAATGTTAGTTCTCATATTGGTATTGTTTTGTTTCATTGTTGATGATGTATTGGGTTATTTGACAATGTGTTGGGCTTCAAAATGTTAAAACTGATTTTGATTCAATATCAACCTGACACATGATTCCAATACCTGAGTTTGAATGATTTTAAATTCTTAAAAACCTGAGATGTTCCAGGAGCTATTTTCATTCCCTGTTTTCCATTGCCTCACTCACTGTACACAATGTGCTCACTGTTATATCATTTTCCTATTTTTCTGAGATGAATTCCAGTTTTTTATTCATGGAATTCCAGTTTTAAACCAAAAACCGAATGTGAATACTCATATTTCTTTGGGTACTGTTAACTGTTATGTGTATGATTGGGTATCTAGTTAAATTGAATGTTCATTTCATTCTTAATATACTGAAATGATTATTTCCCTGTTTTTCCTATTGACAGTGTACACTGTTTTCTATTGACACTTGAACACAAGAGTGTATCACTTCACTGTTTTTTCACTCATTCACTGATTTTTCCTATACTCCTTTGACACATGTATCACTTCACTGTTAATTGTTCCAAGATATCACTCTTGTGCCATACACACATACCCTCATGCCATGTCTTCTTTTACACACACACACACACACATATGTACACCACTACATTCCTTCCTCCTTATTCTCTATACATATGTATATATATATGTAATTGAGATGTATATATATATATATATATATATATATATATATATATATATATATATATATATATATATATATATGTATCCTATATATTATGATAATGTGTGTGCACTATTACTATATTAGATACATTATTAGGATACCATGTTATTCTCTATGTATGTATATATATGTGTGGTATACATAGAGGTAACCTATATGCTAATGTGTATTTCTAAATTAGATTATATAAATATATCTATGAGTGTATTATATATTAGATATATATTGGCTTGTGTATATGTGATATGGTTTGGTTTATAGGCATGATATAGCCTATGGCCTTTGGGTGTGTCTGTTTGCCTAGTGAGTCTAGATTGGACTTGTATAGCCTTGTTAGACCTAGAATAGACTAGTTAGACTAGTATAGACTTGTTTGACTTAGGTTTGACTTGGTTGACCTAGTTTGACATCTAGGGTTGACCAGAGTTGACCAAGAGTTGACTTTGGTCTAGATTGACCTAGATTCATGTAGAATGCATTGACTTGCATCTTATTATCATTTTAGACTCATAGTGACTTGTACTGTTCTATAGGAGACAGACACCACTCCTCGGACAGTACTTTTATCTTGGACATTCAGATAGCAGGCGAGTACATTCTCTGATCTTTTTATACCTGTCTGGAACTATATTCTTGCTCTAGATTACTTCACTTGATGCTGACACGTATCTTTCACGGATTAGTACTATATGGATCCTTTTCTGAGATGTTATCCCTCTGCGGGTGCATCGGGCATTTCATGTTCATGTACTTTATCATGTGCATCAGGTACTCCTTGTACTCGTATTAGTTCATGTATTCACATGTTCTCATGTGCCTTCATGTACTATCATGTGCCTCATGTACTACTCATTACATGAGTTCACGTATCTTTAGCTGTATTCATGTGCCAATAAAGTAACTTGAATGGATCCTTGTGTATTGATTGGGGCGGGGTGAGTAGAATTGGTATGTGATCATTATCCCCAGTAGGTATTCATGTGCCTCTTAGTTGTATTCATGTGCCCCTAAGCCGTTTACATAACCATATTGTACTCTAAATCACTTAGCCACTTACAGTCTTTACTTATCATGTATTTACTTTCAGTTAACAAATATCTCCTATTTTCCTGTACTTTCTTTCCAGCATTTCCTGTATTTTACTCTATTGTATGCTTTATACTCCTAACCTGTTATGAACTGTTTTGAGAGATATGTGCTCGTTCCCGTCCTGATTGAACCTGTTGAAAATTTTACAGAGGACGAGGAGGAGGCCTGCTTAGATACTTTCTATGGGACAGCCTTAGAGGACACTTGCGATCCGGACTTCCAGTCGGATCCCTTAGCTGTAGAGACTGTTGCTCCATAGATATCTTTATCTTATTTTATTGTATTAGAGATTTGAGTTGTCTATTTGGATCTGTATTATTTTTGGTTGTCAGTGGAGTTTATCATAGACACTTAGCTTTCTCTCTATTTGTATTTCCTATGGATTTGGGTCTTGCATCTTTTATATTATTCTATCTTATCGTATTCTACCTTAGATGTGATTGAGATATATTCTGTTATGTCACCCCCATTCGGAGAGTATAACTGTTATTACCTTAAACTGTTAGATGTTGTGACCTAGGACAGCGTTCTACCGCCGACACTGCGGCGTAGGCTGGACGTACCCACGTCTCGTGCCCTTACTCTAGGGTGTGGGTCATGACACGTTTTTAGTGGTGGCCCACGCAGGTCTAGGTCGGAAATGTAGTGGTATTCGAACTAGAATATCGCTGCAGCCTGCAGTAGGAATTAGTATTTTTTTTGAAGGTACTCAATCACACTAGGAAAACTCCATATCAGATTCTGTATATCTACATTTGCTGCTTATTGTCTTCCTTTGAATTTTAAACTGTCCTCCTTTGATATTTCGACTCATTCTCAGTAATTGTTACTTGTTTGATCTGTGTCTCCAGGATGGTTGAGACGAGATCGCATCGCCCTGGACTGGGAGACGCTGGAGAGGGGTCTAGCACCTCTCGACCTCAGCAGCAGCCAGCTCACGGTGCCACAGGGCCAGTGCAGCCCTCAGGAGTCGGTGTTTCTGCAGCTTTTGGAGGGGCACCTCCACCAGTCAGGAGGCCAAGCATTGTGATTCCTGAGATCCTTCCACCATAGCAGCCTCCGCCTGCGGGGATGGTAGACGTTGCACATCTCTTCTCCTTCGTGGAGAGGATTCTGGAGTCCCACCAGCAGCAGCAGCAGCAGAGGCAGACTGTCGATTTTCGTCAGGGGATTGATGTTACCCCCAGTTTTCAGAAACATGGGTATTTTTGTTATTTTATATTTTTGAATATTTTTAAAATTTATTTTATTATTTATGATATTATTTTGGGGTTGAAATTTATTTTATTATTTATGATATTGTTTTGGGGTTATTTGAGTCGGGTTCGAATTTCAACTCAATCCGTCTTGAAACGGGGACCCGGGGGTAGTTTGACTCTAGTGGGACCCACACACTAGTTAGGCATGGCCCACATGATATTAATTTTAGTCCACATGATAGAAATATTTTAGTTAGAGGTTAGACTAATTATTATGGATAAGGTTAGTGTGATTAGAGACTTTAGAATGACTAATTTAGCCCCAACCAATTAGCCCTTTCCTAATACTCATAGAATAGGTTAGTGGGGGCATTTTGGACCTTACCATAATAGGACAAATAGCCCCATATGGCCAGCTACTTTGGGAGATGATAGGCTCAAGTTCATTTCATTATTCTCATCCACACTCTCTCTCTTGTTCTTCCCCAAATTCCTAGAGAGCAATCCCGAGCAATTTCTCCACCAAATCCTTCCATTTTGCCATCAAATCTTCTTCTTTCCTTCTCCATTCTAGCCAAGGAGGAAGCTATCCAAGTTTGGGAGGATTCGGAGCTCGTTCGTGTCCTTTTGGAATCTCTACGTGTCGATGTCGCTCCGGAAAGGCTTTTCTTCGATTCGATCTACCGGAAGGTATAAATTCCTTCTCCTTTTCATTTCCTCATGCATATAGGTCTATTTTGAACCCATAGGAATGACCCCCATGGTTGTATCTCCATTTGTGTCCATTTCGTGTCCATTTGGAGGTCATAGGAGTGTCCTTTGTGTTGTGGTTGTGTCCATATGGAAAAACCCCAAATTTGGACACACTATGTATTGTTGTTATGTATGAATGAATTATTACATGTTTAATCTCATATTTTTGTATTGGAGATGTGTTCTATAGTATCTCATATATATATATTAGTGTAGAGAGTGAGTTCTTGATATATTATGTTATATACTTGTGTTCTTTTGTCTCAAACTACCCAAATCTGTCATGATTTTTATCCACATTTTTAATTTCAGCCCTAACTTAGAAATGTCATAACTTCTAGCTCAAAGCTCGGTTTAATCTCCCGTTTTTTTTAAAAGAAGCGTATTGAAGTTAGCTTTCCAAAAATATATATTAATAGGCCTAATTCTTTCTGTAACTTTCTGGAGAATTATTTGAGTGTCAGCTGTACGAAAGACAAACGCGTTCTCGGTGTTTTCGCGATTCCGGGAGTTTCCGAAAACGAAAACGCGATCCGTTTAAAGTTTCGAAAAGCTAACACATAGATCTATAACATACTTTAATCCTAGATTTTAATTCACGTTGAGATGATACAGTATTGATTATTAGTAGGAGTTACTATTCGGCATATGTATTTTGTGCACCCTTGTGTGTAATATAATGTTCTATTTGATTTTAACCCATGTTAATGTATATACATTATGTAATTAAATAGAGAATACAAGCATGAGTAAATATTTAAATAAATAATGTATGAGGTGTAAGTATCTTATCTAATGTAAGCATGTATAAGTATGGCTTGTAATGAATATGTAGGTTCCATAGTATGTAATGTATGGTGCATATAGTAGTGCAAGAGAATAAATGAATGATGAATGAATGCAAGCATGAATGTAATGTAATAATAGATGTAATGTATGCAATATACAAGTTAATGAGATGTAATTTTCTATGTTAACACAAATCCTATATTACCTCATGTACCCCTTACACTATGTAGACACTATCACACTTGACACTTTGTTCACTTACACTTTGACACTCTTTGATATGTATACACTATGTATGCCCATTTAACCCTCACTTGCCCCTTTGCCATGTTCACATACACACACATAGCCTCTTAAATAAGTATTTATGAATACATTTAACTTAGCTATGTATGTATATTATATATATGTTAGCATATTGTGTTGTAATATATAAGTTTATATAACCATTTGAAATGCCATAATTATAGACCTAATGTTGAATACCAATATATGCATGTGTATATATGTGTAGACATATATAGTTTAAAGTAATAGATTATCTAGTGTATATCCAATATGAATTCTTGCCTATTTGAGTATTGAATAATTGCATGCTATATAGAGTTGGGTGTATGTTGGCTTGTATAGCCTTGTATTGATGTGTGCTTGCTAGGATAGTCTTGGTTAGGCCTAGTAAGACTTGCTGGGTTAGGACATGACCTAGTTTGACCTAGTTTGACTAGTACAGTTGACCAGAGTTGACCAAGGGTTGACTGTGGCCTAGTTTGACCTAGATTTATGTAGAATGCATTGTAGTGCTTTATATTACCCTTCTGGACATGTTGTGACTTGTGCTATTCTAATTAGGAGCCAGACACCTCTCCTCGGACAGTATCTTTACCTTGGACATTCAGATATCAGGCGAGTACATTCTCTGATCACTTCATATCTTGTTTAGGATTATATTTCCTGATTTAGATTACTTTACATGATGCTGACACGTTGGAAACACGGATTAGTACTATATGGATCTTGTTGTGCGATGTTATCCCCTTAGCGGATACATCGGGTATTCGCGTTCGTGTACTTTATCGTGAGCATCGTGTACTCCTTGTATTCGTGATATTCGTGTACAAATCGTGTGAAATCGTGTATACTCATGTATTCACATGATCTCGTGTGCGACTATACTTCGTGTGCAATAACATAACTTAACTAGATCCTTGTGTATTGATTGGGGCGGGGGAGTAGAAGTGGTTATGTAATCAATCCAGTAGATTACTCATGTACAACCTCTGTAGATTACTCGTGTACAACATCGTGTCGTTTACATAACCATCTTGTGCTCTGAATCACTAGTCACTATTAGTTCTCTATATGTTGTATCTATTTATTTACAGTCTCCCTTTTTCATCATATTATTTCTTCAGATCTTGTATCTTACTTTACTGCATGATTATATTTTCTAACCTGCTATGAACTGTTGAGATGTAATGTGCTCGCTCCTGTCCTGACTGGACCTGTTGATAAATTTTACAGATAGCCTGGGATTGCCTGCTAGCCTAGAGGAGACACAGTAGAGGTTGTTTAGATAGTTATTTCATTTTGTCTGGAGTTATATTTACTTGTGGATTACTGTATTTGAGTTTTGAGATGTATTTCTAGGATTATGTATCTTAGACACTTAGACTTCTATCTCCTGTATCTCTTTTGGATTTCATGTTTATCTATCTTTATCATTCTACCTTAGATTGTGATTAAGTTGTACCTCTGTATTGGCCTCCTTATGGAGAGTATTCATATTATGCTAGTTATAGTTCATGACCTAAAACAGCGTTCTACCGCCGACACTGCGGCGTAGGCTGGGCGTTGTTACGTACTCGTACCCTCACGGTGGGTGCGGGTCGTGACACGTTTTTAGTGGTGGCCCATGCAGGTCGAGTTTATGTAGTGGTATTCGAACTAGAGTACCACTACAGCCTGCAGTAGGAATAGGATATATTTTGAAGGTACTCAATCACGGTTAGGATTCCTTGAGAGATTCCTGGGACGACCCTTGAGAATCTTATTTTAACTTCGATTTGAAATCTGTTTTTCCCTGATTTGATTTACCTTTACTTCCTGTTATTGAACTTGATTTTGATGGATTATTGTTGAATTTCGAATCTTGATGTTAGTGGTTGAATTTGAGTCTGTATTTTTATGATTTTTGATGGATTATTGTTGAATTTTGAATCTTGATGTTAGTGGTTGAATTTGAGTCTGTATTTTTATGATTTTTGATGGATTATTGTTGAATTTTGAATCTTGATGATAGTGGTTGAATTTGAGTCTGTATTTTTATGATTTTTGATAGATTATTGTTGAATTTGAATCTTGATGTTAGTTGTTGAATTTGAGTTTGTATTTATATGTATATGTACATTTTTTTGGAATTAAGGTATAACCTGATAACATACTTGATAAGGACAGTGAGAAAGGTAAAAGTCTACTTTATTATGGAATTTAGAATTTATTGCAGTCATATTTGCTAGCATGACAAGGACGTAGAGCCTGATATAGCTATACTTATCTTAGTTATGAAATCTAGATTTTCTTGCAGCCATACCGGGTGGCGTGGTAAGAATTCTAGATAACATGATTATAGGGTGTATGCCTTATTATGGACTCTATCGTTTATTGCAGCTATGCTTATTGGCGTGGCAGAATTCTGACAACATAATTTCAAGAAGACGCATATGATTATCAGATTGTACCTTAAATATTTTTGAACATGTTTTCTCTACTTTTGTTTCAGTCCTTCAAAAAAAAAGAAGAAGAGAGAATTGTTATTTGTTTGTTTGTTTTGTTTCTCATTTATTTAACTTAGGAGTAGCTTTAGCAGTTTTTATAAACTTTGTGTAACTTCTTACTATGAAATTCTTCTTAATACAATGAATCGATGATTTTGCTAGACTTTATCTTGGATTTAAAAATTTAGCTCTGGGTTTCAAAATGGGTTTTTCTTTTAAACAAATAAGCAAAAACAGATTTTATCGTTATTTCTTTCTTGCTATTATTCTTGTATTAAATAATAATAATAATACTGTCTTGATTACGTCAATCACCTGCTTGCAACCTTGGTAGGAATCTAATTGTTGGTCTTAACGTAGAATTAAAATTTTATATTAGGATATGAGAATATATATGAATATATATAGTGGACACTTTCCTGACACTTATGCATGCTACACTTGATTTCCACCTATCTGAATACATATTAATATGTCGTTAATGTTTAAATTTTTAAAACCCCAATATTTCCGATTCTCTGCTTTACCTAGCTTAACTCGTAATTTAAATATAAAATTTCATGATAATAGTTTTATTTATATCACTGCACATGTATGTTATACGTAGGGTTTCAATTCAAAAAAAAAATTTGGTTGAGTTTTGTGTTTAAATTTGTCAAATTTGAGACTGTGTGCATATTAACCCTTAATACGGAATTTTAAATGTTAGTTCAAATTGATTGTTTTAAATGTAATATTTAGAGCTGTGTACATTGTTGTTGTAGGGATATAAATTTAGGTTCCATATTCTTACATGTTATGTTGTGATAAACATTGAGTTGGTTTTGATGTACAAATTCTCCAAAATCCTGAAAACTGAATACATGTTAACATTTTTACATTAATTTCCATGTTTAGTTCAATTTCATATTTAACATGTAATATTGAACTGTATGCGTAGATAAATGTATTGATAGTATATTAGGGTTTCATTTCTATCATGTTAGGATGTATTGGGAGCATTGAGATTAGTTGTGATGTTTCAAACTCCTAAATTTTGAAATTGCATTATGTTAATATTGTACTGGTTTAAATGTTAGCTTATTTTCAGATTTTGTATGTAAATGCTGAACTAAAACTGGGTTTAACCTTTCAATACTAAGCTATAACCCTGTACAAGGACACACACACACCCTAACTTAGTATACCCTGTCATGTAACCTAACTCTTCCTCTCTATGTCATGATTATATATCTATATAGATATATATAGAGCTTAGGCATACATGTTATAATGTATATACATACATAACTAAATCTCTACCTCTTTATATATACATATATACATGGTTAGCCATGCATGTTATGAGCAAATGAGTTGTGTATTGTAGATTGTTTAACCAATATGCCATGATTAGTGTAACTTGATAGTTATTGTTTGAAACCCCAAATCCTCCTATGCACTTTCATGTATATTTCACATACACACACGCCTATTATCTAACCATATGAACATGTCCACATACACCCATACACACACGAACTACATAACTTGTACATAATGCTAGCTTTTCCTCTCTAACGCTATATATATAAATATATTGTGATTGGATTTCTATACAATTGGCTTTTATTCTTTAACTTTTGATTTTGATTTTCTTGAATAGTACCCCTTATTAGATAAATGGTAGTTAACTTTATTTTATTTTGATAAGTACCAGTTTTTATATAGGATGGTAGACTGCCTTACAGTCTTGATGATTGTTATTTCTGTATCTTTTCTAGTTTAGCACCCTAGATTGCTTGTGTGTTTTGATACCATATGACCGTTTTGGTTTAGCATGACTAGTATACCTAGATGAGACTTTCACTACCACCATATGCCATGACCCTGTATGTCATCCTTTTAAATCGTATGATTGTTTAAGTTCTGAGACTTTGATTGTGGGGGGGGGGGGGGGTTTGACCTAGAAGGAGTATGAACATTTTAATTTTGAGGATGAAATTTTTCTAAGGTGGGTAGACTTGTAACACCCAGTTCTCTAAAATGAGCATAATTTTGAAATTTTGTAATTTTAATCATTTTTATTGATTTGACATTTAAATCATGATATAATTTTTGGTTTTTTTAAATTATTTTAAAACTATTTAAAATCATGACTTGTGATTTTGATGTTTTGCTAGTGAAACCCTAGAGACTGTTTGACCTAGAGCCTAACCATGTGATTAGGATATTTTTAATGTCATTTCTGGCCTAAGAATATTTTGTATTTGACCTCTTTGAATTATTTGGATATTTATTGCGTTGGTGATTGTTGATTTTGACCTTTGATAGGTGTGATTTTGTGATGGTTTTGTGTCCGTATCGGACACGTATCAGTTTTTATTTACAAATGTTTGATGTGCCTCAAAGAGATTTTTTTATTGCTGATTTTTTTTTTGAAAAGTATTTGAATGAGATTGTTTTCTGCCTGTGTTTCCTGTGATTGCTTTGTTTTAATTTCGAGGACGAAATTTTTTTAAGGTGGATAGATTTGTCACCCCCAGTTTTCAGAAACAGGGATATTTTTGTCATTTTACATTTTTGAATATTTTTAAAATTTATTTTATTATTTATGATATATTTTGGGGTTGAAATTTATTTTATTATTTATGATATTGTTTTGGGGTTATTTGAGTCGGGTTCGAATTTCAACTCAATCCGACTTGAAACGGGGACCCGGGGGTAGTTTGACTCTAGTGGGACCCACACACTAGTTAGGCATGGCCCACATGATATTAATTTTAGTCCACATGATAGAAATATTTTAGTTAGAGGTTAGACTAATTATTATGGATAAGGTTAGTGTGATTAGAGACTTTAGAATGACTAATTTAGCTCCAACCAATTAGCCATTTCCTAATACTCACAGAATAGGTTAGTGGAGGCATTTTGGACCTTACCATAATAGGACAAATAGACCCATATGGCCAGCCACTTTGGGAGAGGATAGGCTCAAGTTCATTTCATTATTCTCATCCACACTCTCTCTCTTGTTCTTCCCCAAATTCCTAGAGAGCAATCCCTAGCAATTTCTCCACCAAATCCTTCCATTTCGCCACCAAATCTTCTTCTTTCCTTCTCCATTCTAGCCAAGGAGGAAGCTACCCAAGTTTGGGAGGATTCGGAGCTCGTTCGTGTCCTTTTGGAATCTCTACGTGTCGGTGTCGCTCCGGGAAGGCTTTTCTTCGATTCGATCTACCGGGAGGTATAACTCCCTTCTCCTTTTCATTTCCTCATGCATATAGGTCTATTTTGAACCCATAGGAATGACCCCCATGGTTGTATCTCCATTTGTGTCCATTTTGTATCCATTTGGATGTCATAGGAGTGTCCTTTGTGTTGTGGTTGTGTCCATGTGGGAAAATCCCAAATTTGGACACACTATGTGTTGTTGTTATGTATGAATGAATTATTACATGTTTAATCTCATATTTTTGTATTGGAGATGTGTTCTATAGTGTCTCATATATATATATATTAGTGTAGAGAGTGAGTTCTTGATATATTATGTTATATACTTGTGTTCTTTTGTCTCAAACTACCCAAATCCGTCATGATTTTTATCCACGTTTTTAATTTCAGCCCTAACTTAGAAATGTCATAACTTCTAGCTAAAAGCTCGGTTTAATCTCTCGTTTTTTTTAAAAGAAGCGTATTGAAGTTAGCTTTCCAAAAACATATATTAATAGGCCTAAATCTTTCTGTAACTTTCTAGAGAATTATTTGAGTGTCAGCTATACGAAAGACAAACGCGTTCTCAGTGTTTTCGCGATTCCGGGAGTTTCCGGAAACGAAAACGCGATCCGTTTTAAGTTTCAGAAAGCTAACACATAGATCTATAACATACTTTAATCCTAGATTTTAATTCATGCTGAGATGATACAATATTGATTGTTAGTAGGAGTTACTATTCGGCATATACATTTTGTGCACCCTTGCGTGTAATATAATGTTCTATTTAATTTTAACCCATGTTAATATATATACATTATGTAATTAAATAGAGAATGCAAGCATGAGTAAATGTTTAAATAAATGATGTATGAGGTGTAAGTATTCTATCTAATGTAAGCATGTATAAGTATGGCTTGTAATGAATATGTAGGTTCCATAGTATGTAATGTATGGTGCATATAGTAGTGCAAGAGAATAAATGAATGATGAATGAATGCAAGCATGAATGTAATATAATAATAGATGTAATGTATGCAATATACAAGTTAATGAGATGTAATGTTCTATGTTAACACAAATCCTATATTACCTCATGTACCCCTTACACTATGTAGACACTATCACACTTGACACTTTGTTCACTTACACTTTGACACTCTTTGATATGTATACACTATGTATGCCCATTTAACCCTCACGTGCCCCTTTGCCATGTTCACATACACACACATAGCCTCTTAAATAAGTATTTATGAATACAGTTAACTTAGCTATGTATGTATATTATATATATATTAGCATATTGTGTTGTAATATATAAGTTTATATAACCATTTGAAATGTCATGATTATAGACCTAATGTTGAATACCAATATATGCATGTGTAAATATGTGTAGACATATATAGTTTAAAGTAATAGATTACCTAGTATATATCCAATGTGAATTCTTGCCTATTTGAGTATTGAATAATTGCATGCTATATAGAGTTGGGTGTATGTTGGCTTGTATAGCCTTGTATTGATGTGTGCTTGCTAGGATAGTCTTGGTTAGACCTAGTAAGACTTGCTGGGTTAGGACATGACCTAGTTTGACCTAGTTAGACTAGTACAGTTGACCAGAGTTGACCAAGGGTTGACTTTGGCCTAGTTTGACCTAGATTCATATAGAATGTATTGTAGTGCTTTATATTACCCTTCTGGACATGTTGTGACTTGTGCTGTTCTAATTAGGAGCCAGACACCTCTCCTCGGACAGTATCTTTACCTTGGACATTCAGATATCAGGCGAGTACATTTTTTGATAACTTCATATCTTGTTTAGGATTATATTTCCTGATTTAGATTACTTTACATGATGCTGACACGTTGGAAACACGGATTAGTACTATATGGATCTTGTTGTACGATGTTATCCCCTTAGCGGATACATCGGGTATTCGTGTTCGTGTACTTTATCGTGAGCATCGTGTACTCCTTGTATTCGTGATATTCGTATACAAATCGTGTGAAATCGTGTATACTCATGTATTCACATGATCTCATGTACGACTATACTTCGTGTGCAATAACATAACTTAACTAGATCCTTGTGTATTGATTGGGGCAGGGGAGTAGAAGTGGTTATGTAATCAATCCAGTAGATTACTCGTGTACAACCTCTGTAGATTACTCGTGTACAACATCGTACCGTTTACATAACCATCTTGTGCTCTGAATCACTAGTCACTATTAGTTCTCTATATGTTGTACTATTTATTTACAGTCTCCCTTTTTCATCATGTTATTTCTTCAGATCTTGTATCTTACTTTACTGCATGATTATATTTTCTAACCTGCTATGAACTGTTGAGATGTAATGTGCTCGCTCCTGTCCTGACTGGACCTGTTGATATATTTTACAGATAGCCTGGGATTGCCTGCTAGCCTAGAGGAGATAAAGTGGAGGTTGTTTAGATAGTTATTTCATTTTGTCTGGAGTTGTATTTACTTGTGGATTACTGTATTTGAGTTTTGAGATGTATTTCTGGGATTATGTATCTTATACACTTAGACTTCTATCTCCTGTATCTCTTTTGTATTTCATGTTTATCTATCTTTATCATTCTACCTTAGATTGTGATTGAGTTGTACCTCTGTGTTGGCCTCCTTATGGAGAGTATTCATATTATGCTAGTTATAGTTCATGACCTAGAACAGCGTTCTACCGCCGACACTATGGCGTAGGCTGGGCGTTGTTACGTACTCGTACCCTCACGGTGGGTGCGGGTCGTGACAATTGATGAGGCACACCAGCTGGTTCGTACTACAGTCGAGATGGTTACTGCTCAGGGGGCCCAGCAGCAGCCCCGTTGGAGGGAGAAGGACATACAGGTCTTTCAGAAGATGCATCCCAGAGAGTTCTTCGGTACAGAGGGCATCCATTATGCAGACGACTGGATAGAGCATATCGAGGAAATGTTTTGACTGACGGAGATACCAGATCGACACCAGATCGAGGCGGCGGGCAGTCAGATACAGGACTTAGCCCGTGCGTGGTATCTGACAGATCCCAGGGTGGGAGTTGAGGGCCAGACTTGGGCCCCGTTCAAGGAGCTGTTTAAGGAGCAGTTCTTTTCTGATGTGGCCTTGGGAGGTATCGAGGCACAGTTCGAGGGTCTGGTTCAGGGAAACCAGACGGTAGCTGAGTATGCTGGGGAGTTTTGTAGATTGGCCCGATTTATAGATGACTTGACAGAGAAGATGAAGGCGAGGAAGTTTCGCTGAGGCTTGATTAGAGAGGTTCGGTCGCTGACTAAAAGCGACCGGAATGCTACTTTTACAGAGATATTTTCTGGGGCTATGGCGGCGAAAGACGACCTAGGGTTGAAGCAGAAGAGGGGTCGTGACTTCCAGGGTGGTAGCAGCAGTCAGGGTCAGGCCAAGAGGCCTCACTTCCAGCATCTGTAGCCACAGAGGCCAGTTCAGCAGTATCAGCAGCAGGGTCGGGCACCTTTTCAGTAGGTGCAGTATCAGCATCAGAGAGGGCAGCAGGCACCCCATCAGCAGCAGGTAGTCGTTTGTGCCTTCTGCAAGAAGCGGGGGTATATAATCCATGAGTGCAGGAAGAAGCTAGGCAAGTGCCTAGTTTGTGGTGCAGGGGATCACCAGTTGAGGGATTGCCCTGGGGCTTTTGGACGTGGAGCTCAGGGAGGTGGAGCCAAGGCTCCAGCAGGCCAGCTGAAGGGTCCATTACAGACCCAGCAGCAGAGGTTCCATCAGCACCAGCAGCAGGCATGAGGTGGACAGCAGGGGCGAGCTTTCGCCATGGCGGCTGAGGATGCAGAGGCCGTAGAAAAGTTGATAGCAGGTTTGGTTCTTCTAGACTCCATTCCAGCTTTTGCACTCTTTGATTCCGGGGCTTCCCACAGCTTTGTGTCAGTATCTTATGCTATTAGACACAGTCTGGTTTCTGAACCATTGCCTAGGACCTGCAAGATCACGACCGGGGGTGGGGTCATCCTCGTGAGTGATGTTTGCAGAGGACGGAGCGTTATGTTGGGAGGCCGAGAGTTGGGAGTGAGTCTACTCGTCATGTGTCACCCTCATTTTCCGTATTTCGTATTATGCTCGTATTTGGATTTTGGCACGTATTTTATTATTCTCGACTTGCGGATTTTTGAATTCTTGTAATTGGGTTTTAGACCATGGCTTGGTTTTATTTTGGAGATTGGTTTGGTTTGGTTTGTCATGATGGAACACCATAGCCTACACACCACCTCCATTACACCACAACACCCTCATTATAACCCACCTACTTTCTCTCTCCTCCATAATTTCTCCATTAATTTCTTCTTCTTCTTCTTCCTCCACCAACACCCATAGGCAAGTGCATCTTGCCATTAAATAAGCACCACTTTTTATTTGTTCATTAGCTAGATTAGGACATGGAGAACAACATTAGAACTTGGAATTTTGTGATTTGGAGTCTCCATTGTTCTAGATCTAGGTTTTAATTATTTTCGGATTTACATGGTTTTGATCTATTTTAGTTGGATTTTATGGGTTTTTGATGCTTCCATGTGGAAGAGAATTCAATTTTACTCAAGTTAGAACTTTGAAAATCTAAATTTGGTTTTGATTTGACAAGGTTATGAAGAATTGAAGTTTTGGGTTGGATGTTCTTCCTCTCGGACAGAGGTAGGAGAAGAACACAGCCTTTCCCTCTTGTTGGCCACGCGGCTCCCGCGTACGGCCTCTGCGTAGAGCTCCTGCGTAGTGTTGCTTGCGTAGAACCCTTGCTTAGGGTCTTCTGCGTATTGCACCCTGCGTATTGCACCCGGCGTATTGCACCCTGCGTATTGCACCCTGCGTATTGCACCCTGCGTATTGCACCTTGCGTATTGCACCCGGCGTATTGCACCCTGCGTATGCTGGCCTGCGTACTGTGCATTGCGTAGTGGCTTGCGTACTGTGCATTGCGTATTGCTTGCGTAGTGACTTGCGTAGCCCCTGCGTATGCTGGCCTGCGTACTGTGCATTGCGTAGTGGCTTGCGTACTGTGCATTGCGTATTGCTTGCGTAGTGACTTGCGTAGCCCCTGCGTACGCTGGCCTGCGTACTGTGCATTGCGTAGTGGCTTGCGTACTGTGCATTGCGTATTGCTTGCGTACCGCTCACCTTGCGCAATGTAACCCTTGCGCAAGACAACCCTTGCGCAGCCTTGTATGCGCAGTCTATACCCTGCGTAGCCCAACCTTTGACCCCCTTGTGCTACCTACTTGTCTATGATGAATTTGTTATTTCTTGGTCTTGGCTCTTTTATGATCCTATATATATTGGTATTGTATCAGGTATTTTACGCCCATTTTATATCCTTACGCCTTTTGTCATGAACTTGATTTTACTTGTATATTTGGAATAACTATTGTATATGGCCTGGTATGACAATGAACTAGCATAACATGACAGCGACCCGTAGTGGTGCACTCCTGACATGACCCGACCTGACATGATAGTGGCCCGTCGTGGCGCACTCCTGACAAGTACCCTGACATGAATTATCTTGATAACTTGATAGTGGCCGTGGCGGCGCACTCTTAACTTGACTTGACTTGATAACTTAACTTGACTTGCCTTGACACCGTGGGTGTTCCTGCTTGCTTGCTTGTACAATCCACTTGTCTTGTCTTGCATCATGTCTAGGACGTGACTTCCTGGGTACCACGGCCAGGGACTCGCGCTAAATTGGACTAGGCTAATGATTAGATCAAATTAGAACATGGAGAATTCCCGGTCACAGGCAGTCTCGTTATCTGGAGGCATTAATGGACTTGTAGCTTGCCGACGAGTAGAGCACATTTCCAGCACACTGTCATGTGTTGCACCCTCTAAGTCACCTAAGGGTACATTTGTCTCCCGGGCGATGTACCCACCTATAACTCTCAACCCGCGGAAGGATAACTGGATGGTCTGCAGGGCTTGGGACTGGGAGTTTCTCACTTGCATCTTGTTAGTAATTAGGCTTGTGATAACCCTAGTTAGTTAAAGTAGTAAGCCGTAGTACTTGCTTGGCCGATTGTGAATGAATGGTGTCCAGCTCTGTCTAAGTCTTCTCTAGCCCTTGTACCTGGAACTCTTGATCATGATTGTTTTACTTATCTCTAACGATAAATGGGTAGAGACAGTGAACTATTCAGGCGAAGGGGTACAATCCCGGTCCTTGTTTGGTTTAAGGATTGTAACCTGGCTCCCGGAATGGTTCCACGTCCCTAGTCGTTTATCGCTCTGCGTACTTTTATTACTTGTACCTTCTTTTATTCTTTATGTTCTGATATGCTGGCTTTTGTTCTTATTTGTGGCCTCCTTGTGGCACTTGCTCTTTCTGGGGTTTGACCCAGCTGGTTTTGTGTGGCCAGATTTCGGAGCAGCTCCCGAGGATCTACCAAGCTTCCAGCCCAATGGTGAACACTAGACGGAACCCGGGCTACGAGTGGGTTTTCCCTTTTTGTTTCACCCACTTATATGTAAATTATTCTTTTGAGGCGTTTAGCCGACGAGCACCTGTTAGCTCGATGCACATTTACTTACTGTCTGCCTACGGGCTGTAAACATGATTAACAAATCCTAGGGTTGATCATGTACGACTGAACTCTTGCTAGTCCTATCATTTTGTACGACTAGCTTCATGATCATCCAATATGTAATATTTGGGACGCCTTATATATATATATTTGATGCTCTAACATCTTGCAACTCTGTTAATTGCTTGAGATTGAGACAATAGGCTTGACCTTAAGAGACTGCTGGCTTGTAGTAAACCCTCATATCTAGACAGCCGTGACCGTATAGTTGAGATGTATTCTATTTCAATATACGTAGCTGGCTGTGTCCGCCCCCGCTCTCCAGTATTCTGGTTATGGGGCGTGACACGGTTTAAGTGGTGGCCCATGCAGGTCTTGTCAATCAAGAAATGTGAGGGTTTACCCATAGATGTCTCAATCAATATTCGCCCTTGATCTCCACCCGTATTTTCAAATCCCTGAGATTCTTGACCTGATCACATGCTTGTATCATTGATCTGTCCTGGTCCTTTCCTTATTGTTCCCTATGTCGTCTTCTTCAGCGGTATTACTCCCGGACCTGCCAACCAGCCAGAGGAAGCTCGACAAGCTCCCCAGCGCCAGGAAGATCAAGTTCAGCACTCTGGAGTAGCCTCCCGAGTTATGCTTCCCGGAGGCTCAGAACCTCTAGTTCAGGAAGCTCCGCCCGTTCAACCAGCTAGACAGGATGAGGGACCTTTGATAGGGCTTATCAGGGAACTGCTTGCATCCCAAGATCGTCGAGGCGACGCCTTGCACCAGGAAGTTCATGATGCACTAAACCGAGGAGGTCCCCAAGGAAATCAAGCGGCCAACAGTTTCAAGCGCTTGAACCCTCCCTTCTTTGATGGCAGTGAAGATGCGGTTGCCGCGGACGCTTGGCTTCAGGATACCGAGGTGGTTCTAGAAGCGGCTAGGACACCTGAAAATGAGAAGGTGGCGGTGGTACGCCTACAGTTGTTAGACTTGGCTCGCGATTGGTGGACAGCTCAGGCCATGGGATTAGCAGCACCAGTCACTTGGGCGACGTTTAGAGAAAGATTCCAGACGAAGTACTTCGATGCGGTGGCACGGTACGACCTGCAGACCAGATTCACCAACTTGAAGCAAGGAGGCAGGACGGTCGATGGCTATGCGACCGAGTTTTCTAGACTGAGTAGGTTCGCCCCCACCTTGGTGGCAACCGAGTTCGATAGGGCTCAGCGGTTCCAGCAGGGACTGCATTTGGAGATATTATTGGCTGTGGAACAGTTCGAGCACCAG
The DNA here is from genome assembly GCA_029216955.1 of Iris pallida. Classification (NCBI taxonomy): domain Eukaryota; kingdom Viridiplantae; phylum Streptophyta; class Magnoliopsida; order Asparagales; family Iridaceae; genus Iris; species Iris pallida. Next base: position 26,092,908 of record JANAVB010024400.1, on the reverse strand, counting down.
ACGTTCGATGCAGTATTGAAGGCAGCAAGGAGGCATGAGTATACCTCCCGGAGAATTGTGGACAGGACCGGAGGCAGGAAACGGTCCCACAACCAGATGCACCAATCTTCAGCTCCAGCCCCGGCAGCTAGGGGATTAACCATTGGAACTCCGAGGCGGGTGGCCTCAGTGACGTCGGTTCAGCATTCGACCCCGACGTACCCGCAGCAGCAGAAGCAGTCTTCCGCGGTGGGATGTTCTCATTGCGGGAAGCCGGGCCATGTAGTGGCAGAGTGTCGTAGGGCACAGGGATTGTGCCTGGCTTGTGGAGGAGCAGACCACCAGATAGGGACCTGCCCGAATAGGGGAGGTCCATCATCATCCAACCTTTCTAGTTCTTCAGTGAGGGGACCAGCCCCAGTTCCAGTCCAGCAGCAGCAGCAGCAGTACCCTAGGCCATTGTTGCCTCAGGCCCAGGCCTTTCAGCAACAGAACCAGCAGCAGTTCACCCAGGCTCCAGCACAGAACCGACAGAGGGGTTTCCAGCAGAGGGGACCCGCAGCTAGAGGTCAGGCTATGATGATGACCATGGAAGAAGAAGTTGCACCAGGTGAGGTAGTGGCAGGTACTATTCTCGTCAACACCTTTCCAGCATCTGTACTATTTGATTCTGGTGCATCGCATTCATTCATGTCTGCACGATTCGCGACACGGATAGGATTGGAGCCCGAGTCATTATCAGTGAGGCTCAATATACTTACTGGTAATGGTCTTGTGGGAGTAGATCGAGTGTTTTCCTCGTGTCGAATCGTAGTTAGCGGTAGAGAGTTCCCCGCTAGATTCATAGAGTTTCCTATGGCAGACTATGATGTAGTCCTAGGCATGGATTGGTTGAGGAACCATTATGCTAGGATAGACTGCCATGTTGGCAGAGTTGTCTTTAGTATTCCCGGAGAGCCAGAGTTTTCATTTTCCAGAGGCACAGTAGAGCCATCTCCTCCAGTATTGCGGATGGCAGTAGCAGCAGTGCAGTTGCCCCGGATAGTTGAAGAGTTTCCAGATGTCTTCCCAGAGGAACTTCCAGGGATGCCACCAGAGCGGGAGATCGAGTTCACCATTGACTTGATTCCCGGAACAGCACCAGTATCAGAGCGAGTCTACAGAATGGCGCCTTCAGAGTTGGAGATTTTGTACAAGATGATTGAAGAACTTAGAACCAAGGGATTCATTCGTGCTAGTGGATCGCCTTGGGGAGCCCCGATGCTTCTTGTGAAAAAGAAGGATGGTACGTCTAGGCTATGTGTAGATTATCGTACCTTGAACTCAGTGACAATTAAGAACAGATACCCTCTTCCAAGGATAGACGATTTGTTTGATCAACTCAGAGGGGCTTCAGTTTTCTCGAAGATAGACTTGCGGTCAGGATACCACCAGATCAGAGTCAGAGAGCAGGACATCCCGAAGACGGCGTTCAGATCTAGGTACGGGCATTGGGAGTTTCTAGTTATGCCCTTTGGAGCGACCAATGCGCCGGCAGTGTTTATGGACCTCATGAACCGTATTTTCATGCCTTACTTAGATCAGTTTGTGATAGTATTCCTTGATGACATCCTGGTCTACAGCAAGTGTGAAGCAGAGCACGAGCAGCATCTCAGAGTTGTCCTCCAGATTCTCAGAGAGCACCAGTTGTACGCCAAGTTCAGTAAATGCGAGTTCTGGCTCGATCGCATTTCTTACTTGGGTCACATCATTACCAGAGGAGGAGTGGAAGTTGATCCCCAGAAGATTGTGGCTATCGAGGCATGGCCAGTACCCAGCTCAGTGGCAGAAGTTCGCAGCTTTCTTGGGTTGGCCGGCTACTACCGGCGGTTCGTCTCTGATTTTGCAAGGATTTCAGCGCCGATGACCCAGTTGACCCGCAAGGATGTGCCGTTCGTTTGGACAGCAGAATGTCAGGAATCATTTGAGAAGTTGAAGCGAGGTTTGATAACGGCTCCCATTCTCACACTTCCAGATGGGACCGGAGGATTCACAGTTTATTGTGACGCTTCAGGCAGAGGATTGGGATGTGTTTTGATGCAGCATGGGAAGGTAATTGCTTATACGTCACGTCAACTCCGTGATCATGAGAAGAATTACCCGACCCACGACTTGGAGCTAGCAGCGGTAGTGTTTGCACTTAAGTTGTGGAGGCACTACTTGTACGGGGACAGAGTGGAGATATTTACTGATCATAAGAGCCTGAAGTATGTTTTCACCCAGAAGGATCTTAATATGCGGCAGAGAAGATGGCTCGAGCTACTTGTGGACTATGATGTGGATTTGCAGTATCATCCAGGGAAGGCCAACGTAGTAGCAGATGCATTGAGCAGGAGAGCCGGAGTTTACTTCCTAACAGCGCAACCAGAGCTATTGTCAGATCTTCAGAAGATGGGAGTGGAAGTGATTATTCCTTCCAATGTGGCCTTGATGGCCAGCCTACAGATTCAGTCCACCATAGTTGAGAGGATCCGGACATCACAGTTAACAGATTCCAAGATTCAGCGGCTCAGAGCAGAGTGCGAGGCAGGGAGAAGGCCAGAGTTATGTATTCATGAGGATGGTACACTTCGACACGGCACGCGTCTTTGTGTACCCAGCGGAGGTATCAGACAGGAAGTCATGGCAGAGGCTCACAGTTCGCAGTATTCCATCCACCCAGGCGGCACAAAGATGTACAGAGATATTCGTCAGCACTTTTGGTGGAATGGTATGAAGAGGGAGATAGCCCGGTATGTCTCTCGATGTTTGGTTTGCCAACAAGTCAAGGCTGAACATCAGAGGCCAGCTGGACTTCTTCAACCTTTACCGATCCCAGAATGGAAATGGGAACACGTTACCATGGATTTCGTGACTGGATTACCCAGGTCTCCGGCAGGTAGAGATGCTGTTTGGGTCATTGTGGACAGGCTTACCAAGGTGGCACACTTTCTTCCATTTAGAGTTGGACAGTCAACGGCACAGCTAGCAGAGATGTATCTCAGGCAGATTGTCAGACTTCACGGAGTGCCAGTCAGCATAGTATCAGACAGGGATACGAGATTCATATCGCACTTCTGGCGCAGTCTTCATCAAAGTTTGGGGACTCGTCTCAAGTTCAGCTCAGCGTATCATCCGCAGACAGATGGGCAATCAGAGCGTACTATACAAACTCTCGAAGATATGTTGCGGTCGTGTACCCTTGACTTCGGTGGTTCATGGGAGGATCACCTGCACCTGGTGGAATTCTCGTACAACAATAGTTTCCAGGCCAGTATCCAGATGGCACCCTTCGAGGCTCTGTATGGCAGGAAGTGCAGATCTCCGTTAGCATGGGACGATGTCGGAGAGAGGCAGATGCTCGGTCCAGAACTGATTTCTCAGACGGTTGAAGTGGTCAGGAAAGTCAGAGATCACCTCCGAGTTGCTCAGGATCGTCAGCGCCATTGGGCCGATGCTCATCGGCGTCCCTTAGAATTTGCCGTCGGCGACCATGTATTCCTTAGGATCTCGCCTACCCGCGGCGTCATTCGTTTTGGCGTACGGGGAAAGCTTAGTCCTAGGTATATAGGGCCGTTCGATATTCTGGAGCGAGTAGGCGACGTGTCCTATCGTCTCGCTCTTCCGCCGTCGCTAAGTGAGGTACATGATGTATTCCATGTATCCCAATTAAGACGGTACATCCCGGACCCGAGCCATATCCTAGATCATTCGGAATTGGTTGTTGGTACCAACCTTTCGTATGAGGAGAGGCCCGTGTCTATATTGGACCGGAGAGAAAAGACGCTCAAGAACAAGACTATTAACTTAGTCCGTGTTGCTTGGGGTCATCACTCTCTAGGTGAGTCAACATGGGAGCGTGAGGACGACATCCGATCGCGATATCCCTACCTGTTTGACTCGTGAGGTATAATGTCTTTCTTATACCTTACGCTTTCCCTTCCTTGCTTGCATTGTATGATTGTATGATTGGACTGCTTAGTGTAGCTTGTCTGTGCTTAGTATAGCTTGTCGTGGCAATCTCTAGCTCCTTGATTTAATTCCGAGGACGGAATTCTTTGAAGGTGGGTAGAGTTGTCACCCTCATTTTCCGTATTTCGTATTATGCTCGTATTTGGATTTTGGCACGTATTTTATTATTCTCGACTTGCGGATTTTTGAATTCTTGTAATTGGGTTTTAGACCATGGCTTGGTTTTATTTTGGAGATTGGTTTGGTTTGGTTTGTCATGATGGAACACCATAGCCTACACACCACCTCCATTACACCACAACACCCTCATTATAACCCACCTACTTTCTCTCTCCTCCATAATTTCTCCATTAATTTCTTCTTCTTCTTCTTCCTCCACCAACACCCATAGGCAAGTGCATCTTGCCATTAAATAAGCACCACTTTTTATTTGTTCATTAGCTAGATTAGGACATGGAGAACAACATTAGAACTTGGAATTTTGTGATTTGGAGTCTCCATTGTTCTAGATCTAGGTTTTAATTATTTTCGGATTTACATGGTTTTGATCTATTTTAGTTGGATTTTATGGGTTTTTGATGCTTCCATGTGGAAGAGAATTCAATTTTACTCAAGTTAGAACTTTGAAAATCTAAATTTGGTTTTGATTTGACAAGGTTATGAAGAATTGAAGTTTTGGGTTGGGTGTTCTTCCTCTCGGACAGAGGTAGGAGAAGAACACAGCCTTTCCCTCTTGTTGGCCATGCGGCTCCCGCGTACGGCCTCTGCGTAGAGCTCCTGCGTAGTGTTGCTTGCGTAGAACCCTTGCTTAGGGTCTTCTGCGTATTGCACCCTGCGTATTGCACCCGGCGTATTGCACCCTGCGTATTGCACCCTGCGTATTGCACCTTGCGTATTGCACCCGGCGTATTGCACCCTGCGTATGCTGGCCTGCGTACTGTGCATTGCGTAGTGGCTTGCGTACTGTGTATTGCGTATTGCTTGCGTAGTGACTTGCGTAGCCCCTGCGTATGCTGGCCTGCGTACTGTGCATTGCGTAGTGGCTTGCGTACTGTGCATTGCGTATTGCTTGCGTAGTGACTTGCGTAGCCCCTGCGTATGCTGGCCTGCGTACTGTGCATTGCGTAGTGGCTTGCGTACTGTGCATTGCGTATTGCTTGCGTACCGCTCACCTTGCGCAATGTAACCCTTGCGCAAGACAACCCTTGCGCAGCCTTGTATGCGCAGTCTATACCCTGCGTAGCCCAACCTTTGACCCCCTTGTGCTACCTACTTGTCTATGATGAATTTGTTATTTCTTGGTCTTGGCTCTTTTATGATCCTATATATATTGGTATTGTATCAGGTATTTTACGCCCATTTTATATCCTTACGCCTTTTGTCATGAACTTGATTTTACTTGTATATTTGGAATAACTATTGTATATGGCCTGGTATGACAATGAACTAGCATAACATGACAGCGACCCGTAGTGGTGCACTCCTGACATGACCCGACCTGACATGATAGTGGCCCGTCGTGGTGCACTCCTGACAAGTACCCTGACATGAATTATCTTGATAACTTGATAGTGGCCGTGGCGGTGCACTCTTAACTTGACTTGACTTGATAACTTAACTTGACTTGCCTTGACACCGTGGGTGTTCCTGCTTGCTTGCTTGTACAATCCACTTGTCTTGTCTTGCATCATGTCTAGGACGTGACTTCCTGGGTACCACGGCCAGGGACTCGCGCTAAATTGGACTAGGCTAATGATTAGATCAAATTAGAACATGGAGAATTCCCGGTCACAGGCAGTCTCGTTATCTGGAGGCATTAATGGACTTGTAGCTTGCCGACGAGTAGAGCACATTTCCAGCACACTGTCATGTGTTGCACCCTCTAAGTCACCTAAGGGTACATTTGTCTCCCGGGTGATGTACCCACCTATAACTCTCAACCCGCGGAAGGATAACTGGATGGTCTGCAGGGCTTGGGACTGGGAGTTTCTCACTTGCATCTTGTTAGTAATTAGGCTTGTGATAACCCTAGTTAGTTAAAGTAGTAAGCCGTAGTACTTGCTTGGCCGATTGTGAATGAATGGTGTCCAGCTCTGTCTAAGTCTTCTCTAGCCCTTGTACCTGGAACTCTTGATCATGATTGTTTTACTTATCTCTAACGATAAATGGGTAGAGACAGTGAACTATTCAGGCGAAGGGGTACAATCCCGGTCCTTGTTTGGTTTAAGGATTGTAACCTGGCTCCCGGAATGGTTCCACGTCCCTAGTCGTTTATCGCTCTGCGTACTTTTATTACTTGTACCTTCTTTTATTCTTTATGTTCTGATATGCTGGCTTTTATTCTTATTTGTGGCCTCCTTGTGGCACTTGCTCTTTCTGGGGTTTGACCCAGCTGGTTTTGTGTGGCCAGATTTCGGAGCAGCTCCCGAGGATCTACCAAGCTTCCAGTCCAATGGTGAACACTAGACGGAACCCGGGCTACGAGTGGGTTTTCCCTTTTTGTTTCACCCACTTATATGTAAATTATTCTTTTGAGGCGTTTAGCCGACGAGCACCTGTTAGCTCGATGCACATTTACTTACTGTCTGCCTACGGGCTGTAAACATGATTAACAAATCCTAGGGTTGATCATGTACGACTGAACTCTTGCTAGTCCTATCATTTTGTACGACTAGCTTCATGATCATCCAATATGTAATATTTGGGACGCCTTATATATATATATTTGATGCTCTAACATCTTGCAACTCTGTTAATTGCTTGAGATTGAGACAATAGGCTTGACCTTAAGAGACTGCTGGCTTGTAGTAAACCCTCATATCTAGACAGCCGTGACCGTATAGTTGAGATGTATTCTATTTCAATATACGTAGCTGGCTGTGTCCGCCCCCGCTCTCCAGTATTCTGGTTATGGGGCGTGACATCATGCCACTACCGAACTATGACATTGTATTAGGTATGGACTGGCTGAGTAGACACCACGCCTGCATTGATTGCCGAGGGGGTAGAGTTTTGTTTGGGGTGCCAGGAGAGCCAGAGTTTGAGTATACCCGGCGGCAGGCAGAGCAGGAAAGTGGCATCTTCTGTGGAGTTTCAATTGAGGAGCAGGTAGCTCCGTATCCCTTGATCATAGAGTTTATGGACGTATTTCTAGAGGAGTTGCCAGGGCTTCCACCGGACAGGGATGTAGAGTTTTCGATAGACTTGGTTCCCGGCACGAAATCGATTTTTCAGCTTGTCTATCGAGTGAACAACAGTGAATTGGTGGAGCTAAAGAAGCAGGTGGATGAGCTGCAGGACAAGGGCTTCATCCGATCGAGTTCTTCACCTTGGGGTGCACCGGTACTCTTTGTACCCAAGAAGGATGGGTCGGTATGGATGTGTATCGACTACAGAGCACTTAACAACCTGACAATTAAGAACAGATACCCACTGTCGTGGATCGATGATCTCTTTGATCAGTTGAACGGAGCTCGGGTATTCTCCAATATTGATTTAAGGTCAGGTTATCACCAGGTGAAGGTGAAGAGGGAGGATATTCCTAAGACCGCTTTCAGGATACGGTACGGGCAGTTTGAGTTTTTGGTTATGTCGTTTGGGCTGACCAATGCACCAGCAGTGTTTATGAACTTAATGAACAAGGTGTTCCACCAGTACTTGGACAAGTTTGTGGTGGTATTCATTGATGATATCCTGGTGTATTCGAAGACAGAGAAAGAGCACGAGGAGCACTTAAGAGTGGTTCTGGAGACACTCATGAGGGAGAGATTGTATGGCAAGCTCTCGAAGTACGAGTTCTTCCTAGACAGGGTTGACTTCTTGGGTCATGTGATGACTGGAGATGGTATCTCAGTGGACCCGAAGAAGATCACAGTAGTTGAGGCTTGGACAGCGCCGACTTCAGTGGCAGAGATCAAGAGTTTCCTGGGGCTGGCAGGATATTATAGGAGATTTGTGCAGGATTTCTCCCGGGTTGCAGAGCCGTTGACTCGGTTGACCCGGAAGGATGCTGAGTATGTTTGGTCAGAGGAGTGTCAGGCATCTTTTGATGAGTTAAAGAAGCGGCTTACGACAGCTCCGATTCTGACATTGCCTTCAGGATCAGTTGGATTCACTATTTATAGTGATGCTTCAGGGAATGGGCTGGGTTGTGTCTTGCAGCAGCATGGGAAGGTGATTGCCTATGCTTCCAGGAAATTATGTCCCCATGAGAAGAACTATCCTACCCATGACCTGGAGCTGACAGCGGTAATTTTTGCTCTAAAGTTGTGGAAGCACTATCTGTATGGCGAGAGGGTGGATATTTTTACAGATCACAAGAGCTTAAAGTTTGTGTTTACACAGAAAGAGCTCAACATGAGGCATCGCAGATGGCTAGAGTTGATGAAGGACTTTGATATCTCACTTCAGTATCACCCGGGGAAGGCTAACGTGGTTGCCGATGCCTTGAGTAGGTATTCGACAGCCATGTGTTTGACTATGGATTGGCACTTGCTTGCAGACTTGGAGAGCCTTGGGATTGAGGTGATTATGCCTGGAGTGCAGATGCAGTTATGGGGCCTTCAGATACAGTCGAACTTGATGGAGAGGATCAAGGCGACGCAGTTCGAGGATGTGGCTCTACGGTGTATCCGAGAGCAGGTTCGTACAGGGTTGGTGGATGGCGAGTTTTCTCTTACAGAGGATGGTACCTTGAGGCACGGTTCCAGGTTTTGTATGCCTAGCGGGGAGCTCAGGGAGCAGATCATGCAGAAGGCTCACAGATCGCAGTACTCTATACATCCTGGTGCTAACAAGATGTACAGGAATCTGCGAGAGCATGTCTGGTGGTACGGGATAAAGCGGGAGGTGGCCCACTTCGTAGCTAGGTGCTTGGTCTATCAGCAGGTCAAGGCAGAGAGGCAGAGGCCCGGAGGATTATTGCAGCCGTTGTCCATTCTAGAGTGGAAGTGGAAGCATATCACCATAGATTTCGTATCTGGGTTGCCGCGTACCCCAGGAGAGAAAGACGCGATTTGGGTCATCGTTGACAGGTTGACCAAATCGGCCCACTTCTTGCCATTCACGGTGGGTACGTCTACAGAGAGGCTTGCGGAGTTGTACATGCGACAGATAGTCAGGATTCACGGAGTTCCTATCAGCATTGTCTCAGATCGGGATAGTCGCTTTACTTTCCATTTCTGGAGGAGTCTGCAGACTAGTTTGGGTACTCAGCTCAAGTTTAGTACTGCGTACCACCCCCAGACGGACGAACAGTTAGAGAGGACTATTCAGACACTTGAGGATATGCTACGGACGTACGTCCTGGATTTTGGAGGTTCCTGGGAGGATCATCTACATTTGGTGGAATTTGCTTACAATAACAGTTATCAGGCCAGCATAGAGATGTCACCTTTTGAGGCTCTGTACGGGCGTAGGTGTCGTACAACCTTATCTTGGGATAATATTGGAGAGCGAGCTTTACTGGGACCAGAGATGGTTGTTGATGCAGCCGAGAAGGTGAAGCTCATCAGGAACAGACTTCGTATGGCGCAGGACAGACATCAGCACTGGACCGATAGCCACCGGACGTCGTTGGAGTTTGAGGTACAGATTTAGAGATAGGATTAGAAGTAGGTTGTATTTTTTTTTGTTTTGTTTGATTGATCGTGTTTGATTTTTAGTAACTTGTGATCTTGCTTGTGATTAGATTGGAGACATGGTTTTTCTGCGGATATCTCCGACTCGTGGTACGATACGTTTTGGTGGAGGTGGGAAGCTTAGCCCGTGCTTCATCGGCCCTTTCGTTATCAGCGGGAGAGTCGGTGACGTGGCATACAGGCTAGACTTGCCACCTGCACTAGTGGGAGTTCACAACGTATTCCAAGTATCACAGTTGAGACGGTATGTGGCTGACCCTAGCCATGTGCTCGATCATTCGGAGATTGAGGTTGGACCTACTCTCAGTTATCCAGAGCAGCCTGTGGAGATTCTGGATCGCCGAGAGAAGGTGCTGAGGAACCAGGTGATACCCTTGGTACGCGTCGCATGGAGGCATCATTCTCCAGGAGAGTCTACCTGGGAGCGGGAGGATGAGATGCGCGAGCGGACCCCTATCTTTTTGGATCTTGAGGTATACTTTTCTATCCTTCTCAGCAGTTAGTTTTGCCTTTAATTTTGAGGACGAAATTATTTTAAGGGGGGTAGATTTGTCACTACCACATTTCTAACTTGAGGGTATTTTGGTCATTTTTAAAATTTTGGGAATTATTTGGAATTATTTATATTAATTATGATTATTGGAATTTTTAAGTGACTTTTAGTATAATTGATTTGGTGCTACTTTTGACTTAGACTCAGGTTGACTTAGGAGACTGTCCTAGAAGTTAACCTAGGTCATGACCACTTGGTTAGATTATGAAACCCTAGGTTAATTTAAGTTAACCATATCCAACTCATTAGAATTTATTTGGAGAAATTAGGATTTGAATAGGTTACTTAATGGCTTGTGGTTTCACAAGTCATGATTTATGACTTAAGCCCATCGAGGCCCAAAACCCAACTCCATGTAAATCCTAGCCCAACACACACCCCATGGCCGACCAACCTAGTCCTCCTTCTCTATTTAATGTCTCCTAAAATTTAGGGCTAGCCTCCTTAGAATATTTGCAAGTTTGAAGAAGAGGTAAACCCTTTCTTCCCCAATCTATAACTCCTTCATTCCAACTCCTTTTTTTCCCTAATTTCTTGCAATGGATTCTAATTGCTGTGCTCTTTATGTCCATGGTGAGAAATTTCAGGGAAGAACCAATTTGAAGAAGTTTTGGTAGCTTGAGGATCCACTCACATTGGAGCTTTTTGAGCCATTGCAAACCCATAGGTAATTTCTAATCCACACCATAAAATAGGATTTTAATTGCATAATTAGGAAGCCCTAGGACTCCCTAACTGTAGGTATAGCTAACCCTAGGTTTCATGTCCAATACGTGTCCGTATCGGACATGTATCAGTGGATACGTGAATGTGTTTGATTTAAAATGCCCCAAAGGGCATTTCGATTGGATTTCTGAAATGTTTATGAATAGGGAATTAGGGTTTAGGCTCGTTTACTAAGTTCTGGTGTTCTAAGTTGATATTGGTGTCGTGCCGTGTTGCAATGGACACGGGAACACGCGGTTGCAACGCATGCGCGAGAGCTGTGTGCTTTCCCTACTACTCGGGGTTGATTTTGTGCAGCACACGACACTTGGACACGGAATTTTTGACACACACGATGGGGCATGGACTGACACCACGTGTGTCAAGTTTTAGGGCCTCTCGTGTCGTGTCGGACACGGTATCACGTGTGCACGAGGAGTGCACTGTACGTGTGCAGTGTACTATTTTGTTCTGTGTTTTTATTCCAGTTTTTAATGCTTTCATTCATGTTTAATTTGCTAATTAAGATCCTATATATGTTTAATAACCTCTGTTAATCGAGTTTACATATTAGAATAGGTATTGATGTGAAATTGAATTCGAAATTGGGTTAAATGGCTTTTGGCTGATACCATGTTCTAATACATGGGTCATTCGAGATTTTGAGCTTTAAATCCCAGTTTTAATTGCTATTTATCACTGTTAAATGATCCCCACATATTGTAGTTTATGTTCACTTCATGATTTCTTGTCAGAATAGGTTTTATGTTATAGAATGGAATATTAAATATGAGGTTCCACATTTATATTTCAGTTTTTCCCCAAACTTAATTCCTATTTAATCTGATTTGAACTAATGTTTTCAGTTGTCTATTAATCCTACATGTTATTTAATTCATGATTAGTTGATTTTACAAGTTGGATTGGGTTTTTTTGAGAGGATGAGGATTTGACTTTGAGTATTGGGTTTTGAATGTTATGACTGATACTTTAGCAATTGAATGATATTATTCCTATATATAAACTGTCATTTCATTCCCAATATCTGAGAATTGAATTCTCATCCTTCCTTAAACTAAAATTTGAATGTTAGTTCTCATATTGGTATTGTTTTGTTTCATTGTTGAAGATGTATTAGGTTATTTGACAATGTGTTGGGCTTCGAAATGTTAAAACTGATTTTGATTCAATATCAACCTGACACATGATTCCAATACCTGAGTTTGAATGATTTTAAATTCTTAAAAACCTGAGATGTTCCAGGTGCTGTTTTCATTCCCTTTTTTCCATTGCCTCACTCACTGTACACAATGTGCTTACTGTTATCTCATTTTCCTATTTTTCTGAGATGAATTCCAGTTTGTCATTCATGGAATTCCAATTTTAAATCAAAAACCGAATGTGAATACTCATATTTCTTTGGGTACTGTTAACTGTTATGTGTATGATTGGGTATCTAGTTAAATTGAATGTCCATTTCATTCTTAATATACTGAAACGATTCTTTCCCTATTTTTCTTATTGACAGTGTACACTGTTTTCTATTGACACTTGAACACAAGTGTGAATCACTTCACTGCTTTTTCACTCATTCACTGATTTTTCCTACACTCCTTTGACACATGTATCACTTCACTGTTAATTGTTCCAGGATATCACTCTTGTGCCACACACACATACCCTCATGCCATGTCTTCTTTCACACACACGCACACATGTACACCACCACATTCCTTCCTCCTTATTCTCTATACATATGTATATATATATATATATATATATATATATATATATATATATATATATATATATATATATATATGTAATTGAGATGTATATATATATGTATCCTATATATTATGATAATGTGTGTGCACTATTACTATATTAGATACATTATTAGGATGTGTGTTACCATATTATTCTCTATTTATGTATATATATGTGTGTTATACATTGAGGTAACCTATATGCTAATGTGTATTTCTAAATTAGATTATATAAATATATCTATGTGTGTATTATATATTAGATATATATTGACTTTTGTATATGTGATATGGTTTGGTTTATAGGCATGATATAGCCTATGGCCTATGGGTGTGTCTGTTTGCCTAGTGAGTCTAGATTGGACTTGTATTGCCTAGTTAGACCTTGTAACACCCAGTTTCTGAAATTGGGGTATTTTTAAAAAATTATTATTTTTATTATTTATTAATGGTATTTTAGTCATGATATAATTTTTGGTGATTTTTTGTTAGTTAAAACTATTTTCTAAGTCATGACTTATGACTTTGTGACTTTACTAGTATAACCCTAGTGTAAACCCTAGAGATTTCATAACATAGAGACTAACCATGATCATGTGAGCCTAGCCATAGGTTTAGAACATCAAATTAGGGCTTTTTAGCCTAAAGGGTATTTTGGTAATTTTCTAGGATTATTTGGAATTATTTGTATTTATGTGTTTTTTTAATATTATTTAATTATGGTTAAGTACCATGATTAGTCCCTAACCTAGCTTACCCTAATCTAGAGGTTAGGTACTAACCTAGAGGCTTGAGGATGGGTATTAGTCTTTGGTTAAAGTAGTGTAAATATCTAGATATTTACATATGTGATATTTTGCTTGAAACCCTCAAAATATCAACCCTTTGGCACCAAAAGTCCTTGCCTTCACCATGAAGAAAGGCCAAGGACACCCCCCCTTGCCATGGCCAGCCATAGGGCACCCCCCTAGCACTACACCTTCCTATATAACCCATCATATTCATTCATGATCAATTTTACATGAATTAAAGCCTACAAAATTCCCTTTCCTTCAAACCTCCATAACTTGATCATTTTTTATCCAAATCAGCTCTAGTCTTTTGCATTGGGACCCTACAACATCAAGGGTGCTAAGGGAGGCTAGCAATCCAGATTTTACAAGCTTTGGACATCACCAAGTTGAAGGACAAATACCCCCCTCTCTTTGATTTTCTATTGAAATTGCACAAATAGGTAAATACCCATAAACCTTACTAATATTCTGTTTTTTTCTTCATAAATGCATGCATATAGGTCTACCCTAACTGTGGGTCAAGTTTGGTAAAATTTAGGGTTGGTTTGGTGTCCGTATCGGACACGTATCCTAGGCTATTAAACCTTGTTTGATGAAATGCCACAAAGGATTTGATTTTGTTAAAATGTAAAACTAATTACTTTTTCTTGTAGCCCTAGACTAGTAGAATATATACCTAGTTGACTGAGCACAATTTAGATTCTTTTTCGTGTCCAAATCGGACACGAACCCACATTTTTATACTGTGCACAAACACGAAAAATCCCCTGCTACTCGACCCTAATTCCGGACACGACACGCCATGAGGACACGTACAAATTGACATAGAGGAGGGGGCAACCTCTGTCATGCCCCCCTATAGTTTGAGACACATTTGTGTCGTATCGAGAACACACGGACACGTGCACTGGTCGTGCACTGTCAGCGCACACGCACGCGGGGGCCAACTTCGCGCGTGTCGTGTCGCGCGGACACGACACTTGGGCACCTCGTGGTGACACGAGGAGGTAGCCCATTATGTGGCGAACACATGGACACGAGCACGAGACGTGTCGTGTACTGTGTCGCGAACGCGAGGCAGTTGCACGCGTGCACGACGCGGTCTGAACACGCGTATCAGTCGTGTTTTTCACGACTGATACGGACTTCGTATCGTGTCCTGGAGCAACGTGGACACAGGTCAGTCAGTTGGACACGTACACAACCCCTAGGTGAACATTCGTGCACGAGCACAAGACACGAGAGTGTGTGTGTCGTGTCCTAGGATGAATTGTACGCGTGCACGACACTGTGTATTTGTGTGTGTGTGTCTGTGTTTACCCGATTGGGTTTCCAGAGGCTTGGACATGTCGTGTCGTGTCTAGACTCTGTGTCAGACACCCTAGATGCTAGGGGACACTGTGGGACACAATTACCTACCTTGGGTTTCGAGCCTTAGCTCGGTTTGGGTCGGGTATCGTGTTTACCTAGTTTTCCAATAAACAGTATTTCCTGGATTTTAAGATTAGTATTTTTCTGAGATTTAAAATGAATTTCTAACTTAAATTGTGTAATATACATATATATTTCTGTGTGTATTTATTTTGTATACATATGTATATGTGTATATGTGTGTGTAGGTGGGATTTGGGGGTATATACATGTGTGTACATGTGTATATACATATATGTATATATATAGGGGTGTGTGTGTGTGTATTTGTGTGTGTGTGTGGGACTGATTTCTGGTTCCAGAAATCTGGAACACCCCCCCCCCCCCTTTGTATCATATCAGTTCCCTATCTCTCTCTCTCTCTTTCACTCTGTCTCACCATTCTCTCTCTCTCACTTCTCTCTCTATATATATGTATTATATATATGTTTTGTATATATATATATATACATATATTGATATATATATATATATATATATATATATATATATATATATATATATATATATATATATATATATATTGTATTAGATTATATATTGTGTCATTATATATATATGTGAGTGTGATTTGTATTATATATAGGGTATACATATATTGATATATATAGGTAGTAGATAGACTTGTGTATATCTATATATATATAGGTTATATGACTTTCTAAATATATAATATATATATATATATATATATATATATATATATATATATATATATATATATATATATATATATATATATATATATATGACTTTCTAAATATAGGTTATATGGAAACCTAAGTTACTAGCCTATGGCATTAGGGGCTAACCCTAATTGACCTAATGACCCAAATCCTAACTAGTTGACCCTTGTTGACTAAGAGTTGACCAAAGTCAACCATAGGTCAAACTTGACCTATTTAACCTAGAATTGACTAGGATTAACCTAAAATGACTAGTTTAACTAGTCTGGCCATGTTTGACCTAACTTGACTAGTAGACCTAGTTGACTAGATAATTGACCATTGTTGACCAAAGTCAACTATAGGTCAACCATGACCTAATTGACCTAGAGATGGCTTGGATGAACATAGAAGGACTTGTTGACTAAGATTTGACTAAACCCTAGGCTATTAACTAGTTGGTTTAGGTTTGACCTATATATAAGTATATTATTGTGACTTGGGTTTTGTGAAAAGACCTATGTAGATTAAGATATGTATGGGTTAAGTTAGATACTTAGAGTTGAGTCATGACTTGAGATTGGAATATGGGATTAGCTTGAATATAGGATTAAGGTTGGTATTATATATATATATGTATTTATATGTGGTATACTTGTATAGGTATTGGTTATACCTTGACCTTGTGGTGTAGTACCTTAGATAGTCTAGATTGACCTAGCTTGACCATATTGACTAGTATTTGACTAGTCTGACCATTGATTGACTAAACCCTAGATAACTTGACTAGTTTGACTAGAATATTAACCAAGAGTTGACTGTAACCTAGATTAGACTAGTTTGACCTTATTTGACCTTGTTTGACTTTATTTAACTTAGTGTGACTTCCTGTGACCTAGTTTGACTATTAGAGTTGACCAAGAGTTGACTTTTGAACAGATTGACCTTGAATCATGTAGTATGCATTGTATACTCTATTTTTACCATTTTGGATACATTGTGACTTGTATTGCTCTGATTAGGAGCCATACACCTCTTCTCAGGCAGTATATTCCTCCTCAGACATTCAGTTATCAGGCGAGTACATTCTCTGATCGTTTCATACTTGCCAGGATTTATATTCTTACTCTAGATTACTTTACTTGATGCTGACACGATTGTTATCACGGATTGGTACTATATAGATCTTTTCATGAGATATTATCCCCCTCGGGAGCATCAGATACTTTTGCCACGTGTGTTTCACTTACATCATGTATCTCATGCTTCTATTATCATGTATCTTCATGTATCAGCTAGTGACTCATGTACTCTCATGATCACCGAGCCTTCATGAATGTTCATGAATCACTCATGTATTACCCATTTATGGGCTTATCACGAATCTTAACATAACCTGAATGGATCCTTGTGTATTGATTGGGGAAACGGGGGAGTAGAAGTAGACATGTGAATAATTCCAAAGTAGTGTAATCATGTATAAATTCTAGCCATTCACATGCCTATCTTGTACTCTACATCACTAGCCACTTACAGTTCTCTATATACAGTAGATATTTCCTTTACATCTATCTCTTTTACTACATGTATCTTCCTTCAGCAGTTCCTATATTTTACTCTATTGCATGCTTTATATTTCCTATCATACTATGCACTGCGTGAGATGTATTGTGCTCGTTCCTGTCCTGACTGGACCTGTTGAAAATATTACAGAGGATGAGGAAGAGGCCCTGGTGTCTACCTATTATGGAGCAGGACTAGATGACACTTATGTTGTGGACCCTCAGCAGGATCCACCTGCAGCTGAGGATGTTGCCCCAGTAGTCTAGGCTAGTTTAGCTAGACAGTCATTTCTATATTATTATTTTGTCTCACATTCTGAGTTGTATTTTGAGATGTTGAGATGTATAGACCCTTAGACTTATTTGTATATTGGGTTGACATTCTGGATGTTATGTTATCATAGACACTTAGACCTATTTTATCTATTGTATTGTTCTCTTTGAGTTACTGTCTATCTATCTATCTTTCATTCTTCTACCCTAGATGTGATTGAGATTGTATTCTGTTATGTCACCTCCATTCGGAGAGTATATACTGTACAGGTACCTTTATATTGTTAGATGATTGACCTAGGACAGCGTTCTACCGCCGACACTGCGGCGTAGGCTGGACGTACCCACTTCTCGTGCCCTTACTCTAGGGTGCGGGTCGTGACAGACCTAGAATAGACTAGTTAGACTAGTATAGACTTGTTTGACTTAGGTTTGACTTGGTTGACCTAGTTTGACTTCTAGG
This sequence comes from Iris pallida, assembly GCA_029216955.1. Classification (NCBI taxonomy): domain Eukaryota; kingdom Viridiplantae; phylum Streptophyta; class Magnoliopsida; order Asparagales; family Iridaceae; genus Iris; species Iris pallida. The sequence continues at coordinate 26,075,085 of JANAVB010024400.1, read as the reverse complement.
GTTGACTAGAGTTGACCAAGAGTTGACTTTGGTCTAGATTGACCTAGATTCATGTAGAATGCATTGACTTGCATCTTATTATCATTTTAGACTCATAGTGACTTGTACTGTTCTATAGGAGACAGATACCACTCCTCGGACAATACTTTCATTTTGGACATTCAGATAGCAGGCGAGTACATTCTCTGATCTTTTCATACCTGTCTGGAACTATATTCTTGCTCTAGATTACTTTACTTGATGCTGACACGTATCTTTCACGGATTAGTACTATATGGATCCTTTCCTGAGATGTTATTCCTCTACGGGTGCATCGGGTATTTCATGTTCATGTACTTTATCATGTGTATCAGGTACTCCTTGTACTCGTACTAGTTCATGTATTCACATGTTCTCATGTGCCTTCATGTATTATCATGTGCCTCATGTACTACTCATTACATGAGTTCACGTATCTTTAGCTGTATTCATGTGCCAATAATGTAACTTGAATGGATCCTTGTGTATTGATTGGGGCGGGATGAGTAGAATTGGTTATGTGATCATTATCCCTATTAGGTATTCATGTGCCTTTTAGTTGTATTCATGTGCCCCTAAGCCGTTTACATAACCAAATTAGTACTCTAAATTACTTAGCCACTTACAGTCTTTACTTATCATGTATTTACTTTCAGTTATAAAATATCTCCTGTTTTCCCGTACTTCCTTTCCAGCATTTCCTGTATTTTACTCTATTGCATGCTTTATACTCCTAACCTGTTATGAACTGTTCTGAGAGATATGTGCTCGTTCCCGTCCTGATTGGACCTGTTGAAAATTTTACAGAGGACGAGGACGAGGCCTGCTTAGATACTTTCTATGGGACAGCCTTAGAGGACACTTGCGATCCGGACTTCCAGTCGGATCCCTTAGTTGTAGAGACTGTTGCTCCATAGATATCTTTATCTTATTTCATTGTATTGGAGATTTGAGTTGTCTATTTGGATCTATATTATTTCTGGTTGTCAGTGGAGTTAATCATAGACACTTAGCTTTCTCTCTATTTGTATTTCCTGTGGATTTGGGTCTTATATCTTTTATTTAATTCTATCTTATTGTATTCTACCTTAGATGTGATTGAGATATATTCTGTTATGTCACCCCCATTCGGGGAGTATAACTGTTATTACCTTAAACTGTTAGATGTTGTGACCTAGGACAGCGTTCTACCGCTGACACTGCGACGTAGGCTGGACGTACCCACGTCTCGTGCCCTTACTCTAGGGTGCGGGTCGTGACAGATGAAGTTTGACAGGCGATTTCTCCCATTTTGAATCGGATTTTTGATTTGGATAGGGTTTTGAATCCGAGTGTATCTAGAAAAGAATCTTGTGGGGGTTATCTAGGAATTTATTTAAGATTTTTTGGGTGAGATTTGGTGTAGATCAAATCTCTACGATATTTGCTAACCGTGTAGCAGCTGCTGCTGCATTTCGGGAAGAAGGGGTCCCTGTTTCCTATGGGTTCGGGTTTGGTACTGTAGCCCACCGGCTACAGTAGCCCAAGTGATTAAATATTTTTCTTAACTACTATAGAGATTTATATATATATATATATATATATATATATATATATATATATATATATATATATATATATATATATATATATATGTCCCAGTGGCCGTAGCCCGTTGGGAACGGTGGAGCACCCCGGCATAGTGGCACGGGTTCGAGCCCCCTTGGAGGCATGCCTCCAAGCACCATTAAGAAGTGGACACCCTCAAAAAAAAAAAAAAAATATATATATATATATATAAAATAAATATATATATATATATATATATATATATATATATATATATATATATATATATATATATATATATATATATATATATATATGCTTAATCCATTTAAAGCCATTTTCTATGCAAGAAAAAAATATAACAAATTTATTAATAAATATCTAAAATTTATAGATTTTATCGTAAACTATAATTAATAGCAATTTCAAAAATGCACACACACATAATATATACTCATTCATTAATTATACTACTAAACTATAAATAATAATTTCATAAAATAGTATAATTGTATAACAAATATAAAAAATAATTAAAAAAATTAGTGTAAATTATGGGGGTTTACATCCTACCCAACTTAAAGAAAATTTTGTCCTCGAAATTAAACTAGGGTAGGGGGTCAGAATGCAATGCCATGCCATGCAAGAACTATAAATGCTAACACGTGCAGGACATACCTTGGTTGTCGAACAATTGCGGGTAGCGATTTCGAATGTCATCCTCGCGCTCCCACGTAGACTCCCCTGGCGAGTGATGCTTCCATGTCATGCGAACCAATGGTATAGATTGATTCTGCAACACCTTCACTCGACGATCAAGAATGCCTACCGGTTACTCTTCGTACGACAAGCTCGGTCCAACTGTGATCTCGGAGTGATCAAGCACATGATTGTCGTCCGCCGTGTACCTCCTCAGCTGAGATACATGGAATACGTCATGCACTCCCTCTAGTGACGGTGGCAAGGCTAATCTATAGGCAACCTCTCAACCCGTTCCAAGACATCGAAAGGCCCGATGTACCTTGGACTCAACTTGCCACGTCCTCCGAATCGAATCGTACCTCTAGTGGAGGATATCTTCAAGAACACATAGTCGCCCTCTTTGAACTCCAAGGGTCGACGACGATTATCTGCCCACTACTTTGACGATCCTGCGCTGCTCGCAGGTGGCCCTGAATTTTCTTCACTGTCTCCACTATGCTCAAGACCAACTCGGGACCCAATAGCTGTCGCTCTCCTATGTCGCTCCAACAAACAGGAGACCGACACTTCCTACCATACAATGCTTCAAACGGAGCCATCTGAATGCTCGCTTAATAGCTATTGTTGTAGAAGAACTCAACAAGATGAAGATGGTCCTCCCATGAACTGCCAAAGTCAATCATGCACGCTCTCAACATATCATCTATCGTCTGAATGGTACGCTCCGACTGGCCGTCTGTCTGCGGATGGTATGCCATGCTAAACTTCAATCGGATGCCCAAACTCTCTTGCATGCTCCTCCAAAAGTGTAAGGTAAATCTCGAGTCACGGTCCGACACAATACTAATAGGCATATCGTGTAATCTCATAGTCTGCTCCATATACATCTCTGCCAATACCTCTGTCGACTGGCCCACTCTAAAAGGTAAAAAATGGGCTGACTTTGTAAGTCTACCCACAATCACCCATACTGCGTCACGTCCCCTAGGACTCCGAAGAAAATCCGTGACAAAATCTATAGTGATGTTCTCCCACTTTCACTCGGGAATGGGTAGCGGCTGTAATAATCCGGCCATCCTCTGGTGCTCCGCCTTCACTTGTTGACATACCAAGCACTTGACAATAAAACGAGCTATTTCTCGCTTCAGTCCGTGCCACCAATAATACTGTCATAAGTTGCGGTACATCTTGGTTCCTCCCACGATGAATAGAGTAAGTCGAACTGTGAGCCTCTGTCATCAGCTCCTGCCGTAGCTCTCCATTGGAAACATAAATGCGATCACCACATTGCAATATCCCATCGGGGTGGATCCTCAATCCCGTCTGCTCTCCTGCTTCAGTCCTCTCTCTGAGCCGTCAAAATCTAGCATCATTGTGTAATGCTGCCTTGATGCGCTCTACTAATGATGATTGCACTTGGAGGTTGGCTAATATGCCATCTGCTCCAGGCAATACTACCTCAATGCCAAGCTGCTCCAAGTCTTTAATCAATTCCTTCTGCGTAGTCAAAAAGTGTGCCATGGGCTTACGGCTTAATGCGACTGCCACGACATTAGCCTTGCCCGGATGATAATGTTGCTCGATCTCGTAATCCTTCATCAACTCCAACCAACGTCGCTATCGCATATTCAACTCTTTTTGTGTGAACACGTACTTGAGGCTCTTATGATCAGTGTAGATATCAACCTTCTCGTCGTACAAGTAGTGTCTCCATAGCTTTAAAGCAAAGATAATCGTTACGAGCTTTAGATCATGGGTCGGATAATTCTTCTCGTGCACTCTCAATTGTCGTGATGCATATGCTACTACCCGACCGTGCTACATCAATACGCATCATAATCCTTTCCCGAATGCGTCGCTGTAGATTACAAATCCTCCCGGGCCCGATGGTAGTATTAAGATCGGTGCTATGGTCAATCGCTTCTTCAACTCATCAAATGCGGCTTGACACTCGTCTGTCCATACAAACTCCTGATCCTTGCAAGTTAATCGAGTCATAGGCCCCGCTATTAGAGAGAAATCTTCTACGAACCGTCGGTAGTAACCCACAAGTCCGAGGAAACTTCTCACCTCAGAAGCTGATGTGGGAGCGGGCCATGATTTGACTGATGTGATCTTCGCAGGGTCCACTGATATACCATCATCCGTAACAACATGGCCAATAAATAATACCTCCTTGAGAAAGAAATCACACTTGCTAAGCTTCGCAAAAAGTCGCTCATTCCTCAATATTTCTAAAATTATTCGTAGATGCTGCTCATGCTTCTTTTGACTCTTGGAGTAAATCAAGATATCATCTATAAAGACTACTACAAATTTATCGAAGTACTGGTGAAAGATCTTGTTCATTAAATTCATGAAGACTGCGGGAGCATTGGTCAAACCTAAAGACATGACCAAGAACTCGTAGTGTCCATACCTTGATCGAAAAGCCGTCTTTGCAATATCTTCCTTCCGAACCTTCAATTGGTGATAGCCTGATCGTAAGTCAATCTTGGAGAATACTTTTGCTCCACTCAGTTGATTGAATAGATCGTCTATACGCGGCAATGGATACTTGTTCTTTACCGTCACTGCATTCAATGCTTTGTAGTCGATGCACATGCGCACTATCCCATCTTTCTTAGGCACGAAAAGAACGGGTGCTCCCCACGGTGATGCACTGGCACGAATAAAGCCCTTCTCTAATAAGTCATCAATCTGCGCCTTCATCTCTACCAACTCCTTGGGTGCCAGACGATATACTCGAGAAGAAATAGGCTCGGCTCCGGGGATAAGCTCAATAGAAAACTCAATGTCTCGGTCAGGTGGCAGTCCTGGCACTTCCTCGAGGAATACATCCTCGAACTCGGTAATGATAGGGTGCTGAGGGGTGTCACGCATCATCATATGAGTCCCCGATGTGGGTGTATCACAACTCTCTCCGTCTTCTTTGGTGAACTCAAACTCTGCCGCATTCGGTGGTCTAAAGACAATACGCCCCTATAGCAGTCTATGAGAGCAAAATATTGGCTCAACCAGTCCATTCCAAGAACCACATCGAATGTCGGCATAGAAAATACAAGAAGTCGCGCTCTCATCTCTCTACCGCTTATTACTACAGGACAAAGTCTACAAACACCACTAACAGGCACAATTCCTCCCCCAGTGAGGATTCTAATATTCTTAGCTAAGGGTGTGATGGGAATGCTGTGTCTAGTGGCAAAACTAGTGGCTATAAATGAATGTGTGGCTCCAGTATCAAATAATGTGATAGCAGGAAAAGATGCAACTAAAACCATACCTGTTATAACCTCTGCCTCTGTCTCTATATCCTCAACAACAAGTGAGAATACCTGTCCATAATTCTGTCCTGGGCCCTGAGCTTTGGCCTTGCTGTACTGTACGCCTTGGGGAGGCAATGGTCGGTGAGGTGCTCCTGCTACGGGCCGTGGTACTGGAAGAGCTGGGACTGTAGGCCTCGGGTTCTGCCGAGCATATACTATAGCTTGTTGCTCCGGACAGTCCTTGAGCATGTGCTGATTGGATCCACATCTCAAGCATAATCCAAGGCGAGTCCTACAGTCGTTCTGGAGATGTCCTTGCTTTCCGCAGTAAATGGCAAATGGGCTTCTGATAAGATGAGGGCCTCTGCTGGAACTGTCCTGTGGCCCTCCTAATAGGTCCACTCTGAGTAGCTCGGGCTGGTGTAACTGCTGGGGTATGGCGTCTCGACGTCTGTTGCTGCTCCTTGCGAAGAATCTCCTGAGCACGAGCTTCTTCCAGGACAGCTGAATGGGAGACTCGAGACTGGGTAGTCGTATAAGACTTGAGCTTTGGTGCAAGCCCCTGGTGAAATCTTCTTGCCTTCTCTAACTCTGTCGGAATCAATCCTGCACCAAATCTACTCAGACGATTGAACTCTGAGTCATACTCATTAACTGTCATATTTTCTTGCTTCAAATGAAGAAACTGGTCGTAGAGACCATCTCGAACATGAATAGGAAAGAACCTCTCATAAAATGCATCATAGAACTGCTTCCAGGTGATCCCAGTGCCTAATCGTCTCTCTTTCGCCTTCTACCAGTGGTGAGCATTATCTTCTAACAGTAGGTCCACTGCTGTCATCCAATTTCGAGCTGGCAACTGGGATACCTTCAGTTGTCACGCCCCAGAACCAGAATACTGGAAAGCGGGGGCCGACATAGCCAGCTACGTATAATGAAATAGAATCCACTCCACTATACAGTCACGGCTGTCTAGATATATGAGGGTTTATCTACAAGCCATCAGTCTCTTAAGGTCAATAACAAACCTAGTGTCTCAATCACGAGCAAATAAGTAAATGTTACAAGATGTAAGATCACCAAATATACAATAGTAAGGCGTCCCAAACATTACATATTCAGCTGATCATGAAGCTAGTCGTTACAAAATGTGAGGACTAGCAAGAGTTTTAGTCATACATGATCAACCCTAGGTTGCCAACCATGTTACAGCCCGTAGGCAGACAGTAAGTAAAAATGTACACGAGCTAACACTTGCTCGACGGCTAAATGCCTCAAAAGAATTAATTTACAAGAGAGTGGGAGAGCCAAAAATAACCCACTCATTGCCAGGATTCCGTCTAGTGGTCACCATATGGCTGGAGATTCGGTAGATCCTTTGGAGCTGCTCTGGTATCTGGCCATACAAAACCAGCTGGGTCAGACCCCAGAAAGAGCAAGTGCCACAAAGGAGGCTTCACTTAGGAACTAAAACCAGTAATTAGCACAAATAACCATAAAGTAATAAATAAGACAGGAGTTAAGAAAAAGCATAACAGGGTGATATACGATGGGATAACCATGGGACTATTCAGATAGCCAGGTTACAACCCGTAAACCAAACAAGGACCGGGGTTGTAACCCTTCGTCTGAACAGAACTTGGATTTTTCCACCATTTATCGGCAAGATAAAATAGGGATTCAGGACATGTAACAATCTTGTACAGGATCAAGACGAGACTAGACTGATAAACTTCATCCATCATTTCACGGCCAAGCAATAAGTACGGCTTGATACTTTAACTAACTAGGGTTATCACAAGCCTAGTTACTAGCAAGATGCAGTAAGATTATTCTACAGCCACAAGCCCTGTAAACCATCCAGGCTATCCAGACGCAATTAGGATTGAATTCAAGTGGGTACATCGTCCAGGAAACGCTTGTACCCTTAGGTGACTTAGAGGGTGCAACACATGACAGTGTACTGGAAATGTGCCCTACTCGACGGCAGGCTACAGATCCCAAGTGGGGCACCCAGATAACGGGATTGCCTGTAGCTGGGAAATCTCTTCATGACTACTGGATTATTCTAGTGATTAGCCTTAGTCGATTTCAGTGGGTGCCCCTGACCGTGGTACTCAGGGATTCCTGTCCTAGACATGATACAAGACAAGATGGGTTCATTTGCACAAGCACAATCGTCCATGGTGTCCAAGTTACTCAATCTTGTCATGTCGTGTTAGCCGTCGCAACAGCATTTCGAGAAATATCATGTCAAGTTTATCATGTCAAGAGTGCGCCACGGCGGGCCACTATCATGTCAGGTATATCATGTCAGGTATATCATGTCAAGTTCACTGTCAAGTTATCATGTCAAGTTCATTGTCAAGTGTGCACCACTACGGGTCACTGTCAAGTTATCATGTCAAGTTCATTGTCAAGTGTGCACCACTACGGGTCACTGTCAAGTCATTCTAATTTATCAAGGAGGGAAGAAATGGGCACAATTAAATAATAATAAATATATAATATATATATTCTTGAAGCCCAAGAGAAACTCTACAACTTTCATGTTGGGAGTGGGAAGAAATTCGGACCACAAATCACGCAAATAAGACATTTAAACAATCAAAGTGGGACCCATGCGGTCTAAAAGTGGGAGAACAAACATGCGGTCAAAGAGAGTGGGAGGCCACCCATGCGGCTCCGAAATTATTTAAATAAAATCAGTCAAACATTTAAGGCCAGCAAGCCATATGCGGCTAGCATACAATTGTGCATGCGGCCAAGAGTGGGAGGGACCCCATGCAGCCAGGAAACAATAAATAGGCCATAAAATCAAATAAGACAAAAGACAGTGGGGCCCTCATTAAATGCAAACTCCCACTTCAGCAAGCAAGTCAACTAAAAGAAGCTATGTGGGACCCCCCACAATTAATGCAATAAGAAAAGGTTCACGTGAACCAATTAAATATTGGTTCAGGTGGCCAAGCAATTATTCATATAATATAATAAGCCATGCGGCTCAAAAATAAATGCAAGCCAGCACTTTATGCTTCATGCGGCCAGCAACTGGGGTTGCATGCGGCCAAGATTTTACATAGGCCATGCGGCCGAAGAATTAAGGTCAGAGCCAACTTCATGCGGCCCCAATGCAAAATATTCAAGCCATGCAAAAATATTAATGCATTAAGCCATGCCAAAATAATTAATTTAACAATGCTTGCCAACAACAAAAAAATGCTTACTGCCATTCGCATGGCCAAGCAAACATAATTTAGCATGCTAAACCAAGCAAGCATTTGTTTAATGTGTGAACAAAAGTGCATTTCCATGCATCCAATGCAAAGTATTATTTAATGTGTGAACAAAAGTGCATTTCCATGTGTTCTGAAGCAAAGCATTATTTAATGCTTTAGAGAACGTATGCGGCCGAATGTCTTGTTCCATACGGCTCACACGATGAGCATGCTCCTTTGCATGTAAAAGTAGGCAAAAGCAAGCTAAGTACATAAACCCATAATCTTAGCTAATTAAGCAAATGCTTTAATCAAAGCATTAAAGTATAAAATGGTAATGTATTAAATTAAGGCATTAAAATGGGACAACCACCAGGCCATATGCGGCTCTGTTGCTCCAAAATGCTTTAATCAAAGCTTAAAGCATTTTGTCCTTAAGACATTTAATTAATAAATATTAAAGCACTAATCATTTAAAGAGCTATGCGGCTCTCTGGTGCATCAGGAAAAATTGCATTGGAACAATGCATTAAATGCATGCATTAAGTAGGCAATAAAATATTGTATGCATTAGGTGCACGTTGGAATATTGCATGCAAAATATTGCATGCATATGCGGCTCACATGGGTGCTGATGCATTCCATTTTTAATATATTAAATAATGATGCCTAAGCGGCTGACTGTTATCATTGCATTAATTAATGCATGCAAAATAAATGCTGGCTATAGCATTTATAGGCCATGCGGCTGAGTGCAAAATGTCCATGCGGCTTAGCAATTCTTTTCATAGGTCAAATTTGGACCAACAATATTCTTTGCACCCATGGGATCCTCAACTAGCAAATATGCAAGTTTGATGGATCAAAAATTCCAGGAAACCAAAAATACCACAAAGCTAGATCTACAAAATTTAACCATGGAAATAAAAAATGCCAAGTACTAAAGTGGGTTAGAAACACATGAGAAAGACAATGAAACAATAAAAATGGGGTTCCTCCATGAAGCAAGATGCACTTGCCTAAGCTCTCCACTCTCTCCTGGTAGGTAGGAAGTAAAGATGGAGAAGAAGAAATGAGTAATGAGTAATAATGGAAGAGAGAGAGTGGGATAGATATTTATGGTGGGAGTGGTGGTAGGTGGGAGTGGTTCTCCACAAAAAACCAAACCAAGCCAAACCCACTAAATCGAACCAAACCAAGCCAATACAATGCCATGATGAACCATGCTAATGCAACATGCAAAAAAATAAAATAAAATAAAAATATCCAAGGCTAACTAATTATGACAAACCAAAAATACGAGCCCGAAATACGTACACGTATTCCCAATACGTAATGCGAACTACGGGCATTACATCAGTAGCTTCTCTGTACTAATAAGCCACTGTGACACCTCTAGTGGCTTCTCCTTTCCTCTAAAGGCCTTGGGGTTCATATCCATGAAATTCTTGATAGAGCCTTCATAAGGATGCAGAGCCGGTGCTGGTGCTGGTACTGGAGGTGGTGGTGGAGGTTTAGCCAATGCTGCCATCATCGTCTGTCTCATCAGCTTAATCTGCTGCCACTGAGCCTGCATCATGGCGTACATGAACTGAAAAGTAGGGCTCCCATCAGTCGGTGATGGAGGCATCTGAGGTCCCGACTGTGGGGGAAACTGCTGAGGGAATGGTGGTGGTCGAGGCAGTGGTACATTCCCTTCCGGTGGCATGGTAGTGGTCTGTCCAGCTTGACTGCCTGGGGGTGCTGCGATCTCTGGGTACTCCGTCGTCGGTGTCGTAGTAGGCTGCGACTGTCCTGGCTGGTATGGTGTCGCTGGAGTCATGGGAGGATTATGTCCCTCTGGTGTAGCCTCTTCACCAGATATGAGGGCCAAGGCAGAAGTGCGTCCGCTTCTTTAATGCATACTGTTGGCACGAGGAAGATAAGTTGATATTAGGAAAAATTAGATATGAGGTAAATTAAATAATCAAAAAAATTTCAAAAAGGTTGGAAGTCAAGGAGGTAGTAGTTCTGGATGAGATATTATTTTTATTCCTTTATACAGGCTTGTTGGGCACAGTCATGTAACCCAACAATATTAATGTAGACCTGCATGGGCTACCATAAATACATGTAACGCTCCAGTCCCAAAATACGTAGGACCAAGTACGTGAACATGCCAGCTGCACATGTACGAAGAATACCCCAATATATGGAATCCTCATATATGTACATAAGCTGCAAATAGAATAATCACAGGCCAGAATAATATAAGCTAATCTTATCACAGCTTAACACAAAAGAAAATAGAGTCCAAATAATAAATAAATGCATCAAAATAGTCGGGTGAACATGCTCACTCCAAACAGCTATAAAAAATAGTCTCACAAGATCGGAGTCCAACCTCCGCAAAATAGAAAGAAAAAAGATGTAAAAATAATGTCCACTAATGTCTCAAATAAAGAATAGACTAGAAATCAGTAGGGACTGCCTCGTCATCGATGTAGGATAGCTCCAACGTCGCTCCGTACTCCTGTGGAAAATCGTCTAGCCCTGGAGAGATAACCAGGTCCTTAGAGGGACGTAACAAGATATAAGAAAACACCATGACATATAAACTGTGATAATATAATAAGAGAGAAAGGTATGCATGCAATCGGTTTCCTGACCATTCTACTGTGTATATGCAGTTGAGATACAATCCTTCGACGCATGAGCCCTGGCTGTAAATGGGATCGGCATAGTTCCCGTAAAGGGCACCAAGGGCCTACGTTCGTAACGTCCGAAGATCGTCAGAGGGCATCATGTGCAAGGGGCTACGTCCATAACGCTCTGGAAAGCGTCAGAGGGCACCTGGGGCCTGCGTCTCTGGAGGAGCGCACAGGTAATCAGGGAAGTACAAGGAAGCCCATACGTCAGGTATTGTTCTCCCCATCCAATGCCTAGTATCGTCATCTCCATGACTGATATGAACCTCTAGTAACCGCTAAGTCATCTAACATGCAATTCTATTGGCAGTTACTCCTATCCGTCGCACGCTTCATACGTATCGGTGGCCAACCGACTACGCGGATACTTATCCTACATGTGTCTTACAACACATGGTAAAGCAAGTGTCAAGGCCGTATGAGATATACCAATACCTCATCATCAATGGGAGGTCACTAGACTAAGTCAATATAAGAGAAATAAATAAAAGCGTGAAAAACGACCGATAGAGTCGCTTGCACCCAAGTGTGACTTGGATGCACAGTTTTAAAATATCAAGAAATAAAAAAATACTAAAAATAACAACTGAAAATAAGAATATAATAATTACAAAGTAAGGTGGCAAGGTATCTTGCCTGATGGTGCAAAATGGCAAGTCCAGAAAATCACAATGTCAGCCAAGAAACGTCACAATCTCCAAACAACTCCGGACGTTGAAACAAACATCAAAAACATACCCGGTGTAAAAGATATACCTAGGAAATGCCTGTCCAAAAGTCTGATTCTGGAACAGGGGCAAAATCGTAATTTTGGGTCAAAACGATATCCGCCATTGGACCCATTTTGCACCGAAATGCATGCCAAAGTCTATGGTCTCTAAAGTCGTCAAACTATATGTCTACGGAATCAATTTGAGGAGAGGAACTCAACGGTATGTCCAGTTTTGGAATTCGATGAGCCGTATACAAAATCGCCCGTTTGAGTGGGTCGCGGTCCGCCAAAAAGGGGTTCTGATTCAACCTTCTCAGAATCGAACCAAACTTGGAACACAAGATCAGAATTTCGATTCGGACCTATTGGCGCAAGTTTTGTCTCGAATCGACGACTGTACACGAAATTAGGGCAAAGTTTGCAAATTGGCGATACAGGGGTATCTCGACGGATACGGACTGATTTCGTCGCGCACACACGACGAAACTGAGTTCCGTCAGTTCCTATACGTCAGCAACGTCCATACGTGTCTTTTGATGCATATAGCACGTGACCATGTCGCCCGGTTTGTCAGGGCGCATGCCGTATCGGACATAATTCTAAATTTTCAATATTTTTAAATCAGTTTTTCTCACAAGTTCATCGATCCATAACTTCCTGTACAATAAATAAAAATTGAGTCTACTAGATGGGTTTTCATCTTGTATATGTTAACTAGGACTGTTTAATTTGTTTCCCACAAATTCTCAATATCTGGGTTGATATCGCCCTTCCAAAGTCAGGGGTTTGGGGGTTTCTCGGTTTCGTTTTCGAGGAATTTTCCTCTACTTTCCCAAAACTTTTCTGGGATTTCCTATGTATTAGAAAATTTTCTAATTGCTAGGGTTTAGAGATGGGTATGTCGTCTACGCACAACATTCGATAGATCAAATTTTCGTCGAACACAAGAAAAGATATTGAATTCGAAAGTTGGTACCTGGGTTCTAAAAAAATAGAGTGTCCCCTATTTCCTCTCGGCTTGGCGTGGTTGTCCGGCGATCCAGTCGTCGGCGACGGCGAGCAGGCGGTCGACGATGAGCACGGGGGTGTGGGGGAGGTTCTGGAGTCAATGTTTGGGCTGGGGATGAAGTTTGACAGGCGATTTCTCCCAAGAACCCTATTTCCGAATAACTATATAGGATGTTTAAATTCCTATTTTGAATCGGATTTTTGATTTGGATGGTGTTTTGAATCCGAATGTATCTAGAAGAGAATCTTGTGGGGGTTATCTAGGAATTTATTTGAGATTTTTCAGGTGAGATTTGGTGTAGATCAAATCTCTACGATATTTGCTAACCGTGTAGCAGCTGCTGCTGCAAGAAGGGGGGCCTGTTTCCTATGCGTTCGGGTTTGGTATTGTAGCCCACCGGCTACAGTAGCCAAAGTGATTAAATATTTTTCTTAACTACTATAGAGATTTATATCTATATATATACACTTATATCTATATATATATATATATATATATATATATATATATATATATATATATATATATATAAATATAAAATATATATATATATATATATATATATATATATATATATATATATATATATTAATATATCCACATCTATATGCTTAATCCATTTTAAGCCATTTTCTATGCAAGAAAAATATAAGGAATTTATTAATAAATATCTAAAATTTATAGATTTTATAGTAGACTATAATTAATAGCAAGTTCAAACATGCACACACACACACATAATATATACTCATTCATTAATTATACTACTAAACTAGAAATAATAATTTCATAAAATAATATAATTGTATAACAAAATAAATAAATTATAAAAAATCAGTGTAAATTATGGGGGTCTACACTAATGATCCCACGAGTAGGCGAGATTCGCAAAAACATGTGGTCCCCAACAAAAAATTCTAACGGTCTACGATGCTGGTCTGCCCAATGACGATGCCGATCTTGCGCAACTCGAAGTCGCTCTCTAATCCCCTTAACCACTTCAACTGTCTGAACAATCACCTCTAGGCCTAACATCTTCCTCTCCCCGATATCATTCCATATATACCAGTGGTGACCTGCACTTCTAACCGTATAGTGCTTCGAATGGCGCCATCTGAATACTGGCTTGATAACTGTTGTTGTACGAGAATTCGACTAAGTACGGTTGACTCTCCCATGATCCTCTAAAATCTAGGGTGCAAGCGCGTAACATATCTTCTAAAGTCTGAATTGTTCTTTCTGATTGCCCGTCCGTCTGCGGGTGGTAAGCCGTACTAAATCTTAACTTGGTACCCAGGCTATGATATAAACTCTTCCAGAAATGTGATATAAAAAGGGTATCTCTATTTGACACAATCCTAACAGGGACCCCATGTTGTCTGACTATCTGCTGCATATACAACTCTGCCAACTTTTCTGTATATTGTCCTATTCTAAAAGAAAGAAAATGTGACACCTTCGTAAGCCGATCCACTATCACCCAAATAGCATCCTTGCCACTTGGTGATCTCGGTAAACCGGTCACAAAATCCATTGTGATATGCTCCCATTTCTGTCACGCCCCAGAACTGTAATACTGAGACGGACTAGGCTAGCTACTCCATATGAGGTATATAAACGTCATACGGCGATCGTGGCTGTCAAGAGACAAGGGAGTGCATGCTACAATCAAGTCTCCTGTGGTCTCACAGAGCATCTATGTCTCAATCAATCAAAATAGGAAGCAGTAAATAATGATCATTTAAGACAAAGCAGTAAGGCGTCCCCGATGCTTCATCAAAATGATTCATGAGCCTAGCTATACAAAATGATAAGCTAGTACCGAGAGTCAATAGTACATAACCATAGTCAGTTGCAGTCTGATTTAATTACAACTATGTAAGGAACTAAATGTCCAGAACTGTCGACTAAACAGGTGCCGGTGGCTAAACGCCAAGCACAAAATAGAAGATATCATAGCGGTGAAGAAGAAATCCACTCATGGTCCCTGGCGTCCATACTCCTGGTGTGTACCATTGTTCGGATAGAAGGCTGGATCCTCTGGCGCTGCTACGAGATCTGGCCAAACAAAACCAGCAGGGTCAGGACCCGAATAGTAAGTACCACAAGAGAGCACAAAAGAGTGAGATAAAATCCAAGCATAATAATAAGACCTGATGCACGAGTTATAGGCTTATACCATATCATCGAGACAATACGACACCCTTACAACCAAACAAGGACAAACATTGCCAATATTATACCAAGATAAGATATATCCTATAACCATGGACAGGTGAAGGGCTTCTGATCGCGACTTCGGTCCATAGCCTATCGCAGCACAATAGACCAACCCAACAACCAAAGAAGGACATGGGTTAGACCACGCACCACGATAGTCCATATTCCTCAGTTGCTAACAGAAGAAAATATATCACAAACAAGTCGGATTACAAGCAGCCAATCAATCCTACGACTTTCTATGATTTGTCTGGGTTATCCCAGTAATGCAATATAGGAATCCTCAGATCGTATCAACCCAGCAGGACTAGCCAAACCATTATAAATATACATATACGCGTAGCACTTTGATTATGCTCCGGTCCCCCGTAAGGCCACCGTGCTAAAAAATATAACACATAGCACGTAGGAGTCGGATATAGTCATCCTCTATAGGCGAGTGAAACCATATCCGTGGCGGCCAACCCGATACGTCAGGACTGGACCTGGAGTGACTAGTATGGCACGATCTCGAGATTCTGTTCTCTCCCAATGCTTCTACCGATTTAAGTTGCTTAGGTTAACCCTATATTGATATTGGAATTACATGTCGTGGTCATATGGTCATCCTCCTATATGTCATACCATAGTACGTATACCCTAAGTATGAATCCACATCGGCTAAAGGAGTCCCAAATCTAGATCCATGCTTAGTGTAATGCATCAAACAACAATCAATATACCACGACGCTATTACTGACCAATTACCATGACTGTGCTGGAAGGTACACATGTATTGACATATAACACGAACGATCACTTAGCACGTAGAGTCACACCTCAGTGCACTCATTAAATAGCACCGCAGTACATACTAATATTGTATCTCAATACATAATTAGAACAAGTACTAGTACGTATACAGGTAATCAGGTCAGGAACATGGTTAAGTCAGAAAGTCAAATGGACCCCCCGTGACATAAAAGTTACATATGAATTCTGGTTAAAGTGAGACATGAAGATCCTTGAAGCCAAGACAAAGATCTACAACTTTCAGGTTGGAAGTTGGGAGAAATTCTGGCGACAAATCAGCCAAATAGGACAAAAAAAAGCCAAAAATAGCCAAAGTAGGCACTATGCAAGCCATGCAGCACTATACAAGCCTGCGACACTATTCATCTATGCGGTACTATTCATCCATACGGCACTATTCATTCCATGCTGTACTATGCAAGCATGCGGCACTATGCAAGCCATGTGACACTATTCATCCTTCGGCACTATTTATCCATGCGGCACTATGCAAGCCATGTGGCACTATTCATCCTGCGGTACTATTCATTCCATGTGGCACTATGCAAGCCTGCGGTACTATGCAAGCCATACGGCACTATTCATCCCACGGTACTATTCATCCATGCGGCACTATACAAGCCTGCGGTACTATGCAAGCCATGTAGTACTATTCATCCTACGGCACTATTCATCTATACGGCACTATGCAAGCCTGCGATACTATGCAAGCCATGCGGCACTATTTATCTACTAGAACCAGGACAGATGAACATAGGAGATGTCCAAATATTATTTTGGGCATAACTTCCTCAAAACAAGTCAAAATTTGGCGATTCAAAAGCCAAAATTGGATAGAATGAGATTTCCTACAACCTATGACCCTTAGTTTTCAAAAACAACCAAGTTTGATAGATCAAAACCATAAAAATCCATAAATCCCTAGTTTTAGAAACTTGAATATACACAAAACTAGCCATTAAAATCAAAAACTCCAAGAACTAAACTTGTAGAGAATGAAGAGAAGAACAATATAGACAAATAATATCAAAAGAAAAAAAATCAAGAATAAAAAATGCACAAATCTCCACTTTTGAGCAAGTTGTACTTGCCTAAGAGGGTTGGTGGTTGAGGAAAATGAATGAGAGAATGAATGAGGAAAGAGAGTGTGGAAGAGAGTATATATAGGGGTTGGGTTGACTCAAAGAAACCCTAACCTTAAGCATGCTCTTAACCATATGACTAATGACATGTTAAATGCTTCATGCAATAATTAATCAAATTAATTAAATAAATAAAACCCTAACCACAATACGGTCCAGAAATTCTATCATCGAAATAGTGAACCACGCCTACAACCAAACAAGGACAATGGGTGGCACACTATTCCGCGACGAGATTCTGTTCCATGCCATGGCCAGGTGCAAATATAGGATACATGTAATAAAGATACAGGTGCCAGATACCATATACAAAAAAAATCAAAAATTTACGTATTTCGGGATCGGGGAGTGACATCTCTACCCTCTTTAGAAAAATTTTGTCATCGAAATTTCGTTAAGGCTAGTCGAGCGTACTCTCAGGTCACGAAATACACTCATCACATATGGCAAGCACAATTATCAAACAAAACATGGCACATGAACAGATTACGAAAATAATAACAATTAAGTAAAAGCACAAACAATAATCATACCCTAGAAGGAAAGTGATCGGAGACATACGAATAAAATATACCTTCCGAGTCAGTTGGGTAGGAATTCGTCCTCGAGGTCCTACACCGACTCCCAAAGTGGACAAGGGTCAACGCTTAAGATAAGTCGATACCAATGACTTAATCAAGAATGAGACTCTTCCAAGGACGTACTCTCGTAATAAAGACACATGATGAATATCACGTATCACATGATACAAGAGCAGATGAGTGAGACGAGAAAGTCGCCTTCACTCTTCGAATATAGAACTCAAGGAATTATAATGAATAATACTCAAAACTTACCCACAATCTGACCGCCTTCGGCCAACCTCTGCTATAATACTCCAAATTCTATTTGCCATTGCCCCTGCTGGACTCTCTGCTGCTGCCTTTCCTGGCCCTGCTGCTGCGGCCTCTGCTGTCCAACCTGATGCGGTCCTACCTGATGTTGCGCTTGTCGGTACATCTGAGCTTGCGTCAACAATGGGCGCTGGGCTAGTGGCCTCACTGCTAGTGTTGGCCCTTGATACGGTGCTACCTCTGGAGCTGGCAACGCCAGAAACCGTTGAGCTGGCCCTCCTAGCCTCTATATTTATGGGCACGTAGCTATACAATGGTCTGAACCTCCACACCTCAAGCACTGCCCATTCGCTGACCGACATACTTCCCGAGTGTGCCCTCCCGTACCACAATAAGTGCAACCCATTGGTGCCTCCTAACATTGCTGGTGCCTTGGTTGCTGCTGTCGAACTGGTGCCGTCATAACTATTATGACTGGAGCTGCATCACGAACACGGACGCCAGGCGCTGGTACTGACGTCCGAGGTACTTCTTGTCCTCCTTCCGTACTCTACGTATGAGACCTCTTCTGGCCTCCAGTCCTTGCTGATAAACTTTGAATAGTAAGTTCGTGCTTCCGAGCCGCCATCAAGACTGCATCGAATGTCTGGTAGTCGTGCCCCTCGACCAGCTGCATAATCTCTAAGTGAAGTTCCTGCTGGAACCTTATTGCTCTCTCTGACTCTGTCGCCACCATCGTCTGAGCAAACCTACTTAACCTGCAGAACTCCGCTGCATAACCATCCACCGTCCTACCAGCCTGCTTGAGGCTGATAAATCTCTGCTGAAGCTCATACCGAGCTACCACGCCAAAGTACTTGGCCTTGAACCTGGTACTGAAGCTATTCCAAGGAACAGGACGCCTCATTCCAACATCTTTCGATGCCCACCAGTCGCGGGCGAGATCCTGAAGTAACAGTCTGACTTGGTCAACCTTCTCTTCTGCTGGAACCTTTGCTGCGGTCAATATGGCCTCAATATCCGGAAGCCAAGCATTCGTCGTGCTCCGTGCCGTCAAAGTATCTCGGGTTAAGTCGATAAAACCTCCCCGATCTCAAGGAATAATTGTAACCCCTGATTCAGTAGCACATTCAGTTCCTGCTGCTAGATTTGTTGTTGCTGATGAGCAGCCACCTGATGCTGCTGAGTGGCCAGAAATCTCCGGATGACCTCCAGAAGTGCTGCAGCATCAGGTACTGTCGTCGCTGCCGGCACCGCTGGGGGTGTAGGACTTTCTAGAACCTGCGGTTCCACTGGCTCTGATATCACTTCCACTCGGATCTGGTCAGGAGAAGATATTCTTTCATGCTGCTGCCCCGTCGAGCCATGCTCTACTGGACGTTCCTCCATGTTGGCCTCGCCAGCTACTGAGAAAGAAGCACCCCTATAGGGAAAGATACATGATATTAAATAATAGGACGAGGAAGATTTGAGGATGCAATTCAGGTTATCAATCAAGGTGAGGGAAGAGAAGTCGAGGCAAGAGATTCAAACGGAATAAGTTTTGATTGAGACTCCTATAATAGTAACACCCCTCAAGTCTGAAAATCAGACTTGCATGGGCCACCAATAAAATCTTGTCACACCCCAGAACCGGAATACTGAGACGGACTAGGCTAGCTACTCCATATGAGGTATCTAAACATTATACGGCGATCGTAGCTGTCAAGAGACGAGGGGGTGCATGCTATAATCAAGTCTCATGTGGTCTCACAGAGCATCTATGTCTCAATCAATCAAAACAAGAAGCAGTAAATAATGATCATATAAGACAAAACAGTAAGGCGCCCCCGACGCTTCATCAAAATGATTCATGAGCCTAGATATACAAAATTATAAGCTAGTACCGAGAGTCAATAGTACATAACCGTAGTCAGCTGCAGTCTGATTTAATTACAATTATGTAAGGAACTGAATGTCCAGAACTGTCGGCTAAACAGGTGCCGGTGGGTAAACGCCAAGCACAAAATAGAAGATATCAGAGTGGTAAAGAAGAAACCCACTCATGGTCCTTGGCGCCCATACTCCTGGTGTACACCATTGTTCGGGTAGAAGGCTGGATCCTCTGGCGCTGCTACGAGATCTGGCCAAACAAAACCAGCGGGGTCAGGCCTCGAATAACAAGTACCACAAGGGAGCACAAAAGAGTGAGATAAAACCCAATCATAATAATAAGACCTGATTCACGAGTTATAGGCTTATATCATATCATCGAGACAATACGACGCTCTTACAACCAAACAAGGACAAACGGTGCCAATATCATGCCGAGATAAGATATATTCTATAACCATGGGCAGGTGAAGGGCTTCTAATCACGACTTCGGTCCATAGCCTATCACAGCACAATAGCCCAGCCCAACAACCAAACAAGGACATGGGTTGGACCACGTACCACGATAGTCCATGTTCCTAGGTTGCTAACAGAAGAAAATATATCACAAACAAGTCGGATTACAAGCGGCCAATCAATCCTACGGCTTTCTATGATTTGCCTGGGTTATCCCAGTAATGCAATATAGGAATCCTCAGATCGTATTAACCCAACAGGGCTAGCCAAACCATTATAAATATACATATAGGCATAGCACTTTGATTATGCACCAGTCCCCCGTAAGGCCACCGTGCTAAAACATATAACATATAGTACGTAGGAGTCGGATATAGTCATCCGCTATAGGCGAGTGAAACCATATCCGTGGCGACCAACCCAATACGTCATGACTGGACCTGGGGTGGCTAGTATGGCACGATCACGAGATTCTGTTCTCTCCCAATGCTTCTACCGATTTAAGTTGCTTAGGTTAACCCTATCTTGATATTGGAATTACATGTCGTGGTCACATTGTCATCCTTCTATATGTCGTACCATAGTACGTGTACCCTAAGTATGAATCCATATCGGCTAAAGGAGTCCCAAATCTAGATCCATGCTTAGTGTAATGCATCAAACAACAATTAATATACCACGACGCTATTACTGACCAATTACCATGACTGTGCTGGAAGGTACACATGTATTGACATATAACACGAACGA
This sequence comes from Iris pallida, assembly GCA_029216955.1. Classification (NCBI taxonomy): domain Eukaryota; kingdom Viridiplantae; phylum Streptophyta; class Magnoliopsida; order Asparagales; family Iridaceae; genus Iris; species Iris pallida. The sequence goes on along the minus strand of JANAVB010024400.1, from coordinate 26,053,859 downwards.
TCACTTAGCACGTAGAGTCACACCTCAGTGCACTCATTAAATAGCACCGCAGTGCATACTAATATTGTATCTCAATACACACTTAGAACAAGTACCAGCACGTATACAGGTAATCAGGTCAGAAACATGGTCAAGTCAGGAAGTCATACGGACCCCTCGTGACATAAAAGTCACATATGAATTCTGGTTAAGGTGAGACATGAAGATCCTTGAAGCCAAGACAAAGATCTACAACTTTTATGTTGGGAGTTGGGAGAAATTTTGTCCAAAAATCAGCCAAATAGGACATAAAACAGCCAAAATAGGGACTATACGACACTATGTAAGCCATGCGGCACTATACAAGCCTGTAGTACTATTCATCCATGCGGTACTATTCATTCCATGTGGCACTGTGCAAGCATGCGGCACTATTCATCCTGTGATACTATTTATACATACGACACTATGCAAGCCTGCAGCACTATGCAAGCCATGCGGTACTATTCATCCTATGATACTATTCATTCCATGTGACACTATGCAAGCATGTGGCACTATACAAGTCATGCGGCACTATTCATCCTACGACACTATTCATCCATACGGTACTATGTAAGCCATACGGCACTATTCATCCTGTGGCACTATTCATCTATGCGGCACTATGCAAGCTTACAATACTATTCATCGTCCCTGTCAGAACCAGGACAGATGAACATAGGAGATGTCCAAATATTGTTTTGGGCATAACTTCCTCAAAACATGTCAAAATTCGGCGGTTAAAAGCCAAAATTGGATAGAATGAGATTTCCTACAACCTAGGACCCTTAGTTTTTGAAAACAACCAAGTTTGATAGATCAAAATCATGAAAATCCATAAAACCCTAGTTTTAGAAACGTAGATCTACACAAAACTAGCCATTAAAATCAAAAAATTCCAAGAACTAAACTTGTGGAGAATGAAGAGAAGAACAATATAGACAAATAATATCAAAGAAAAAAAATCAAGAATGAAAAATACACAAATATCCACTTTTGAGCAAGTTGTACTTGCCTAAAAGGGTTGGTGGTTGAAAAAAATGAATGAGAGAGTGAATGAGAAAAAAGAGTGTGGAAGAGAACATATATAGGGGTTGGGTTGACTCAAAGAAACCCTAACCTTAAGCATGCCCTTAACCATGTGACTAATGACATATTAAATGCTCCATGCAATAATTAATCAAATTAATTAAATAAATAAAATCCTAACCACAATACGGTTCAGAAATCCTATCATCGAAATAGTGAACCACGCCTACAACCAAACAAGGACAATGGGTGGCACACTATTCCGCGACGAGATACTGTTCCATGTCATGGCCAGGTTCAAATACATGATATATGCAATAAAGATACAGGTGCCAGATACCATATACAGAATGAAATTTGATCCGTCCAACTTGTTGAGCTTGGCGTACAACTGGTTCTCTCTCAGAACCTGTAACACTTTCTTGAGGTGATCCGCATGCTCTTCTTCACTAGCTGAGTATACGAGAATGTCGTCGAGGAATACAACGACAAATTAATCTAAATACGACATAAAGATGTGGTTCATCAAATCCATAAATATTGCTGGAGCATTGGTCAAACCAAACGGCATAACTAAGAATTCCTAATGCCTGTACTTTGACCTGAATATCGTCTTGGGAATATCCTCTTCTCGAACTCTAACTTGATGATATCCTGATCGAAGATCTATCTTGAAAAAAACTCTTGCTCTGCTCAACTGATCAAACAAGTCGTCAATCCTCGATAGTGGGTACTTGTTCTTTATTGTTGCCGCGTTGAGCTTTCTGTAGTCAATGCACAATCTTGATGACCCATCCTTCTTTCCAAAAAGTACCACAGGTGCTGCCCATGGTGATTTGCTGTCTCGAATGAACTTCTTCGCCTTCAGTTCCTCTATGTGCTGATACACCGTGGCCTGCTCTGAATCCGATATTCTGTAAACTCGATCCGATATCGGTTTAGTTCCAGGTGCCAATTCTATACTGAACTCAATATCTCTAACAGAGGGTAGACCTGAAAGTTCTTCGGGAAATAAGTCAAGAAACTCTTCAACTACCTTTGTGACTTGAACTTCTTCTATTATCGTTACTACTCTTTGTTTATGTTGGTCTGTCTCTAACCTGACTAAGGTAAACCGCTTCCTGCCCGAAATATTAAAAGATACACTCCCTCTTCGACAATCTATTATCGCATGGCCGTCCTTCAGCCAGTCCATGCCCAAGATAATGCCGAAATTACTAACATGAAATTCTATCAACTTGGCGGATAAGGAATATCACGCCCCGTACCCAGTATAAGGGCACGAGAAGTGGGTACTTCCAGCCTACGCTGCAGTGTCGGTGGTAGAACGTTGTCCTAGATCACAACATCTAATAATAACCATACTTGTACAATAATATACACTCCAAAAGGAGAACAGTATAAAGGTACAAGTCAATCACAACATCTAAGGTGGAATAAAGAGAATAGATGTAAAGATAAGATAAAGAAGTAATCTCCAACCAGCTACAAATGAGAGTAAAATCTGAATATACAAACATTACCAATATCTAGAAACTGAAAGTATATGAAATAAGACAACTAATGGAAAACTAGTCTAGAGATCTAATCTAGACAATAGGCAAGTCTTCAGCAACTGTAGGATCCTCCTGAGGGTCCAAGTCACCAGTGTCATCTAAACCTGTGCCATAATATGTAGGACATAACTTCTTCTCATCACCTGTAATATTTTTTACAGTCCAATCAGGACGGGAATGAGCATAATACATCTCACGCAGTTCATATCTTGACAGAAAATATAAAGCATGTGATAGGTTAAGATACATGAAACGCTGTAAAAAAAAGCATGAGAGAAAGAGAGAAACTGATAAACAAGTCTATCTATATATGATAATAAAGAACTGTAAGTGACTATGTAATTTAGAGTACAAGATAGACATGTGAACGGCTTGATTTGTACATAATTACACTAAAGAGTTTGTACATGATTACACTATTTTAGAATTTTTCACATGACTATTTCTACTCTCCCATGTCCCAATCAATATACAAGGATCTAGACAAGTTATGTTATTATACATGATATTTTATACATGAAGCTCATGAGAGTACATGAGAGCACATGAATATACATGAATAATAAGAGTCCACAAAATACATGATGTTCGTGAAAAGCACATGACACGATGTATTCGATGCACCCGAGGGGGATAACATCTCATGTAAAGATCCATATAGTACTAATCCGTGATAATGTCATGTCAGCATCAAGTAAATTAAACTATGACAAGAATATAATTCCTAACAAGTATGAAACGGTCAGAGAATGTACTCGTCTGATATCATGGCTGTCTGATGAGAATATGAGTCTGAGCTGGAGTATCTGAGTCCTATTTAGAGCAACACAGGTCACAACATGTCTAACATGAAATAAGAATAGCCTACAATGCATTCTAAATGATTCTAGGTCCTTCTAGGTCAAAGTCAACCCTTGCTCAACTATGATCAAACATAGTCAACTCAGGTCAAACTTGGTCAACCATAAGTCAACTAGTTCGTTTAACTAATTTTTAGGTCAAACACAAATTATCTAGTAATTATAAGCTCATTTGAGTCGATTTGGATCAAGTTTGACTTAAAGTTGACTTTTGTCAACTTGGTCGACTTGATAGTCAACTCGGCCAATATAGGCTCATTGGATCAATCCTAAGCTGACTCATAAGCCTAAACTATATCCTATAGTAACAATAACATATATATATACACATTTATATTCAAAATATTGACATTAGCATATATATATACATATACATATATACATATATATGTGTATATAATACAAGGTCGTAGGAAGCTTGTGTGTGTGTGTACTGTGTTGAAGGAAAACTGTAGCTCCCCTTCCCGGAATGTTGAAATAATATATATATATATATATATATATATATATATATATATATATATATATATATATATATATATATATATATATGTATATATGTATATATACACATACACATATAATATATGTATTTTATATATACATGCACATACACATATATATAATTATATACGCATAAAATATGAACCACATTATAACAATTTAATATAACAATTAAATTTGATAATTAATTATTAAAAAAATCTAAAAATTACTATTTAATTAAAATAAGTAAAAATAGATTATTTCAACATTCCGGGAAGGGGAGCTACAGAAACCATCTAATCTCAGTAAAACTGAGATTCTACTCAATCAAACCAAATTCAGAATTAAAAGAAGAGGATTCACACACACACACACACACACACACACACACACACACACACACACACACACACACACACACACACACACATATATATATATATATATATATATATATATATATATATATATATATATTTGCATATAGGAAACAATGTATGTAATTAGAACAATATATATAAAAGCTATATATATATAACTTAACCCATAAATCAGATTTTCAGAAATATGGAAATCACCCAATAGATCTCAGAACTGAGAATGAACAAGCTTCACATGAATATATTATATAACCATATATATATGTAAACATTTGATACAATATCTCTATATATATTCAATATTAACATATGCCTCTATAGACTAATCTCAGAAATTGGAAACCCAACAATACATGAGATTAAACATTCTCTCAAACATTCAAAATCTATTTGAACTCACTGTTCAGCAAACATCAAAAAAAAAATATTCAAACCCGATTTTCAATTGTCAATCACCAACTCATCTTAAAATGAAACAATTTCAATTTAACTTGAAATGAAAACAATGTGAACTTGAAATCAACTATATCTAAGCATCAAATACCTTTTCAAAATAGTAAAACTCTTCATCAAAATCGAATTTAAAATCCAATTCAAAAACTGTCAAGAACTGAGAATGAATTCGTTGAGATTGATACATTCAATTCGAAAAAAAATAAAGAAGTAAACTCGAATCAAATAGGAATACATGTGTACAGACATAGGGACATATCCCACGTGTCTAGTAGTGTCCCTACATGTCTAAAAATCAGGACACACAGTGTCAAAATAGAAAAAAGGGTAAGTATCAAAAATCGGCCAAACGAACTCCTCGTGCGTGCGTGTCAAGTCGATTTGGACTCGACACAGAGCTCGAGACGAGTCGAGCTCGTGCACAGTCCTAGAGGGAGCCTAGGACTAGTGACGTGTCACCCTGTACAGTACCCACACGTGTCGTGTCGAGTGATTCGAATGTGTATCAGACGCAATTTCTCGCGTGCGCACAGTGTCAGCCAAATCCGTACGCGTGAGATTTCTCGAGATCCACTCGATGAAATCTTACAAAACTTGATCAACCCCATGTTAGTGATGTGCCCTATGTGTCCACCAATTTTGGGGTCACAAAGTGTCCAATCGTGTCCGCTACAGTGCCCGAGTAGCAGGACATGCGCGTGGCTCGCGCACGAGCGGGTTCGTGCCCAATTTGGACACGAACATAGCACGAATTTCCCTCAATGTGACACAAATCCATAATCTATATATAGATCTACAAATCCATTCAAAAAGATATCAAAATTTCGAATAAAAACCCCTTGGGGGCATTTCATCAATCACATTCACAAAGACACTGATACGTGTCCGATACGGACACCAAACCACTATCAATTCCTACAAAACTCATCCTACAGCTAGGGGACACCTAGATGGATGCATCTACGAAAAAAATTCATGAAATTAAAGGATTTTGGAGAGATTACCTATTGAGGTGAATTTTCTATAGAAAGCTCCAAAAGTGAAGATCCTTCTTGCGTCTTCGAAACTCCGATGCTCTTCAAATCTGAGTTTTCTCACCATCAAAAATTCATATGCACAGATCAGAACCCAGTGCAAGAGACTAGGGTTTAAAAGGAGAAGAAATGAGAAAAATAGGAAGGATACTTACCTAGGGTTTTGCCAGGAGAAGAAGAAAATGGAAAAGAGAGACAATTCTCACTATGAGATATTAAATAGGCTTTCCTTGACCTAGCTTGGCCGGCCACAACATGGGTGGGCCAGGGTTTCCTAACAGTTGGGCTTGGGCTTCTCTCTACAGGTTAAAATAAAACATTAAATAAAAAGGTTTCTAACTAGCCTCTAATCAACTTGCAAATTAGATTCTAACTTGAAACTAACTAGAATAGGGTTACTAACACTATCTAATCATGCTAACTAAGTCACTAAGTCATGGTGAGACACTAGGCTAGGTTGTACCAAGGCTATACTGTCACAGGCCAAAAATCACAACACCAATAATATAATATATTAAAATAATCAAAAGAAATTTATAATTACCAAAATATCCTTAATTAGAATATTGGATGTGACAAATCTACCCTCCTTAAAAGAATTTCGTCATCGAAATTAAAGATAAAACTGAATAGATGAGAAGGATAGAAAAGTCATACCTCACGGCTGAAAAAGATAAGGGTATTTCTCGCGCATCTCATCCTCCCTCTCCCAGGTAGACTCACCGGGAGAGTGGTGCCTCCAAGCTACGCGAACCAAGAGTATCATCTGGTTCCTCAGCACCTTCTTTCATCGATCCAGAATCTCCACAGGCTGTTCTGGATAACTAAGAGTAGGGTCCACCTCGATCTCAGAATGGTCCAGTACATAGCTGGGATCTGCCACATACCGTCTCAACTGCGAATTGTGAAATATATAGTAGACTCCTTCTAATACAGGGGGCAAGTCCAGTCTGCATGATACGTCATCGACTCTTCCGCTGATGACGAAAGGTCCGATGAAACGCGGACTAAGCTTTCTACCTCCACCAAAGCGAATAGTACCACGCGTCGGAGATATCCTCAGGAACACCAGATCTCCAACCTAGCACAAACATAGTCTCAAGCTTAACTATAACAATCACATGATCAAACAAAATCACAAAACAAATAAGATCCTAATCCTAAGTCTAAGGTGTACCTCAAACTGCAAGGGTCTTCGGTGACTATCGGCCCAATGCCGTTGTCTATCCTGCACCACGCGAAGTCGATCTCTAATGAGCTTCACCTTCTCGGCTGCATCAACAACCATCTCAGGTCCCAATAAAGCTCGCTCTCCGACGTCGTCCTAAAAAAAGGGTGTACGACATCTACACCCGTACAGTACCTCGAATGGTGACATTCCAATGATGGCCTGGAAACTGTTATTGTATGCAAACTCTACTAAATGTAAATAATCCTCCCAGGAGCCTCTAAAATCCAAGACACAATTCTGCAGCATGTCCTCGAGTGTCTGAATGTCCGTCCATCTGAGGGTGGTATGCAGTACTGAACTTGAGCTGAGTGCCCAAACTAGTCTGCAGACTCTACCAGAAATGGAAAGTAAAGTGACTATTCCGATCCGAGATAATGCTCACCGGAACTCCATGTATCCTGGCAATCTGTCGCATATACATCTCTGCTAGCCTCTCAGTAGACGTACCTCCTTTAAATGGCAAAAAGTGGGCTGATTTGGTCAATCTGTCTACGATGACCCAAATCGTGTCTTTTTCTCCTGGTGTACGCGGTAATCCAAAAAAAAAGTCCATCGTGATGTGCTCCTACTTCCACTCTGGAATGGACAATAACTGTAACAGTCCTCATGGCCTTTGCCTCTCTGTCTTAATCTGCTGACAGACTAAATATCTGGCTACGAAACGAACTACCTCCCGCTTCATCCCATACCACCATACATGCTCCTTCAGATTCCTATACATCTTGTTGGCACCTGGATGCATTGAGTACTGAGAGCGATGGGCCTCCTATATAACCTGCTCCCGAAGCTCTCCGCTGGGCACACACGCTGGAACTGTGCCTCAATGCGCCATCCTCTGCAAGAATAAACTCATCATCCACCAATCATGCTCAAACCTGCTCTCGGATACACTGCAAAGTAACATCCTTGAACTGAGTCGACTTAATCCTCTCTATCAAGTTTGACTGAATCTGAATGTCCCACATCTGTATCTGAACTCCTGGCATAATCACCTCGATCCCCAGGCTCTCTAAATCTGCTAACAAGTGACGATCCATCATCAAATACATAGCTATCGGATACCTACTCAAGGCATCGGCAACTACGTTGGCCTTTCCTGGGTGATAATGCAAGAAAATGTCGAAGTCCTTCATCAACTCCAACTACCCGCGTTGCCTCATGTTGAGCTCTTTTTGTGTAACACATACTTCAAGCTTTTATGATCTGTGAAGATCTCCACACGCTCTCCGCATAGATAGTGTTCCACAACTTAAGAGCAAAGATAACTGCCGCCAACTCCAAATCATGGGTAGGGTAGTTCTTCTCATGCGGACATAATTGTCTGGATGCATAGGCAATCACCTTCCCATGCTGCTGCAAGACACAACCCAGACCCTTTCCTGAGGCGTCACTGTAGATATTGAACCCGCCTGATCCTGATGGCAATGTTAAAATCGGGGTTGTCATCAGTCGCTTCTTCAACTCATCAAAAGCAATCTGACATTTATCTGACCAGATAGACTCTGCGTCCTTCCGGGTCAGCCTAGTTAATGGCTCTAAAATCCGGGAGAAATCCTGAACAAACCTCCTGTAGTAACCTGCCAATCCCAGAAAGCTTCTGATCTCCACAACTGAACTCGGTGTTGTCCATGCCTCAACTGCTCTGATCTTCTTCGGGTCTACTGAGATCCTATCTCCGGTCACAACATGACCTAGGAAATCAACTTAATCCAGGAAGAACTCATACTTCGAAAGCATGTCGTAAAGCTGCTCCTTCCTGAAAGTCTACATAACCACTCTCAAATGCTCTCCGTGCTCCTCTGGTGTCTTTGAATATACCAAGATTTTGTCGATAAATACCATCACGAACTTGTCCAAGTACTGGTGGAACACCTTGTTCATCAAGTTCATGAACACCGTCGGGGCGTTAGTTAACCCAAACGGCATCATTATGAACTCAAACTGGCCATACCGTGTCCTGAATGATGTCTTCGGAATGTCCTCCTTCTTCACCTTCACTTGATGGTAACCTGACCTCAGATAAATTTTGGAGAATACCTTCGCTCCGCTCAACTGATCGAACAGATCATCGATCCTCGGCAGCGGGTACTTGTTCATGATCGTGAGGCTGTTGAGAGCCCTGTAGTCGATACACATCCATACCGACCCATCCTTCTTCGGCACAAAGAGTACTGATGCACCCTATGGTGAAGAACTCGATCGGATGAAGCCTTTGTCCTACAACTCATCCACCTTCTTCTTTAACTCCACTAGCTCGTTGTTGCTCACTCTATAGACGTGCTGAGATATCAGCTCTGTGCCAGGCACCAAATCTATAGAGAACTCCACATCTCTGTTCGGAGGTAACCCTGACAACTCCTCCGGGAATACATCCATAAACTCAGCTATCAATGGATGTGGCACGCTCTGCTCCTCTACTGAAACTCCGCAGAAGACTCCGCTGCTCTGGTCCGTCTCCCGTCTGGTGAACTCGAACTCTGGCTCTCCTGGCACTCTGAAGAGAACTCTACCACCGCGATAATCTATACTATCATGGTGCCTGCTCAACCAATCCATACCGAGTACAATATCGTAGTTCGGTAATGGCATTATGAGTAGACTCACATCTAGTTCTCGGCCTCCCAAAACTACTCTCCGATCCTTGCAAACATCACGGACGAGGATGATACCACCCTCAATCGTGATCTTGTAAGTCCTAAGCAATGGTTCAGAAGAAAGCTGGTGTCTAAAAGCAAAAGATACCGACACAAAACTATGGGAAGCCCCTGAATCAAACAAAGCGAATACAGGAAAGGAGTCGAGAAGAACAGAACCTGCTATCAGATCTCCCACTGCCTCTGCATCCTCGGCTGACATGGCGAAGGCTCGCCCCTGCTGACCTCCTCTGGTCTGCTGCTGGTGCCGGGAAAACTTCTACTGCTGGGTCGGCAGTGGTCCCTTCTGATGTCCTGTCGGAGCCTTGGCTCCTGCTCCCTAAGCTGTATGTCCCAAAGACATGGGACAGTCCCTCAGCTAGTGCTCCGCTGAACCACAAAGGAGGCACTTGCCTAGCCTCTTCCTACACTCGTTCCACACATGTCATGGCTTCTTGCAGAAAGTGTAACTGCTGACTTGCTGCTGTCTAGGCGCCTGTTGTATCTATTTCTGTTGAAAAGGTGCACGACCCTGACTCTGGAACTGCTGTTGCTGGAACGACTTCTGCTGATAATGGGGCCTCTTGGTCGGGCCTCCACTGCCGTTGGCTCCATATGAATTACGACCTCTCTTCAGTTTCAGATCGAGGTCGTCCTCCGCTGTCATAGCTCCCGTCAAAATCTCCTCGAAAGTAACATTTATGTTGCTTTTGGTCAAGGACTTAACTTCCTTAATCAAGCCTTTCCTGAACCTCCTAGCCTTTGCTGTCTCGCTAAGGCCTTCCACAAATCTGCCCAGACGGCAGAACACTCTGGCGTACTCCTCTACTGTCTAGTTCCCTTGGACCAGATTCTCGAACTGCGTCTCCAAGGCGCCAAGTGCTGTGTCGGGGAAGAACTTCTCCTTGAAGAGATTCTTAAAAGCCTCTCAAGTCTGCCCCTGCGTATTAACCCTGGGGTCGGTCTGGTACCATGTACGGGCAAGGTCCTTCATCTGGCTACTCGTCGCTTCTATCTGAAGCCTAGCTGGTATCTCCGCGAGATGAAACATCTCCTCTATATGCTCGATCCAGTCGTCGGCATATAGGATACCCTCGGTACCCTTGAAGTCTCGCGGCTGCATCTTCTGAAAGTCCTGAATGCCCGGAGTCCTCGGCTGGTACGGCTGTATCTGCCCTTCCTGTGGTTGGGCAGTCACCTTCTCTACTGCCACCATGGCTAGATGATGGGCATTTTCAATGCCCTGCCTCATATCCTCAGTCTGTCATCGCTGAGTCTCCATTATCTGCTGCATAAAAGCAAAGAACTGCCCCATATCAACCGTCCCCTGAGGTAGTAGTGGTGGCATCCCCTGAACCCCTGGGGTAGTCCTCGGAACTGGTGGAGGAGCACCCCCAAAAGTTACAGACGGTCCCACCTGAGCTGGAACAAGAGGTGTTGTGGTCCCTGGGTCCTGTTGAGTCGGGCGATAAGTGGCAGACCTCTCAGCGGTATCCCTTTGACCAGAGCGCTGTGATTGTGTCTCCACCATCCTGAAGACAGATAAAAACAAAGAATCAATTACTGAGAAGGAAGAGATATAATCAAAGGAGGACAGTTCATTTCAAAAGGAAGCAATTTGCAACAAGAATTAGATAAGAGTTTTCCTAATATGATTGAGTACCTTAACTTATATCCTATATCCTACTGCAGGCTGTAGCGATACTCTAATTCGAGTACCGCTACGAAATCGCACTAGTTACGACTT
>JANAVB010024400.1:25862429-26039929 GCA_029216955.1 Iris pallida | reverse complement strand
CAGTGTCAAAACAGAAAGTAAGTAGCAAAACAAACAGGGGAGCAAGGAACCCACTCGTGTCCTCCTGCGATCATCCATCTAGTATTGATCATCTTGGGAGTGGAAGTAAGCTGAGTCCTCAGGAGCTGGCTCTAAATCTGGCCATACAAAACCAGAGAGGTTAGACCTCAAATAGCAAGTACCACAAAGGAAGTCCGACATGAGGGATTAGAACTAGTGATAAGAATTAAGAATATGATAAATAAGCTTCTAATTGCCACTGGGATTCACACAATATCTCGACACTTCAAGCCAGCTTCCCAACCAAATAAGGACAGAAGTTGACCCGTCATGTCCTGACATTCTGATCATCTCAGTAGTTAACAGAGTAGGTACAGTACATAAACAAATCAATTTAAACGATAATACGGCTTGCTAACTGTAAGTTTCAAGTTGTCGTAGAAATATACAATAAGGGATTCCTTAGTTCTTACAATGTACGAGCAAGGCTAGTCTATCCAATATTCAATTGCGCCAATCATGAATTAGACGTGTCCCAGCGGGACGCCCTGTTAGTGTCACGACCCGCTCCCGAATAATCGGACACGAGTCGGACACGTCCAGCCTTCGTCGTTAGACACGACGAAGTAAGCTGTACCAAACTAGGGAAATCTAACAGATAAACATGAAAGTATACAATCACAGCATCTAAAGCGTATCCCAGAATGATCACCATAATCCACAAATCCAGATATCATAATGTACCAGAATCAACAGGAATGAAAAGTGCTATGAAATCTAAAGTCAATATCTCAAAGTAAAGCTAAGTAATCTAAACCTGAAGCCTCAAAGTTAAGCCTCATCCTGCTCAGCTAAATCCTGGGCTCTAGCCCATAGAGTAGAACAATGTCCTGCAAGCATACCTGCAACATATCCTATTCAGGAGCGGAGCAAAGTACAGTTCTAGGTAATAAAACATGAACATGATATGAACAGAGTACAGGAGTACAGGAAATGAAATACAGGAATGAACATGAAAGTACAGGAAAGTAGTACATGAAATAAGTACAGGAACTATAGTACATGAATGTAAAGTACATGAACATGTAAAGTACAGGAATGAAACTATAATCCTGAAGTACCAGACATGACAAGTGCACAATATCGAAATACATCTAGTCCATGTGACCGGCTGGGGTGAGTACAGGAGCATGCACAGGAGTACATGAATATGGTACGACTTAGGACACGCGTGCACAGTGCGAGGCCTAAGCTAGGTACAGAAATATATAGTAACCGGGTTTGGTCACATGGCTAGTGTATTTCCCCACCCGACACTAATAAGTACAAGAACAATGGTACAGGAATACAGGAGTACATGAATATCGTGTCATAACGTGTCACAAGAAAGGGTACAAGAATGTAAATGTACAAAACCGTAGAAAAGTACTTGCCTTGCTCCGGGTGATCAAGGGTAGGAAGATAGAAGTCTCTGAGTCCTCCTGATATATGATTTACAAGTTGGTTAAGTTCTAATCAACTAGTTGACTTAACAAATTTGTCTCATCTATTTACTTATTAGTCCAATATTCAATTTGCACACCTTACTCTATTATACCTAGAGTATATTAAAAATATCTTGTAAAAATCTAAGAATTTAATGTGACTATTAAAACAGAAATTAGACAAAGCCTTTTTACCATTTTCCTGTAGAAAACATTTAATATACCATTGTTTGAAAAATAATTTATATAATTCATCTCTCAGAATTTATAGCCAAGGTCCAAGAGTACTCTATCATGCCTCGTTGAACTCAACTAACCACAACATATAGCTTACATAGAGTTTAGCTAATACTCTACAGGCCAAATCTCTACTTAGAATGGCTACATGTAGTCCCTCACATATAAGATCAGTTGGAAAAGGGTTTGGCAATGCAAGAAAACCCAACTATATAACTATTTAATAAGCTATTACCAGCCTTACACCATCTTCATAAGATTATGATAGCTAGCTAGTATTGTACTATCATTTCACTAGCATAGGATTCAATAATTTATCATAGCATCCCAAGCCAACTTAATTCAAGCAAAACTCATTTGGGAACTCTTACACAACTGAGCTATTCAATTGACAACATTTCAAGAAAATATTAATACAAACAAGCTGTAACCTAAACATTCAATACAACATCAACTCAACACATGAGCCAGCCCTTTGGTTCTCCATTCTGCAACTGAACTCTGCTTCAATAGTTCGGTCGTCAACCCTTCCTGTCAATTGTGACTCAGGAATCTGGGAAGCAACATGTATCCAGATAACTCGACACAGCCAAATGCTCATAAATTCAACCCAGCGTATAATTTGTAATGCAGTGTACACACCACTCGACCAGTAGACTTTATACCCGACACAAATTAGAACACAGTTGACACGAACCAAACAACCTGACAGCAACACTGGACTCTAATACCACTCGACCAATCCCTTGCTACTTCTTCATTCTCCAACCACGTACACAGGACACGAGCAACAGCAAAAATAGTTGACACATGCTACCCGTATTTGCAGGACACCCCTGTATATTACTCTATTAATTCCCAGATTTAATTGACTCAATCAACAAGGTCCACAGAGATGAGATGGTACCTGGAAATAGATTCCGACCAATTGATGAAAATACGAGAGACGATCTCCGACACTCATACCCACGTATCAAACACGAACAGACCCTGTTTGAGTCAAATAATCAAACAGATGTCATGCTTGGAGAAACACGGAATCCTAATATTAATTCTTGAACTGTCGAGGGGTGGAAATCACCAAGGAACAGAAGATCGACAGTCCAAAATGATCATTGCTCGAATTTAAGAAGAACGAATAAGTTACAACCAATACTCACCGATCTCGGGATCAACTTCATTCATCCGCCTCAGAAACATTATCGATGCTTCGGTTCTGACAAGAAGAACTGCTCCAGCTCACAAATCGGTCCGAACAATTGAATCGACATCTACACAGAAATCACCATGTCGAGAAGAGGAAATTGATCAAAATAATTAGAGAATAATCCCTTAGAAATCAAGAACGTAGGCCGTGAGGGCAATGACGTACCTACAGAGGTCTGGATCTAATGACAAAAGGGAAAGGAATATGGCGCAGGCCCGATTGTCCACCTTGAATTGCTGTCGGAGAATGATCGTCGTGAAGGTGATCGATCTCCGTCGTCGAAAAGGAGAACAGGGAGATGCCGTCGTTGCTGGTCGAGCTGCTGAGAACTTGATGTTGGAGAGTGCTCCGCCGAATCCGTCGCCATCGCCATCGTTGCCGTGGTCGTCGATCCCGCCGTCATGAGGGGTCGCCGTCGTCGTTGTATGCCACGACCGCTGCCTTTGCCATCGGAGAGGTCGAATCATCGCTGCTCGAAGACGCCGAAAAAAGGGAAGAGGGTTCGCCGCTGTTCGATGCTCTTCCGTCGTCATCGAGGAGACATGGCGTCGTTCGCTGCGGAGATCGGGACCAAGTCGTCGGAGAAGTGACCCACTGCCGTCGCCGTCGCGGAGGCTCACCGTCGGAGAAGAGATCAGCCGACGTTCGGGAAAGAAATCGCCGCCTCGCCATGGTCGTACGCCGGAGGAACAGTCGGCCACCGCCATGGCTGGAGAGAAGAGGCCTCGTCGTTGTCTTCGAGTCGTCGTCGTGTCGCCGGATGGTTCGCCGTTGGCTTCGTTGGGATCGTCGCCATGGCCAAGAAATTAGGGCTGGGTTCTTCGAATTCGAAGAATGGGGAAGAGATGAAGCTCAGGCTTCTCTCGGAAGTCAAGAAAAAAAATGAATGAGCAGCAGTGAATGCTCTCTCTCTCTCTCTCTCTCTCTCTCTCTTCAAAAGAATAAGTAATGTGTTGCAAATTTGCAATCAGCCCCTGCCACAAAAGAGATATTACACTATAACCCCCCCCTCCCCGCTCAAAGTATTTTGCAATTACCCCCTCCCCCTTTCATTAATTTGAGAATGGATAAAAAAATCAGTTAAGAAATTACATGGGGCCCAAAGTTGTTACAACAACTTTTCAAATTTGAAAAGTAGCCCAATTAAATTCCCTCCAAAAATATATCATCCAAAATTTATTATTTAAAACCATTTAGTATTTAAAGCTAATAATATCAATTGTATAATTTTTTTGAAATCTAATTATTTATTTTAAAAAAAAATTGGGAAGTGGAGTTACAAATCTTCCTCCCTTAAAAAAATTTTGTCCTCGAAATTCAAAGGAATAAAACAAATCTCAACAATCACAGAGGCCCAAACACCAGTCATTTATTGAAAATAGAATTCCGTAAAAACATAGTACAATCAAATCAATCGAACAGAGTGGGATAGTGCTCCCGCATCTCGTCCTCGCGCGCCCATGTGGACTCTCCCGGAGAGTGGTGTCTCCACATGACGCGAACGAGAGGAATAGTCTGGTTCCGCAAGCGCTTCTCCCTCCGATCGAGGATCTCTACTGGCTGCTCCTCGTAAGTCAATCTCGGGCCCACCTCCAGCTCGGAATAGTCCACCACATGGCTGGGGTCTGGAATGTAGCGTCGAAGCTGGGATACGTGAAAAACGTCGTGCACTCCCTCCAAACTAGCTGGAAGCGCTAATCGATATGCCACCTCGCCAATCCGTGCCGTCACGTCGAAGGGTCCGATGAATCTCGGACTGAGCTTTTCGCCTCTGCCGAATCTGATGACGCCCCTAGTCGGTGAGATCCTCAGGAATACTCTGTCCCCAACCTCGAACTCAAGTGGCCGTCTGCTGTTGTCCGCCCAATGCTTCTGCCGATCCTGTGCAACTCTGAGACGTCTTGAGCCTTTGAGATCAAATATGATAATTGCACACAAGAAGTTGAAATAACACGATCTAACAATAATCAAAATCAAATAAGCACGAGATGGAATGAAGTTTCAATTACAACTCAGAGGAGCAAAATCATGAAGACACAATTATTAAGTGTCACGACCCGCACCCTAGAGTAAGGGCACGAGAAGTGGGTACGTCCAGCCTACGCCGCAGTGTCGGCGGTAGAACGCTGTCCTAGGTCAATCATCTAACAATATAAAGGTACCTGTACAGTTTATACTCTCCGAATGGAGGTAACATCACAACATGCTGTCTCAATCACATCTAAGGTAGAAGAATGAAGAACAGATAGATAGATAGTAACTCAAAGAGAACCATAGCATAGATGAAAAAGTCTAAGTGTCTAGTACAACATAATATCCAGAATGCCAACTCATAATACAACAAGTCTAAGAGTCTATATACCTCAACATCTCAAAATACAACTCAGATGTGAGACAAAAAGATAATACCGAAAGACTGTCTAGCTAAACTAGCCTAGACTACTGGGGCAACATCCTCAGCTGCAGGTGGATCCTGCTGAGGGTCCACAACATAAGTGTCATCTAGTCATGCTCCATAATAAGTAGTCACCCATGCCTCGTCCTCATCCTCTGTAATATTTTCAACAGGTCCAATCAGGACAGGAACGAGCACAATACATCTCACGCAGTTCATATCAGGTTAGGAAATACGATACAGGCAATAGAGTAAGATACATGAACTGCTGAAAGGAAATATACGCTGTAAAGAGATAGCTGTAATAAAATATCTACTGTATATAGAGAACTGTAAGTGACTAGTGATGTAGAGCACAAGATAGGTATGTGAATGGCTAGAATTTATACATGATTACACTACTGAGTTTGTACATGATTACACTACTTTGGAACTACTCCCCCGTTACCCCAATCAATACACAAGGATCTATACAAGTTACGTTATTGTACATGATATCACATGGGGCCCATGAAAGGGTGCACATGATAGTGTACATGAGGGCTCAGTAAACATGAGAGTATATGATCACATGAGTGCACATGAATAATGGAAGCATAGGAGTACATGATGATAGTGAAACACACATAACATGAAGTATCCGATGCTCCCGAGGGGGATAACATCTCATGTAAAGATCCATATAGTACCAATCCGTGTTACCAACGTGACAGCATCAAGTAAAGTAATCTAGAGCGAGAAGTAAAGCCTGAACAAGTATAAAACGGTCAGAGAATGTACTCGCCTGATAACTGAATGTCTGAAGAGGATATACTGTCTGAGAAGAGGTGTATGGCTCCTAATCAGAGCAATACAAGTCACAATGTATCCACAATGGTAAAAATAAAGTATACAATGCATACTACATGATTCTAGGTCAATCTGGTCAAAAGTCAACTCTGGGTCAACTCTAATAGTCAAACTAGGTCACAGGAAGTCATACTAGATCACAGGGAATCAAACTAAGTCAAATAGAGTCAAACAAGGTCAAACAAGTCAAATACTAGTCAACATGATCAATCTGGGTCAAGTCTAGGTCAAACTTAGACCAACTAAGGTATTGGTCAAATAAAGACCAGTCAGTAAGGTAATTAGGTCAAACAAAGACCAGTCAATAAGGTAATTGGGTCAAACATGGTCAGACTAGTTAAACTAGTCATTTTTAGGTTAACCCTAGTCAATTCTAGGTCAAACTAGGTCAAATTTGACCTAAGGTTGACTTTGGTCAACCTTTAGTCAACAAGGGTTACTAGTAGGGTTTTGGGTCTTTAGGGCTAGCCCCTAGCCATAGGATCTTGGCCATAGGCTAGTGATCCTAGGCCATAGGCCATAGTCATAGGTTTTCATATAAACCTATACTAGAAGTCATATATATGTATATATCCATATATAGATATATATATCTATCTAATACCCATATACCGATATATGAATACTAAGTATAATACAAACCCACATACATATATATATATATATAATATCACTATATATGACATAGTGAGACCTAACACCAATGTATATATATCACTATATATATACATATATATATATATATATATATATATATATATATATATATATATATATATATATCAAAAAAAAAAAAATATATATATATATATATATATATATATATATATATATATATATATATATATATATATATATATCAACCTATATACATATTTTACTTATATATATAGATAGGAGAGAGAGACTTAGAGTGAGTGAGAGAGAGAATGAGAGAGGACAGTGAGAGAGAGGGGGGGAGTGAACACTGGACAGAGAAGGGGGTTCCTGAAATCTGGAACCAAAGCCCAAACACACACACACACACAATAACATATATACATACCTATATATATATATATACACAACTACACAAATACCCAACCAAATACTCCCAAAATTGACCCACACTCACATATACATATATACTACATATATACACACTAATATACACTAGTCCAATGGATTAAAACAGATCAAAATAGGTTTAAAATCCACTTTCAAAATCTGGGAAAATATCCCAAAACAGGATACTGTGCACTGTGTATCTCGAAAATAGGTAATTCGAAATACACACAATAAAACGAGCTAAGGCTCGCAACCATGGGTTGGTAACTAAGGCCCCACATATACACTAGTGTCCTAGGTCACTGACACAACACCACGACACAGTTTCACGTGTCCAATCTCACAAAAACACGGCTCGGGTAAGCTCTGATACGCGCACACAATAACAGTGTCGTGCACGTGTTCCAGGAGCTCGTAGACACACCACGAGACACGACACGTCTCGTGGTCGTGCATACGTGTAGCCCACACATAGGGCTACACGTTCCACACCCTGACACGTGTCCACGACACTCGTGGACACAAAACGAACCCCGTATCAGTCGTGAAAACACGACTGATACGCGCGAGTTCAGACCGCGTCGTGCACGCGGTTGCACGTGTCGTGCTCGCGACACAGGACACGTAGCACCACGTGCTCGTGTCCACGTGTACGCCATGAATAGGGCTTCGTGCCCGTGTCACTACGAGACACTCTAGTGTCGTGTCCACGTGACACGATACGCTCAAAGTCGTGCCCGCGCACGTGTGTGCTGACAGTGCACGACCAGTGCACGTGTCCGTGCTCTCTCAACACGACACCAACGTGTCTCAAACTCGAGGGGGGGCATGTCAGAGGTTGCCCCCTCCTCTATGTAAATTTTCACGTGTCCACGTGTCCCACAGTGTCCGTGCTAAGTGTCGAGTAGCAGGGCATGCACGCGTGGCCTCGTGCTGCGAGTTCGTGTCTATTTTGGACACGGACACAGCACAGAAATGTGCTCAATCAAGTTGTTTCGTGTCCTACATGTCTAGGGCTACAAGTTTGTATAATTTGTTTTCGTAAACCATAAAAACAAGTCCATTGTGGCATTTCACTAAACAAGGGTTTCTAGCTTAGGATACGTGTCCGATACGGACACCAAAACACTTCTAAATTCCCCCAAACTTTACCCACAGTAGTGTTAGTCCTACATGAATGCATTTATGAAGGAAAAATAGGAATTTAACTAAGTTTGTGAGAAAATACCTATTTGTGCAATCCAATGAAAATCAAGGAAAATGGGGGGTGTGTGATCTTCCACTCGATGATGTCCAATGCTTCCAAATCCTTGATTGCTAGTTCCTCTTAGCACCCTAGATGTTGTAGGATCCCAATGCAAGAGACTAGAGTGAATTTGGATCAAGAATGATCAAGTTGTGAAGGTTTGAAGAAAAAGGGATTTTCTAAGAATTAATTTCATGTAAATTATTCATGAATTAATTCAATGGGGTTTTATAGAATTGTGGGCTGTCAAGGGGGGGTCCTTGGCTGCCATGGGGGGTAGGGGAGGTGTCCTTGGCTTTCTTCTAGGCTAAGGCAAGACTTGTGTAAAGGGGTTGGATATTTTGAGTGGTTTAAGGAAAATATCTTAAAAAGTTAATATCTAGATATTTAACCACTTATCCCATGACCAAAACTTCATCCTAATGCTTCTAGATTAGTGGCTAATCTCTAGTTTAGGATAGGATAGGTTAGGGACTAATCATGGGACTTTAACCATGATTAAATAATAATAAAATCATATAATCTCAAATAAAGTCTAGTAAATTACCAAAATACCCTTTAGGCTAAAAATCACTAATTTGGTGTTCTAAGCCTATGGCTAAGCTCTCATGGTCATGGCAACTTCTAGGTTAGAGAAAACTAGGGTTTACACTAAGTTATACTAACCAAAATCACAAAGTCATAAGTCATGACTTAGCATGACTTTAGAAATGGTTCAACTTAACTAAAATCACCAGAAAATCATACCATGACTAAAATACCACTAATAAATAATAAAAATAATAAATTTTCAAAAATTCCTAATTTCAGAAAACAGGGTGTTACAAGTCTACCCACCTTAAAATAATTTTGTCCTCGAAATTTAGATGGTCGTACTCCTCCTAGGTCAAACCTCCAACAATCAGGGACGAAGCCACTACCTAGCAACATACAAGGTCAACAAGCAAAATATGGGTAGTAGACCTATATTGGGTCATGTCCAAAAATTGGTTGGCAGTTTTAGGTCATAAGGTATCCTTAATTCAAATCGAAATCAAAGGTAACTCCATGGGGTAAATCAGGATGGAGCCTCGGGTCAGGAAAATCGTACTAAGCAAATGAAGCACACAATGGTATGCCTGAGTGGGACACTAAGGTCATGGATGTAGTATGTCATGTCTAGGTTAGGTATGTGAAGTTAGTTTTGAGAAAACAGCTAGTCTTGTGCTCCTAATTTAGAAGTCACGGTAATGTGTCTTCGGTGATCATAATTTGGAGTGGGAAAGGTCTATGGCCTAAATTGAACCAAAAATTGTGATAAAATAGTGGTACCAGGGGGACAGGTTAAATGGGATAGTCTGTGGTCTCATCTAGGTGCACTTAGTCATTCTAGATCAATACTGTCCTATGATATCAAAACGTACAAGCAATCTAAAGTGTCCTAATTGGAAAGATAAGGAAACAACAATCATCAAGGCTATAAGGTCGTCTACCATCCTATATGAAAATAGGTCATTAACAAGTGAGAAATCATTAAAGTTACCCTTCCATAAAAAGAAATTGAAAATTTAGATACAAACAATCACAATAGATTTTAGTCTTGACACGATCTAAGTTGATCAATTTTAGGATAAATCGAGATTGGGCAAGATGGAAAATCAATGAAATCAAGTATGAGCACGGGCATCCAATGATGAAGATCCAGGTCATGATTAAATTTTAATTCAATTGGATACGAATACGAGGTTCATAGGCGATAAAATAATTCTAAGGAGAATTGTCAAGGCTGTTGTGGATAAGATTCTAGGATAAGTTTAACTGTGTCTCCATCCACGTAGATTATATATAAAAAAGCGAACCAAAATGCAATAGGTTGATCAGACCATCATGTGCCGGTTCTGATTAGACAATATGTTAATGGGTGCGCACCCAATAAAATATATCATGATCAAGCTCGAAAAAGGATAAGCTTGTAAAACTAAGGATAAATTTGTAGCATAAGATATAAGTAAGGGTGGAATGATGAAAGAAGATACATAGTCCTGGTCATGGGCATAGACTAGGAGATAAGGAAACAATAAATCACAGGGCTAAAAGGGTCACCATTCTATGGTCAGAGCTACTCTATCAACTCTAAGTCAAAAGGCATAACACATAAATTAATTTATTTAAGAGGAAAATTCTTGACAAAAGAGTTAGTCAAGAATTATATTAATAGCTAAAGCTACTCCTACTCCTACTCCTAAGTAAGAGATAAAGAAACAAACAAACAATCGACAAAAACAAAAGAACTACCAGGTCAAAATTGATCACTAATAAAGAACAGGTAGGAGCAGATGGAATTGGATTTTAAGATAGATATAATGAAGTAAGGTGGGAATAGAATTTAGAAGGACAGAACCTGCAAGCACATTGCCAACTGTCTGGCCATCCTCAACTGTCATGGCGTAAGCACGCCCCTGCTGACCTCTTCCAGCCTGTTGCTGAAACTGCATAAATCTCTGCTGCTGTGGCTATAACGGTCCTCTCTGTTGCTGTCCTACCGGAGCCTTGGCTCCTGCTCCTGGTGCTGCTCCCTGTGCTACTCTGTCTGTGTACTGGGAACACTCCCTCAGCTGGTGGTCCGCTGTCCCACATATTAGGCACCGGCCCAACCTCTTCCTGCACTCACCCCATCCATGTCCCGACTTCTTGCAATAGGGACAACTGATTGTCTTCGGGTCCTGACCCCGATACTGATGCTGTACTTGCTGAACTCCCACTGGGGTCTGCGTCTGCTGAAACTGCACATGGGGCCTCTTGGCCTGGCCTCTACTGTTGCTGGTACCACGAGCATCCCATCCCCTCTTGAACAACTGTTGCCGCTGAGTTTCTACTATCTGCTGGAAGAAGGAGAACAACCGTGCCACGTCCTCTGATCCTGATGACGACTGCTGCTGAAGAACGTTCGGGACGACAGAAGAAGGTCTCGGAGTAGGGAGAGGTGCACTCCCATAGGCTGCAGATATCCTAGCCTGAGCTGGCACAACAGGAACTGCAGTCTCGAGGCCCTGCTGATCAGGACGAGTAGTGGTAGACCCCTCAGTGGTATCTCCCTGATCGAGACGATGAGATCGTGTCTCCATACCCATCCTGGAGACAGATCAAACAAGGAATCAATACTGAGATATAAAATGATAATTCAAGGGAGGACAGTTATTCAAGGAAGCAAACCTTTAACAGGAATTTAGATGGCAGGAATCTAGTTAAGAGTTTTCCTAATGCGATTGAGTACCCTAAAATAAGGATATTAATCTAACACAAGAAATTAAAATCAACAACTACAAAAATTTCAAAATCATCAACTAACTCCAGGATTCAAAGTTCTACAGTGTATCCTCCAAAATCAAATTCAATCAAGGAAAAAGGAGTTTAAATCGAAATTTCAAATGAAATTCTCAAGGGTCATCCCAGGAATCTCTCAAAGTATCCTAACAGTGATTGAGTATCCTCTCTCACTAAGCCTATTCCTCAAATCCTATCGCAGGCTGTAGTGATACTCTAGTTCGAATACCACTACATAAACTCGACCTGCATGAGCCACCACTAAAAATGTGTCACGACCCGCACCCTAGAGTAAGAGCACGAGAAGTGGGTACGTCCAGCCTACGCCGCAGTGTCGGCGGTAGAACGCTGTCCTAGGTCAATCATCTAACAATATAAAGGTACCTGTACAGTTTATACTCTCCGAATGGAGGTAACATCACAACATGCTGTCTCAATCACATCTAAGGTAGAAGAATGAAGAACAGATAGATAGATAGTAACTCAAAGAGAACCATAACATATATGAAAAAGTCTAAGTGTCTAGTACAACATAATATCCAGAATGCCAACTCATAATACAACAAGTCTAAGAGTCTATATACCTCAACATCTCAAAATACAACTCAGATGTGAGACAAAAAGATAATACCGAAAGACTGTCTAGCTAAACTAGCCTAGACTACTGGGGCAACATCCTCAGCTGCAGGTGGATCCTGCTGAGGGTCCACAACATAAGTGTCATCTAGTCCTGCTCCATAATAAGTAGTCACCCATGCCTCGTCCTCATCCTCTGTAATATTTTCAACAGGTCCAATCAGGACAGGAACGAGCACAATACATCTCACGCAGTTCATATCAGGTTAGGAAATACGATACAGGCAATAGAGTAAGATACATGAACTGCTGAAAGGAAATATACGCTGTAAAGAGATAGCTGTAATGAAATATCTACTGTATATAGAGAACTGTAAGTGACTAGTGATGTAGAGCACAAGATAGGCATGTGAATGGCTAGAATTTATACATGATTATACTACTGAGTTTGCACATGATTACACTACTTTGGAATTATTCACATGTCCACTTCTACTCCTCCGTTATCCCAATCAATACACAAGGATCTATACAAGTTACGTTATTGTACATGATATCACATGGGGCCCATGAAAGGGTGCACATGATAGTATACATGAGGGCTCAGTAAACATGAGAGTACATGATCACATGAGTGCACATGAATAATGGAAGCATAGGAGTACATGATGATAGTGAAACACACATAACATGAAGTACCCGATGCTCCCGATGGGGATAACATCTCATGTAAAGATCTATATAGTACCAATCCGTGTTACCAACGTGACAGCATCAAGTAAAGTAATCTAGAGCGAGAAGTAAAGTCTGAACAAGTATGAAACGGTCAGAGAATGTACTCGCCTGATAACTGAATGTCTGAAGAGGATATACTGTCTGAGGAGAGGTGTATGGCCCCTAATCAGAGCAATACAAGTCACAATGTATCCACAATGGTAAAAATAAAGTATACAATACATACTACATGATTCTAGGTCAATCTGGTCAAAAGTCAACTCTGGGTCAACTCTAATAGTCAAACTAGGTCACAGGAAGTCATACTAGATCACAGGGAATCAAACTAAGTCAAATAGAGTCAAACAAGGTCAAACAAGTCAAATACTAGTCAACATGATCAATCTGGGTCAAGTCTAGGTCAAACTTAGACCAACTAAGGTATTGGTCAAACGAAGACCAGTTAGTAAGGTAATTAGGTCAAACAAAGACCAGTCAATAAGGTAATTGGGTCAAACATGGTCAGACTAGTTAAACTAGTCATTTTTAGGTTAACCCTAGTCAATTCTAGGTCAAACTAGGTCAAATTTGACCTAAGGTTGACTTTGGTCAACCTTTAGTCAACAAGGGTTACTAGTAGGGTTTTGGGTCTTTAGGGCTAGCCCCTAGCCATAGGCTAATGATTTTGGCCATAGGCTAGTGATCATAGGCCATAGGCCATAGTCATAGGTTTTCATATAAACCTATACTAGAAGTCATATATATATATATGTATATATCCATATATAGATATATATGTCTATCTACTACCCATATACCCATATATGAATACTAAGTATAATACAAACCCACAAACAT
The DNA here is from genome assembly GCA_029216955.1 of Iris pallida. Classification (NCBI taxonomy): domain Eukaryota; kingdom Viridiplantae; phylum Streptophyta; class Magnoliopsida; order Asparagales; family Iridaceae; genus Iris; species Iris pallida. The sequence continues at coordinate 26,026,013 of JANAVB010024400.1, read as the reverse complement.
ACATATATATATATATATATATATATATATATATATATATATATATATATATATATATATATATATATATATATATATATATATATATATATATAATATCACTATATATGACATAGTGAGACCTAACACCAATGTATATATCACTATATATATATATATATATATATATATATATATATATATATATATATATATATATATATATATATATATATATAAATATATATATATATATATATATATATATATATATATATATCAACCTATATACATATTTTACTTATATATATATAGATAGGAGAGAGAGACTTAGAGTGAGTGAGAGAGAGAGAATGAGAGAGGACAGTGAGAGAGAGGGGGGAGTGAACACTGGACAGAGAAGGGGGTTCCTGAAATCTGGAACCAAAGCCCAAACACACACACACACACAATAACATATATACATACCTATATATATATATATATACACACAACTACACAAATACCCAACCAAATACTCTCAAAATTGACCCACACTCACATATACATATATACTACATATATACACACTAATATACACTAGTCCAATGGATTAAAACAGATCAAAATAGGTTTAAAATCCACTTTCAAAATCTGGGAAAATATCCCAAAACAGGATACTGTGCACTGTGTATCTCGAAAATAGGTAATTCGAAATACACACAATAAAACGAGCTAAGGCTCGCAACCATGGGTTGGAAACTAAGGCCCCACACATACACTAGTGTCCTAGGTCACTGACACGACACCACGACATAGTTTCACGTGTCCAATCTCACAAAAACACGGCTCGGGTAAGCTCTGATACGCGCACACAATAACAGTATCGTGCACGTGTTCCAGGAGCTCGTGGACACACCACGAGACACGACACGTCTCGTAGTCGTGCATACGTGTAGCCCACACATAGGGCTACACGTTCCATACCCTGACACGTGTCCACGACACTCGTGGACACAAAACAAACCCCGTATCAGTCGTGAAAACACGACTGATACGCGCGAGTTCAGACCGCGTCGTGCACGCGGTTGCACGCGTCGTGCTCGCGATACAGGACACGAAGCACCACGTGCTCGTGTCCACGTGTACGCCACGAATAGGGCTTCATGCCCGTGTCACTACGAGACACTCTAGTGTCGTGTCCACGCGATACGACACGCTCAAAGTCGTGCCCGCGTGCGTGTGTGCTGACAGTGCACGACCAGTGCACGTGTCCGTGCTCTCTCAACACGACACCAACGTGTCTCAAACTCGAGGGAGGGCATGTCAGAGGTTGCCCCCTCCTCTGTATAAATTTTCACGTGTCCACGTGTCCCACAGTGTCCGTGCTAAGTGTCGAGTAGTAGGGCATGCACGCGTGGCCTCGTGCTGCAAGTTCGTATCCATTTTGGACACGGACACAGCACAGAAATGTGCTCAGTCAAGTTGTTTCGTATCCTACATGTCTAGGGCTACAAGTTTGTATAATTTGTTTTGGTAAATCATAAAAACAAGTCCATTATGGCATTTCACCAAACAAGGGTTTCTAGCTTAGGATACGTGTCCGATACGGACACCAAAACACTTCTAAATTCCACCAAACTTTACCCACAGTAGTGTTAGTCCTACATGAATGCATTTATGAAGGAAAAACAGGAATTTAACTAAGTTTGTGAGAAAATACCTATTTGTGCAATCCAATGAAAATCAAGGAAAATGGAGAGTGTGTGATCTTCCACTCGATGATGTCCAATGCTTCCAAATCCTTGATTGCTAGTTCCTCTTAGCACCCTAGATGTTGTAGGATCCCAATGCAAGAGACTAGAGTGAATTTGGATCAAGAATGATCAAGTTGTGAAGGTTTGAAGAAAAAGGGATTTTCTAAGAATTAATTTCATGTAAATTATTCATGAATTAATTCAATGGGGTTTTATAGAATTGTGGGCTGCCAAGGGGGGGGGGGTCCTTGGCTGCCATGGGGGGTAGGGGAGGTGTCCTTGGCTTTCTTCTAGGCTAAGGCAAGACTTGTGTAAAGGGGTTGGATATTTTGAGTGGTTTAAGAAAAATATCTTAAAAAGTTAATATCTAGATATTTAACCACTTATCCCATGACCAAAACTTCATCCTAATGCTTCTAGATTAGTGGCTAATCTCTAGTTTAGGGTAGGATAGGTTAGGGACTAATCATGGGACTTTAACCATGATTAAATAATAATAAAATCACATAATCTCAAATAAAGTCTAGTAAATTACCAAAATACCCTTTAGGCTAAAAATCACTAATTTGGTATTCTAAGCCTATGGCTAAGCTCTCATGGTCATGGCAACTTCTAGGTTAGAGAAAACTAGGGTTTACACTAAGTTATACTAACCAAAATCACAAAGTCATAAGTCATGACTTAGCATGACTTTAGAAATGGTTTAACTTAACTAAAATCACCAGAAAATCATACCATGACTAAAATACCACTAATAAATAATAAAAATAATAAATTTTCAAAAATTCCTAATTTCAGAAAATAGGGTGTTACATTAAGTACGATCAAAAATCGATATTTTAACATAGGTAGACTAGAACAAGATAGAAAATTATGGTCAGATAGACATGACTTAAGATCGAAGTTTAGACAACTCACAACGAAGTACAGAATCACAATTTTGAGGAATTCAATGATCTAACGATAAAATGTTAGAAGAAAATTTTAGCAAGGGTTGATTGAGGAGACGTACGCAATACTCAGGAGATACAGTATCAAATCAGGATGAACGTGCAAGGGTTTGTGAATCTCGAAAACCAATAATTATATAAAAATGGAATATAGTTTCTATGGTATCCGAAAACATATAGATATTTGAAATCACTTTACTTAGAATTCCTGCCTCGCCAGTGTATGTCTGGCTGCAGTGAACTTTCGGTTCCATGACTTAAATAACAATATGTTACCGAATAACATATCAACTTTATTCATTTTCAAACAATTATCGACGAAGCAACTCAAGAGATCTAAATATGAAAAGTTTAGGACAGAGTCTCAATAATATCCGAAACCTATGAATGTCTGAAATCACTTCAACTTAAAGTTCCTGCCTCGCCAGTGCACTACTGACTGCAGTGAACCCTCAGTCTCCATAATCCAGCTAATGGCTGCAGCGCGCAACTGTCATGCCATAGTAGGTCATCAAATAGCCTCTCGACTTTATCCCTAGGAATTTCAAAAGAGTTTCAAGGAATTCAAAATGAGTTTCAATAGTCCAAGTCACGAAAATGTGAAGTTACCTGACTGTTAGAATACAAGGATTTTATTAGGTACTAAGAGACTACAAAAAAAAACAACCAGGGAGATTTAAAATTTCAGATAGGGCGAAGTTTTAAATTATAACGGGATTTCAACTAATATCTGGAATAATAACAAGATTCCATATATAGGACATTATCCCAAAGGGATAACAGAGTCTCGAAGGATGAACAGTAGCAAGGCATCAAATATAAGACAATGTCGCAAAATAAGAAATAAATTGTGCATTGGAAACGAAGTTCAACAAAATCTCAAGTAATGACAAAATCTCGAACAGATCCCGAATGGGAAATGAAATCTCCAATAGTATACAAAGTCTCATTAGAACTAAAATATCAACAAAATTGCAGATAGAAAGTAATTCTCGAACAAGAAGCAAGGTCATGACTAGTGAGGAGAAATAGGGTATCAAGCAGAGAATAGGGAACAAGCATTGAATGGTGAGTATAAAACAAGCGAAATCTCAAATAGGAAATGAGGTCAAATAAGGTCGTGAACAAAACAAATTCTTAAATAGGAGGCAAAATCTCGAAGGAAAGCAAGGTTCCGAATAGGAAACAGGATCTCAAAATCACGATTAGAAAACCAAATTTCAATAAAGCCTCGAATAGAAAACTGAAACGAGTAGGAAGCAAGACCGAAACAAAGTAGTGGACAACAACTCTCAAATAAAAAAAATCATGAATGGAAAACAAGTCTTATATAGAGAATGAGTCATAATCCCAAAATAGGAAAAGAAATCTTTCAAACCTTCAAAGGAATCCTCCACAATGTCCTGAATAGGACGAAGCTTAAACAAGTTTCGAATGAGGAACAGGATTTCGAAATAAAATCTCAAGAAACAATTAAATATCAATTAACACGAAGTTTGATAAATGAACAAAATTTGCAAATAGGAGCCATCACTAGGAAACAAGGTCAGGAATAATGAATATGCCAACAGTATCGAATAATAAATTTCAAACAATTATCGATTTGGGATCTGAAACAAGTTTATCTAAGTAGGAAACAATATCTCGAAATGAGTTTCGACATCAACCAAGGTTTCAAAATAGAAACAAGAAGTTTCAAGAAACGATCAATGTGATAGGAGGAATTTAAGGAAAGACTGGATTGTTAATCGAGATACATGGTTTTTCCAACCATGCAAGAGAAATCTTCTGCCTTCAGTCTGTCTTCAGTATTTCTCTGGGACTGGAATCTCTTCAATATCTTCAGCTGTCCTGACGTAGGCTGGTCCCTACGGTAGTGCTCCATGCGTTTGCAGAATCTGGAGAGGCGGGTCCTTCTTCTGTGATACTGGTGCTCCTCGTGCTTGTCCTTGGGCAGTGTGATCAGCGGTCTCCAGCAGTCCTTGACTTGGTGGACAAGCGATCAGCAATACAAGCATAGCCTTCGTCTTTTGCGACACTCTTCGTAGTGGTGTCCTGAGCTGCGGTAGAAAATACAATTGATAGCCGGCTGAATCTGAATCTCCCGCTGGGCTGAAACGCAGAGTCTCTGATAGGAATATACGTTTGCTGGCGTGCTGGCTGTTGAAACCTGCTCCTGATGATGCGACTGGTGGTGTGACCGAAGAAGCGCTGACTGAGTGTTGCGATGCTTTGCGGGTCCAGGATAGTTGATTTCTTCACCATAAGTCTTCATGTCCTTCATGAGCTTCAGCTTACCGTCTCGTCCTATTGTCCGTGCTACATTCTGAATCTCCTGGCTGGTGGCTCTAATCTTCAGAGAAGTCGGGTCCTTAGAAACTTGGATGATCTTCAGTGGTAACCCCAGGTTCTCGATCTGCTCCCTGGTGCAAGATATACGCTCGGTGTTGAAAAAGTCCAAGTATCTGAGAGTCTAGAATTTAGAAGTCTTTTCTGGCTCGGAGAGTATATCCACAAGTCTGGCTTGAAAAGGATGGCATGCTCCCTCTGGTTGTCAAGGGACTCTTCAAGCGTCTCCGTCAACTACGTACTACCCATGGGGATAGTAGGGTGATAGAAGGTAGTGGAAGCTCGAAACCTTCAAGTGTAGGTGGATCAACAGTTCTGGTGTCGTATGCTTTTGAATTATCTGAAAAAATAGAAAACTGTTAAAATAACCTAGACCTACATACAACAAGTGTTTATAGAATATTAAAATACCTGATACACCTGATATACCTGATATACCCTTATTTCTCGATTTTTCCTATGCTGTGATCAAGTTTCCCTAGTGTAATTAAGTCCTCCAATAGTACGCTAAGACCTAGGTACCATTAGGATAGACCTGCATGGGCCACCACTAAAAACATGTCACGACCCACCCCCGAATAATCGGACACGAGTCGGACACGTCCAGCCTTCGTCGTTAGACACGACGAAGTAAGCTGTACCAAACTAGGGAAATCTAACAGATAAACATGAAAGTATACAATCACAGCATCTAAAGCGTATCCCAGAATGATCACCATAATCCACAAATCCAGATATCATAATGTACCAGAATCAACAGGAATGAAAAGTGCTATGAAATCTAAAGTCAATATCTCAAAGTAAAGCTAAGTAATCTAAACCTAAAGTCTCAAAGCTAAGCCTCATCCTGCTCAGCTAAATCCTGGGCTCTGGCCCATAGAGTAGAACAATGTCCTGCAAGCATACCTGCAACATATCCTATTCAGGAGCGGAGCAAAGTACAGTTCTAGGTAATAAAACATGAACATGATATGAACAGAGTACAGGAGTACAGGAAATGAAATACAGAAATGAACATGAAAGTACAGGAAAGTAGTACACGAAATAAGTACAGGAACTATAGTACATGAATGTAAAGTACAGGAACATGTAAAGTACAGGAATGAAACTATAATCCTGAAGTACCAGACATGACAAGTGTACAATATCGAAATACATCTAGTCCATGTGACCGGCTGGGGTGAGTACAGGAGCATGCACAGGAGTACATGAATGTGGTACGACTTAGGACCCGCGTGCACAGTGCGAGGCCTAAGCTAGGTACATGAATATATAGTAACCGGGTTTGGTCACATGGCTAGTGTATTTCCCCACCCGACACTAATAAGTACAAGAACAATGGTACAGGAATACAGGAGTACATGAATATCGTGTCATAACGTGTCACAAGAAAGGGTACAAGAATGTAAATGTACAAAACCGTAGAAAAGTACTTGCCTTGCTCCGGGTGATCAAAGGTAGGAAGATAGAAGTCTCTGAGTCCTCCTGATATATGATTTACAAGTTAGTTAAGTTCAAATCAACTAGTTGACTTAACAAATCTGTCTCATCTATTTACTTATTAGTCCAATATTCAATTTACACACCTTACTCTATTATACCTAGAGTATATTAAAAATATCTTGTAAAAATCTAAGAATTTAATGTGACTATTAAAACAGAAATTAGACAAAGCCTTTTTACCATTTTCCTGCAGAAAACATTTAATATACCATTGTTTGAAAAATAATTTATATAATTCATCTCTCAGAATTTATAGCCAAGGTCCAAGAGTACTCTATCATGCCTCGCTGAACTCAACTAACCACAACATATAGCTTACATAGAGTTTAGCTAATACTCTATAGGCCAAATCTCCACTTAGAATGGCTACATGTAGTCCCTCACATATAAGATCAGTTGGAAAAGGGTTTGGCAATGCAAGAAAACCCAACTATATAACTATTTAATAAGCTATTACCAGCCTTACACCATCTTCATAAGATTATGATAGCTAGCTAGTATTGTACTATCATTTCACTAGCATAGGATTCAATAATTTATCATAGCATCCCAAGCCAACTTAATTCAAGCAAAACTCATTTGGGAACTCTTACACAACTGAGCTATTCAATTGACAACATTTCAAGAAAATATTAATACAAACAAGCTGTAACCTAAACATTCAATACAACATCAACTCAACACATGAGCCAGCCCTTTGGTTCTCCATTCTGCAACTGAACTCTGTTTCAATAGTTCGGTCGTCAACCCTTCCTGTCAATTGTGACTCAGGAATCTGGGAAGCAACATGTATCCAGATAACTCGACACAGCCAAATGCTCATAAATTCAACCCAGCGTACAATTTGTAATGCAGTATACACACCACTCGACCAGTAGACTTCATACCCGACACAAATCAGAACACAGTTGACACGAACCAAACAACCTGACAGCAACACTGGACTCTAATACCACTCGACCAATCCCTTGCTACTTCTTCATTCTCCAACCACGTACACAGGACACGAGCAACAGCAAAAATAGTTGACACATGCTACCCGTATTTGCAGGACACCCCTGTACATTACTCTATTAATTCCCAGATTTAATTGACTCAATCAACAAGGTCCACAGAGATGAGATGGTACCTGGAAATAGATCCCGACCAATTAATGAAAATACGAGAGACGATCTCCGACACTCATACCCACGTATCAAACACGAACAGACCCTGTTTGAGTCAAATAATCAAACAGATGTCATGCTTGGAGAAACACGGAATCCTAATATTAATTCTTGAACTGTCGAGGGGTGGAAATCACCAAGGAACAGAAGATCGACAGTCCAAAATGATCATTGCTCGAATTTAAGAAGAACGAATAAGTTACAACCAATACTCACCGATCTCGGGATCAACTTCGTTCATCCGCCTCAGAAACATAGTTGATGCTTCGGTTCTGACAAGAAGAACTGCTCCAGCTCACAAATCGGTCCGAACAATTGAATCGACATCTACACAGAAATCACCATGTCGAGAAGAGAAAATTGATCAAAATAATTGGAGAATAATCCCTTAGAAATCAAGAACGTAGGCCGTGAGGGCAATGACGTACCTACAGAGGTCTGGATCTAATGACAAAAGGGAAAGGAATATGGCGCAGCCCCGATCGTCCACCTTAAATTGCTGTCGGAGAATGATCGTCGCGAAGGTGATCGATCTCCGTCGTCGAGAAGGAGAACAGGGAGATGCCGTCGCTGCTGGTCGAGCTGCTGAGAACTTGATGTTGGAGAGTGCTCCGCCGAATCCGTCGCCATCGCCATCGTTGCCGTGGTCGTCGATCCCGCCGTCATGAGGGGTCGCCGTCGTCGTTGTATGCCACGACCGCTGCCTTCGCCGTCGGAGAGGTCGGATCATCGCTGCTCGAAGACGCCGAGAAAAGGGAAGAGGGTTCGCCGCTGCTCGATGCTCTTCCGTCGTCATCGAGGAAACATGGCATCGTTCGCTGCGGAGATCGGGACCAAGTCGTCGGAGAAGTGACCCACTGCCGTCGCCATCGCGGAGGCTCACCGTCGGAGAAGAGATCAGCCGACGTTCGGAAAAGAAATCGCCGCCTCGCCATGGTCGTTCGCCGGAGGAACAGTCGGCCACCGCCATGGCTGGAGAGAAGAGGCCTCGTCGTTGTCTTCGAGTCGTCGTCGTGTCGCCGGATGATTCGTCGTTAGCTTCGTCGGGATCATCGCCATGGCCAAGAAATTAGGGCTGGGTTCTTCGAATTCGAAGAATGGGGAAGAAATGAAGCTCAGGCTTCTCTCGGAAGTCAAGAAAAGAAATGAATGAGCAGCAGTAAATGCTCTCTCTCTCTCTCTCTCTTCAAAAGAATAAGTAATGGGTTGCAAATTTGCAATCAGCCCCTGCCACAAAAGAGATATTACACTATAACCCCCCCCCCCCCCCCCCCCCCCCCCCCCCGCTTAAAGTATTTTGCAATTACCCCCTCCCCCTTTCATTAATTTGAGAATGGATAAAAAAATCAGTTAAGAAATCACATGGGGCCCAAAGTTGTTACAACAACTTTTCAAATTTGAAAAGTAGCCCAATTAAATTTCCTCCAAAAATATATCATCCAAAATTTATTATTTAAAACCATTTAGTATTTAAAGCTAATAATATCAATTGTATAATTTTTTTGAAATCTAATTATTTATTTTTAAAAAAACCGGGAAGTGGAGTTACAGTTAGCCCAATGATTATATCATGTGTTTTGAATATGGATAATCAATAAAGTTTAACATAATAACATCACTAATATTCATGTAATCACTATCATATTAATACTTTAATTTAGCATTGTCCTAATGTTCTGTATCAGTCATATTGTTTTATTTGCCTAACATGTATTTGTAGACATGCTGTAAGCATGATCAAACAAGATCAAACCAGGACATATGCAATAGAGAATTATTGATGGGCCAAAGATGATATTATACAAGAAGATTTCTCTGAACCGTCTAACGACCTATCTGAGGCCTCGCATCGGGGGTTCCGCTGCCTGGTCAGCGGACAGGGGTCGAGGGGACAGAGCCCCCCGTGGAGGTTCGAGGGCGAAGCTCCCGAAAGGTATTCAGATTTTCAGATCTGTTTATCTTTAGACGACCGCCGTCAAGTAAAAAAGGCGTCTTCAAGTCTGCTCAAATATTTGAAGAAAGGCGTCATCAAAGGGCTCTTGGTTTTCCTATTTTATCAATATAATTTTTTATATTTATTGAGTCTAGGAATAAGATGTACACTGCATCGTACTGGCAAAAAGGCTATCCAAGAAACGTTTTCAAAATATCCCTTCATTTTGAAAATAAGCACACTTACAAAAGCCCAAACTACTTCCTAACTGTTTGACTTTTCAAAAAGCCCAAAAAGCAATTTGCAAAAACCCTGACAGAACTCCAGGCGAATTCGGTCCGAATTCGGCCAGAGTTCGGTTAGTGAACGTTATGTGAACGTTGGATTTTGAAGTTGGTCTTCCTGCAGTTACAGATTTTTACGAAATTTTCTCATAGAATTCTGCCCGAATTCTGTCAGAATTCTGCCTTTGAAAAAACTATAAATAAAGAAGGATTTCGATCATTTCAACACCCCAATTCGCTTTCATATCTCTTCTCTATAAGCCTACTACTTCTTCCAAAGTGTTCTGAGCTATTCATTTTCAAATCCCAAGCCAATTACAATTCTCTAGTCGATTTGCCAGTACGGTACGGTCTAGAGGTTTCAGAGTGATTGTAATCAGAGGCTTGATTGAAGATAGACACTTCACAATTGAAGTTGGTCGAGTACTTCGGATCAAAGCTCGCGTTGTAGAAGTTGTAAGAACTTCGGATGAAAACTTGTGGTGATTTTTCATAGTGGATTGAACTGGAAGCTAGAGTTCTTCCGACTGGACTAGTCCTCACAAGAGGGAAACCAGTATACATTCTTGTGTTTGCGTTTGCTCTCTACTCTCTACTTTTCATTTATATATTTGTGATATATTATCTGTGATCTTGTTGCTAACATTTTTAAATAGCTAAATTCCGCTGCCTACTCTATTCACCCTCCCCTCTAGAGTATTACGCTTTACAACTCGTTCCTACAATCGGTCCTACACGTCCGTCATCAATATGCAGAAAAATATAAACAGATACCACTCCTTGCCTGTGTGGCAGATTTGTAGTATCCGTAGGAACCAGCCGGCATGTCGGGGCACTAATTGTCCTAAGATGGCTGCATGTAAGAACTCAGAAATTCATTCTCTCCATGCAATAGTTATTTTATTTAACTTAATAGTCCCTACGTTAATTGAAATCTCATGTCGTGGATCATGGTCATTCTGAATGAGTACTTCCGTACAGAGTACGATATGCATAACTCTACAACGATGTACGTGCGGTTAGGTTGTCTTACATAGCGTAATGCAACAATCAAATCTAGCTACGGAATAATCATGCCTTGACTGTAAGGTACACATGCTGCTTTTGTAGAAAGAAGTTGAAGTCAGCATGTGTCCATATGCCAATGTTCGGGATCGGCTAGTCGATCGCAATAGTTCATGGTTCATACATGAACATGTCTCATTCAATTCAATAAGGCGACTAGCCATTCTTTTAGTTCCAACTAGGAACACATGATCAATCATTTAGAGGTAACAATCTATATCAATTCGTGACAAGGCATGAAAGTCAAACTAGTATTTATTATGATCGAGTCTATAACTCTCAGGGTTAAGTACCAGTGATACAGGATGCCCACAAGCCAATCAAGACACGGGGCACACTCCACACAGCAATATATATTAAAATACTAACATGCATCAAGTGGCGCAATCCAACAAAATGTGCTAGGTAAGACGAAACGTTCGAATTCGGCGAATCACACGGGATAAGACAGATGGCGTGAATCTATCATGCGGTTTGCGGGACTCATGCGGTCCGCATGACGCATGCGGCCAAAGAGTCATGCGGTCCGCAGGACGCATGCAGCCAAAGACTCATGCGGTCCGCATGACGTATGCGGCCAAAGACTCATGCGGTCCGTAGGACACATACGGACAAAGACTCATGCGGCCAGACTCATGCGCCCAGACTCATGCGGCCAGACTCGTGCGGCCAGACTGCTCATCTTCTCCAAAATCCGAGAAAGATGGCCAAGGAACATGAACTTCAAACTTGCATAAGTCGGTCAAAACAAAATGAAATCTAACTTTTCAAAGGTCAAATTTGGGTAAAATGAAATTCTCTACCACATGGAACAATTAGATTTTTGAAAATAAGCAAGTTTGATAGATCAAAACCAAGAAAAACCCATAAAATCCAAAACTTAAAATCTAGATCTACACACAACCATCCATGGAAATCAAAAACTTCAAGACCTAAACTTGTAGAGAAAGAGGAGAGGAACAACATGGACTAAAAATAAATGGGGATGCATGAAATCCCTCATGGTGTGCAAGATGCACTTGCCTCTCTAAATTGGGTTAAGGTTTTGGTGGAGGGAATGAAATGAAAGTTTTGTCAGGAGAGAGAAAAGAAAAGGTGTATAAATATCAAGTCAAGTTTGATCTCCACCACCCATTCCTTCCCCACACAATCTAGGCCATCCACCCCTTATCATAATGAACCGAGCCAAACCAAGTTGGTTCAACATGAACAGAAATAAACCAAGAGCTAAGCAAAAGCAGAAAATAAAATATAGAAAATATTTAGCATGTAATTAAAGGAATTAAATACAGAATAAATGTATGATAAATACTAAATAAATACAGTCAAGTAGTACACGTATTAAAAATACGTATCCCGGGAACGGAAAGTGACACTAGGTATCTCAATCACATACAAATATGAAAAGTATAAGAAGTATGATCATCAGACATAAAATAGTAAAGCGTCCCAAACTATATATACATGGATGATCATGAAGCTAGTAATACAAAGTGAAGAACTAGCAAGAGTAATAGTCATACATGATAAGCTCTAGCTATAGTCTAGAATACGCAAATCATTTTTAGGCCTGTAGGCTAAATGTCAAGATCCAAAACACGAACTAAACACGTGCTCGAAGGCTAAACGCCACAAAAGAATAATGTACATAACTAGAGGAATAATGATATAGAAAAACCTACTAAGGTACTTTGGTGCTCCGGGTAGTCACCGTCGAGTAGATGGTACGGAAGATCCTTTGGGCTCCTCTATCAGATCTGGCCAAACAAAACCAGTAGGGTCAGACCCCCAATAGCAAGTACCACACAGGAAGCCAAACTATGAACTAAAACCAGCAATAACTAGCACACAAAAAAATTGATAGAGACAGAAATAAGTAAATACAAATCGAGATTCATGCACTACCAATACACTCATCTCGAGAATGGAAAAGACAATAAGCAAAGCAACATGGAGCACAGGGTAAATAACATGAGACATAATGTAAACTGTGGATATATAAGGTAAACGGAAACATGTGAACATGTGAGATAAACTGAGCATGTAGAGAAATGGTACATGTGAGCATGTAAGATAACTGGGACATGAGAGCATATTAGATAACTGGGACATGTGAGCATGTTAGATAACTGGGACATGTGAGCATGTTAGAACTATATAGAACGACAAATGATAAGATGACCTAGGAACTATTTCGGAACCCAAGTTACAACCCGTAAACCAAACAGGCACCAGGGCTGTAACCCTTCTCCTGAACAGAACTTAGGTTGCGTTTGGTTCATTGTAATGTAATCGTAATAGTAATGGAATTGGATTTGTAATGTAATTGAGTTTGTAATGTAATGGAATTACAATTACATTACTATGTTTGGTTGAAGCATGTAATCAAACCATGTAATGTAATGTCAATTGCATTCATATGTTTGGTTTACCATGTAATGTAATTAAGTTTCTAATTTAATATTTTTTAAATACAACATAAAATTTAAAAAGTGGATCACTAATTTTTTTTAAAATTTAAAAAGAAAAAACTAAAAATAAATAATAAATAAGGGGAAAATGGTTTGTTTTCTGCTAATAAAAGACCAAAAACAAAAAAACAACAAAAAATAAAAAATAAAAAAATGACAAACGAACTAAACAGAAGGAAAAAAACCAAAAATAAAAAAGCGATAAAAAAGAAAAACGACAAAAAAAAATCAAAAATGTGAAAACCATAAAAGTGACCAATAATGATAAAAAAAATACTAAAAACCAAATAATTGACAAAAAACAACAATAAATGAAAGGAAAACGATAGAAGACGATAAAAACGTGAAAAATGCGAAAACGATAGAAGACGATAAAAACGTGAAAAATGGTCAAAAACGTACAAGATTGACAAAAATCGATAAATAACATGCAGAAATGGCAAAAAATGTGCAAATTCGACAAAAACGATAGAAAACGTAAAAAATTGACCAAAAAAGATAAAAGAGGCAAAAAACGAACAAAAACTACAAAAATGGCAAAAACAAGAAAAAATAAGGACAAAAACGACAAAAAAAAGGACAAGAACGACAAAAAAATAAAAACAACCAAAAACGAAAAAAAAAATGACAAAAAACGAACAAAAACAAAAAAAAGGACAAAAAACGAACAAAAAATTAAAAAAAAACGAACAAAAACGACAAAAAAAGACCAAAAATCAACTAAAAACAACAAAAACGACAAAAACAAACCAAAAATGAACAAAAATGACAAAAAACGAACAAAACCGACAAAAAATGGACAAAAACAACAAAAAATGACAAAAAAATAAACAAAAACAACCAAAAATGAACAAAAATAACAAAAATACGAACAAAAACGACAAAAAAAAAAAGACAAAAATGACAAAAAAAATACCAAAAACGACAAAAAACAAACAAAAACAGCCAAAAACAAACGAAAACAACCAAAAACGAACAAAAATGACCAAAAACGAACAAAAACGACAAAAAACGAAAAAAGGACAAAAAGAACAAAAATTACAAAAAACGAACAAAAACGACCAAAAATTGACCAAAAACAACAAAAACGACAAAAAACAAACAAAAACAACCAAAAACGAACAAAAACGACAAAAAAATGAACAAAAACAACAAAAAAAGGATAAAAATGACAAAAAAACAAACAAAAACAACCAATAACGAACAAAAAATGACAAAAATGACAAAAACGAACAAAAACGACAAAAAACGGACAAAAATGACCAAAAAAGGACCAAAACGACAAAAAACAAACAAAAACGAACAAAAATGACAAAAATGAAAAAACGACAAAAACGACCAAAAACAAACAAAAACAACAAAAAATGACCGAAAACAAACAAAAATGACAAAAAAAAACAAGAATGACAAAAAACGAACAAAAGTGACCATAAACGACAAAAAATAGACAAAAACAACAAAAAATGACCAAAAACGAACAAAAAGACCAAATTATAGCATACCAACATTCCGCTTAAGTTGTAATGTAATTGCGATTACATAGGTTTTATGATGTAATTGAGTTTAGAAGAAACTGATGTAATGTAATCAAACTTGTAATCGCGATTAAATTACATCTAATTTTTATTGTCCAACCAAACACCCGAGTTAGATTGACAACGTAATGCCAATTACATTACGTTGTCCAATCCTGCAAACCAAACGGACCCTTAGTCTCTAATCAATGTACAACATAGGAATCATGTATAGCGTGTGAGTACTAAATAGGACGACAAATGACAAGATGACTAAAAAACTATTCCGGAACCCAAGTTACAACCCGTAAACCAAATAAGGACCGGAGTTGTAACCATTCTCCTGAACAGAACTTAGTTTCTAATCATTTATCCAAAGAAGTAAAGCATAAACAATAATGTACAGAAATAAACAAGGCTAAGAAAGACAAGTCAAAACACGGGTCACCTGACAAATGTCAGAATTCCGTACACGTATACTAAAAATACGTATAACGAAAAAACGGGAGTGACAGGCATGCCGTCGATGTACACTGGTATACTGGCGATATGCCGGTCAACGAAAAAATCTATAAGTTGAATTTTTTTAAAGCATTTCGAAAACCAAGAAAATACGAAATACAGTACAAAAATACGTATCCGTATATAAATACCGATACTGTGAGACGAGTCTTACATTCACATAGTCCAAAAAAAATTTTATCGTCGTCCTCAATATATCAGGATTTGAGTTTTCATATGCTTGCTCCAAAGCTGGAACCTGAAATAATAAGATTTTTCCAATCAACTAATAATACGAAATAACAAATATTGGTTAAAAATAACAAAACATACATTTGTTCCCATTATATGTTTATAAAATCCACGCAGACTGGAATCATCTATAGCTCTATGTTGGAATCGAGACTCCTCATATGCATATAATCTGTTACTTATCATTGGAGCTCCCCAACAAGATCTATATTCAATATCACATAATATTGCACCATTTATGCAAATATCAACATATAATATTGTATAACTTTTGAAAAGAATGTTGTTTAACTTTTGAAATAACTTACGATCTTCCATAGACACTATCCTCTGAGACAACTGTGTGACGTCATGTGTCTCAAGTCTACAATTCCAAGCAGGAATCAATTTGCGTGCTCTTGCAGTTGCACTGCCTCTAGCGCGGTTGTAGCATGACGGGTCGTTGGGTATATGTTGTTTGAAACAGAATTGTCGCATAACACGGTCAGCTGGATGATGCATGATGTCTCCATGGTATATTATATAATACCTATGGAGACTAAATTCATACGCTATTCTTTGTACCTAAACCAAATAACTAAAAAACCAAACCTAATAAAACAAACCACACTAGTTACTATGAAACAAACCAAAAAAAAAAAAAAAAGCCAAAAGTTACTTAGTAAACCAAACAAAATAAAAACCAAACCAGCATGAACCAGAACAACCCACAAATGCTCAAAATCCTACATACCGTTTGGCGGATGCTTTCGTTGGAGTTAATTTTGGAAACTTTTATCGTTTTGTACAATTTACTATAAATTTCTATGGCTACCGAAAATTTTCTGTTATTGATAGTGGTGAAGCACTCGTGCATATTAATCCTGCTTTTTGCTTGCCCAGAGGAGGAAGACCATGACTTGCAGGGATGTCTAAGGCTGGGCACAGCTGTATGATGTTAAAAGGGTCAAATGGAGATGGGTCACCACCACAAGAAAAGAACAGAATGGTTTCATACTTGGAACGTTAGTTAGGTCTAAATCTATACAAGACCTTTCTCTCCTTCCTTCTTGTAGCTGAAACTGATAGCTGGGCATTTTATGAAGAGTCTTCTAGACACTCGGATAGATAAGAATTATTCAAGCTTGATTTGGATTTTCTACAACATAATCACAAAATATTCGTGTACATTTCTGCAGATAACAAAAAATTGATGTTATGGGTGTTTCTTCCGTAGATACTAACAAATTTGCATTGGCCAGCAATTTACTATGACAACTTGCTTCAAGGAACCCAATCACAATGACTTTAGACCAGCTCTCCATTGTACACTAAGGTTGCTATTTCCTTAATACCAAGTGCAACCAACTCAGAATCACTCGTCTCATTTGAGACGGGCAGTTTATCCAAGATTACACAAGGAAAATGCAATCAGTCAGCTTTGTGGAGAATGGCTGAACACAGAGGAGGTACTTCCAATATTGCATTGTACAATAAACCATCCAGAAGCTCGTGTGCAGGACTATCAGCATGTTGGAGACGGGAAAAGTCCACAAAATTGATTCATGCAGATCTCTTTGCCATCCGTCCTTGTTGACAACATCAAGACGTATTATCGTTTGCCACTTGCTCTTTTTTCGACGTCAACTTCTCCAGCTGTTTTCTGAGATACGCTTGCCTAAGTTTCTCCCTCCGAGCAGACTCCTGCTCTTGCCGACGCAACTTGAGTGTGGTTGCCTTTTCCCTTGCTTGATTTGCTTCCTCATGAACTTCCCTGAATGGCAGAAGAAATGCATATCCAAGGTTAAGGAGAAACTTCATCATATATCATCATATAGCAATCTATTCATAATCTTTCTCATATCACACTCCTAGATCAAGTAAGAGGATGGCATTACCTTACAAATCTTTTGTGCTCATCATTGTCTACTGCTACACCTGTCTGACCAGGCCCCACGAGTCTTGAACTCATCAGCACATCACCATCCAGTTCACCATCATCATTTTGTTGTGGAGTAGAATTACATGTTTCTCGGCCTTCTGGCTGCTCAGTTCCGTCCTGAGTTAGGCTCTTGCTGAAAAAGTCCACACAGTACTTCTCCTTATCTTCTTCATCTGGGAGCTCTCCTCTAGCTAACTTCTCATATAGTTCGGCCTTCTTCTCTAAAGCTGCATAACTTACCGAACCATCGTTTACAGCTTTCAGCTCCAGCTTGTCTCTGGACACATCAATACCGCACATTAGATCACAGTATAGTTGGTTGATGTCACACTATATACAATTGTGAAAAGGAAATTGGTGATATATTTGAGGTCTCGGAGACTGAAAATATTCAGAGCTAAATAATTACATTTTCCTGGTTGATCAATGTTCATTGTCACTCAAGGAGACACGGAAATGGATGTTTAATTATTAGAACTGTAATGATCAAAGATAGAATATAAATACTCATTTCCAGTTTGACCATAGCAATTCCAGCAGTGATGACTATTAGCTATACATCTATTGTTTTCCATAATCTCAAATTGCTCCCCTACCAACAAAACAGAACACAGTGAAAATTAATTTTTGAATCACAATAGAAAGTCATTAACAATGTCACCAATTTCTATAGTTTTTTTTTTCTGTTTGTAGCTAATGAGTGAGTTGCAATAAGTGGAATCCTTGAAGCTTAGAACTTAGAAGATTGGTAGAGATGCAAATTGTTGATCCCCAGTAATCACAAATGACCTGAACCTGTCCTGTAGAGAACTGATTGAGAAAAAAAACTGCCAATAGAAAACAGTCAAGTATGAGGAAGCAATTTATCCCATACAAATCACGAAAGAGAATGAAATCTCTCCATTTAAACTACCCATCGGCTTCATATTTACAAAAACCTAGTCACTCTCAAACATTTTAATAAGCTTGAAGAACAATCTATTGCAGCTTATGGATATGGAAGTCTGTAACCGCTGCATGTTCTACCTAGCTTCCCTTTTGGTTTTTCTTCCACATGAAATCTAAAGGAAATATTTTCATTCAAATCCCATTATGAGCCATGTAGTGATTGCCTTAGTTTCATTAAGCTATTTACTTAAGTTTAACATATGGCACTAAACTAGAAAACACTCAAACTTTAGTCATCTATAACCAAAGTCACATGAGATATTAATAGAGATGAGTAATTTATTTCAATTTTGACATGCACGTGTTGGATCATAAACCAGATCCATCAGAGGTAGGGCTGCGAGCCAAGCCGAGCCAAGCTTTTGTAATCTTGAGCTTGGCTTGACTAGAATTAATCGAGCTCGAGCTTGATAAGTTTTTTTATTTTAGAGCTTGAGCTTGGCTCGAGCTTGTTTATATTAAGCTTGAGCTTGGCTTGGTTTGAGCTCGAGCTTGGCTTGATAAACAAGCTCGATAAACTCAAAATCAAGCTTATTAAGCTTGATTTCAAGCTCGCTCAACTTTATTTCAAGCTTAACAATTTGGCAGAACATCATGCATGAAATAAAGTTGAGCGAGCTTGAAATCAAGCTTAATAAGCTTGAAGCTTGATTTCAAGCTTAACAAATATTAAGCTTTATTTCAAGCTTGAAGCTTGATTTCAAGCTTGCTCACTTCAATCCTATAATTACTTCCCAAACAATTTGGCAGAACATCATGCATACAGTATGGAGCATGATGCGACAGGGGGAGAAAGAGCGATAATGACAACAGCATCAAAAATCAGATATCTCATGGTTAATCCATTCACACACACACACACACACACACAAAATTCTCTATTGAGAATGCTAACTGCTGCATTAACAATTCTTATTGCCTTAATCCACAGTTTTGGTCTACTCCTAGCAACTCCTAATGCCCTTGTCCCAGTTTCGCATGTGGAAACAATCTCAAGGATTCTCCTCATTCTGTAGTTAAATGAGGTTAGCCCCAACTTCTCACCTACACACTCATTTTCTATCCTAATTACAAATTATTGTTGCTAATTTCACCACAATAATCCTGTTTAGCTATGCTCAAAGGTTGAATGTTATGATTGTTAATTGTCCAACATTCTGAATGAATGCATGGCTAGCCACTTTATAAACTATTCATCCAATTATAAGGGCATATTGTTAAGTAATATTCCATAAGCAATTGTCTTCAACAACCTTGCTTTAATTATATGGAAATTTGCTTCCCTCGATTGCCAGAATGATGAATGATTCATGTTAAGTATTGAAATCAACTGCTCTTAGGCTATGTTGTCAAATCGTGATTTATATCGTGGAGCAGTTTGCTAGGTCACCGTAATGTATATTGTATCATAAGAAGATACATTATCCCATAGGAAAATAAATTGGAACATTTAACATAACACATGTGTATTGATAAACCGATCACTTAAGAAACATACAAGAATACCATTAATCATCATGCGATACGATCAATGTAAAATTGATAACTAAAAGTGAAACTAAAATAACAACTTAGACAACCATCATAAGTTCACAACATACATGAAGGGGGAAAGATGGTTATTATAAAAATAAGTCCTAGCCCTAGGTAGTTCTTCTATTGGGCAACTTCAAATTTGTAACTGTTCGGATTTTTAAAAAAATTAACAAACTAAGTGGTAAACATTAGTAAGATTTGGGTATAATTGGATGCTTTTCATTCATAATAGATCTTAATCCTTGACTGACTTCACAAAATGGAACTTATGTCATCTTTACAGAACTCCTTCCTGTAAAGTTAACCAACGGTGTTTTGCATTAGGAATTGCGGAAAAAAGGAATCATATATAATAGTCAAGGAAATAGAAATGTAAGTAGTTGATTGCTCAACTATACCGAAAAACATAGCCCAACTATCAGCTTTGCCAACTACGCCCTTTCCACCAAATAAATGTCAACAAATTTTGAAGTTTCTTCAACAAGTATCTTTATTTCATTTGCACGACTTGCATTCCAATATACATTTAAAGTTTCAGGTGATGTAAAGTAATATGAGTTATGGTCCTGCGGATGTATGGTCATCGTTCATAGCTCTATTCTAAGAGACGGAGATTAGATAGGTCCAATCATTGAGATTCTCTCTTCAAAACATATACTTGGATCTTGTGGACAATGAACGCTTCAGTTACATGTTTAAGGTGAAGCGTATTAACTATTTCAGGAACCAGATGGTTTTAATGTTGAATAGCTTGGTTCTCAGACTTCCTCATGTACTTTTTCAACTATACTGGAGTTGTCACTTGGTCAACTTACCAGTACTGTACATCAAGACCAAACTAAAAAATCCGAGTAAACCAGATTGTGAATACAAAAAACAGTGAGTCAAGAAAAGTTATAACTATACAAAAGGAAACCTAGTTTTGTGGGTAAAACTTAATTACAACAAAGACCTCCTTCGCCATCCGGAAGGAACAATGGTAAAGCTTTAATGGAGAAATTGAAGAACCTATACTCAAAGCAGGTAGGTTGAACCCATACCCAAAGGTAAAAGCCTAAATATCGACTAATATATAGTTGTTGGTCCTGCTCTGTTATTAGACCACAGTGGTCTTGGCCATGATTCATGCTTGTCCAGAATGTCAAGAGACATGCTATGTTAACTTCAGTTTCATCTGAAATATAAACAATATACAATTTCCTTGAGATGGCGAGATTTTCCGGAATTCAATATACTCATAATATTAGTTATCACATATCCTGTGTAGTTCATCACAGGATTGTGAGTCCTTTTCACTCTTTGGTTTAATTTGTCACAGAGAAAAATGAAATCCATTTACACCTAACCTCTTCATCTAGACTCTTTATCGTCTAGGGAACTTGGAGGGTACTCCTTGGTTGCATGAACGTACATATCCAAAATGTATGTTTACCTACCTGCCAGCTAGCAGCCTAGGTTCTATGGAATGATACTTTCATGCCCATAGCTACCTCTCATAGCTACCTCTGCTAGGAATTTGGCACCAAGATAGAGTTGATGTCATGTCGACATCCTGTCATAAAAATTTTGTCAAATTCTTTATGGAGCTTTCTTATGTCCACAACTGAAGCCATTTTGATGGAAGAGAGCTTGAATGATGATGATGATATCCTGGGTAGTTCATGAATCATTCAAGTTACATCCATTTAAATTAAAGCCATTTTGATGGAAGAGAGCTTGAATGATGATGATGATATCCTGGGTAGTTCATGAATCATTCAAGTTACATCCATTTAAATTATTTCTCTTCACAAAGAAGAAAAAGAGATCACTAAGTTCAGTTCTTTCGAAATCAAGTTTAATATTCAATAATAATCACCATAATCCAGTTAAGAAAGTTAGATTTAAAATCTGGAAACCTTTTTAGAGTTCACGACTTCACGGTCATCTTTAAATTCCATGATCCTATCCCCATTCAAAGAAAGAGGTAAGAAACAAAGGAAATTAAACAGATTTCTCTTTGATATTTAGTGTCTATGGTTGTGAACTTTGGAGTAGGTCTCAGGCCTCAACACCACATTTTTATCTGAACAACTTGCCAGCAAAGAATTATCCCATTACTAGTTTATTACCTGTTGAAGACAGATATTAGTCCATTGTGGTGAAAGTTGTTTCCCATGCATCTAATTGGCCCTTTTAGTTTTGAAACTAATAATTATGGTGGTTAGAAGCGGATCATCACACCTGAAATCACTGTGAAGTACTACATATTTCATTCAAAATGAAGGGATGGTCGGTATCTTTAAAAGGCTTTTTAGACATTAATCCCTCGAATTTGGTTTATTTTGACATAGGTCCCCAAAATTTATTATTTGCTTACACATCAGAGACAGTTAAACATAAGCAGAATCCTTATAACAATTCATTTTTATGATTCAAGGAGCATAAACTGAATCTCTTAAACCTTTACGCAGATAATAAGGTTCCGGTAGGACTATGATTAAATCGATTCAAAGCACAGGTATATATAATTATACAAAACCTACTTCTTAATTTCAACTTCAAAATTTAATAACACAAATCAGCGATATCGCATATTTGAGCTAGAGAGCATTCCAATATTGAGCCAATTTTATTCTGTATCCTTCGAGTGGTGTACCGACACGATCTAAAAAGTGTTCATCAATGTTTCCAATTGTTCCTAATTATCCTCTTTCTTATTAATCCAGGATCATCTTTCATTAAGTTCTGTTACAGATCAAAATCCTGTCTTCGTCCTTTTCTCCACAGTTCTTCTCCAAACCATAATGTCTCTACTTCCTCCATTTTACAAAGACCACCACCATCTTCCTCGAAGATTCAAAAGAAGTATGTTTGCAAGTATCCTCTTCCTACATTATGCAAGTAAATATGCAATCAAATACCTAATTTCATAAGAATTAAAAGCCCATTATTTCAGCAAAAACCTAAATAATCAGAAGAATAGTTTCTGGGACATGGTGAAATGGCAACATTTCTTTTAACGTGGCCCGGTGTATTTTGGAATGCCTGTATTGTGTCCGATACATGTTTGACACTGACAAAAGAACCATTTTTGGAGTCCGTGCTTCCTAAGATTTCCACTTTTGTACTCTCTTTCATTAGATTATGTGGATGATATGCACTCAAAAGTCCTAATCACGTCACGAACGCAGCCAGAATAATTAAACTTCCCAATTTCAGAAGAAACCTAAAAAAATAAGAAAAATTAGGGTTTCATCATATATTCTCTCTCTCTCTCTCTCTCTCTCTCTCTCATTATTCAATGTCCTTAATTTCAGAAGAAGAAAAAATTAATTCACTTAAAACTGGAAGAAACCCTAATTTCAGACGAATTAAAGTTGCTAATTTTGAGCATAAAAAAAAAAAAGGTTAGGGTTTGGGGATGGGGATGGGAGAACTGACTTGTTGGCGCGGGCTTCGACGCCGGAGTTCTTGTTGGAGAAGACGTCGGAGGAGACGATCTTCTTCTTGGCACGGAGGAACTCGGCGGAGGAGTCGGCGGCGGACGAGGAGTCCTTGTCCTTGCGGGCCTGCTGCTGGGTCCGGTAGAGCTGGGCCTTGAGCTCGAGGATGGAGGAGGGGCCCACCCCCTCGATCGCCTTGCGCTTCTTCGGCATCACCACCGACTCCGTCAGCCATCCCAACGACTCGGCTCCCCTCCGCTCCATCCTCCCCCTCCTCTGCTCCTCTTCCTCCGCCATCTCCTTTCTTTCTCTATTTCTTTCTTTTCACTCCGGCTATATCTATATATGTTGTATTGTTGTTGGACTTCTATGGCCTCTTTCTTTCTTTTTTTCTTTCTTTTAATCTGGCTTGCTTGCTGTATATATGTTGGACTTCTATGGCCTGGCCCAACCAGTGTTGTTCTGAAAAGTAAGAATGCTAACTCGGACGGATCGGATCGGACTTGAGATCAATCTGAGCCCAACCCGATAAATCATAAGCCTAGTACGAGCCCAAGTTCGATCCGACCTCGGGTTCAACATATAAAGTCCAAGACCAAGTTCAGAGAATCTGGTTGGGTTGGATCCATCGGATTTTTTGGACTCTATTATAATATTTAAAATAATTTTAAACAAGAGCAATATTAAATATATAATCAAAGAGCAATCAAGACTGAACCGTTACAAAATAAAACTGAGATGAGATTTAGGACAAGGAGTTGAAGAGTTTACGTGGAAAAAAAAATTAGGGTTTAAACTTTTTATTTAAGAATTATGAAACTATATATATATATATATATATATATATATATATATATATATATATATATATATATATATACACGGTTTATTCGAATAGCCCGACACATGAACCCAAGTCAAATCCGATTTTTGATCGATTTTAACCCGAACTCGAGTATCTTCAACTCTAACCCAAACCATTAACGGATTTATCCGGTCGGATTCGGATTTAGCCCGCCCGAGTTGTACTCCTACTTTTGGGATATTTGCGGACATCGAACACACAACGTTTTAGTAAGGATATTTTAATTATTTTCAGAATATAAATAATACCAAACCCAAAGCGCACTTAGTAAGGACATCTCTCTCTTTCTTTTCTTTTTTCAATCGTAGATTAAAAAATGATGGTAATAAGTACAAACGTCCCTAGAGCATTTTTAATTTTTTAATTTTTATTTTTTTAAGGACATATCTCTCTTTCTTTTTTCTTTTTTCAATCGTAGATAAAAAAAAATGAAGATTAAAAAATGATGGTAATAAGTACAAACGTCCCTAGAGCTTTTTTAATTTTTTAATTTTTTATTTTTTTTCAGTTTGAAAGGCCGAAATTTAAGAAAAAACAAAAGGTTAAGAAATTAGTTCAAAACGCTCTAGGTAATGGGGTTTGGTTGGAAAAAAAATTGCAACCAAAGATTAAAAAGACACTACTAAAATAAGGCAAATTAGCGACGACAGGATACGTCGCTAATTAAGGAAAATACGTCGCTAAACGTAATTAGCGACGACTTTAGCGACGAAACATGAAGGTCGCGGAAAAGCTAGTCGCAGATGACAAATTCGTCGCCCTCCGTCGTTGTTTGCGACGTCAGCCCAATGTCGCTGGGTCATCGCAAAATTAGCGATGGAGGGCGACGAATTTGAACGTCGCCAACTTAGCGACGTAGTGCGACTACATAGCGACGTTATTTCTTTTTATGTGATGACATGGCATGCCTGCCACGTCAGCAGTGTAGCGACGTACAGCGACCAAATTAGCGACGTCAACTCTCTGCCACGTCAGCGATTGGGCGACGGATTGCGAAGGATAGCGATGTGACGGCGCTAATTAGCGACGCCTGGATACGTCGCTATACGTCGCAGAACGTCGCTATACGTCGCAGATATTATGAAAAAAAATTTAAAAAAATATGCTTGGTATTTTTGTTATGCTGCACACATCATCACAAAAATACCAAACATATTTTTTTAAAATTTGGGCAGCACCTCCTTTGTATATCAGATCATCGCTTATAACCCAGCGTAGGTATATTTGTCATCCCCGTCGCAGATATCACAAACATACATGTCCAAGTAAATATCATACAGGTACTCAATGAAAATACCAACAAAGTAAATATCACAAACATACATGTCCAACAAACATACATGTCCAACAGAGTCAAATAAGAATGAAAATCAGTGTACCAATGATCAATGGGCCCATAGGGCCAATACATACAAAGATGATAAAAAAATCTAATGGATCACTGAGGACTCCTGCTGCGCATCTGAGATAGCATGTACTCATACTGCTCCTGTGTGAGCTGCACCGTAGGGGCAGTAGGAGGTAGTGCAATGTCTAGAGTCGGCGCCGTCGATGGACCGTGAGGACGTATCTGCTCCAGCTCTCGCAGTCGCTCAGCATGCGCAGCAAGGGTACTCACTATCCTCTGAGTACTCTCCTCAATCGAAGTATGTACCTGAGTGAGTGAGGCAGACATGGTCCTCTGCGATCCCTCCAGCTCGATCTGTCTACGCTCTGTGCGTTGCGTAGACTCGGTGAGCATGTGCAAGCTGCCAGCTGTAGCCTGCTGCAGACTCGTCAGCTCCTGTATACTGCACTCGACCGCATCAAATCGTCCGGTGATCATCGGATCGTCGGATCGTCGCTCTGCGGTATGGTGATCAAAAATCTGCTGCTGCAACTCGCGACGCAGCTCGTCGATCTGACGACCAATATTCTGAGCTCGTGATGACGCCTGCGAAGCTGGAGACTGCGTACTGACAGAGGGGGCCCGGGATGACTTTGAAGCCAAATAGGTGCCGTAGGATCCCGTACCGTAGTACGTACCCTTCTGAAGACCACCAACGGCGGTCATCCAGAGGTCGTCCGGCGATGGAGCTATAGGCGGCTGGAAGGAAGTACCAGCCCCTCCCTCTGCTGGCGCACTAGCAGCAGCAGCCGCCTCCTCTTGTAGTCGAAGAAACTCGGCCTAGAACAATGTTTGCTAACGTCTAAGTGTTTGCTAAAGTCTATATTGATATCTATTTTCCTATTTTCTAAATTATAGTAAATTAATATAAAGAATAGAATATACATATGCCTGCGTCGTCCTCTCGTCAATGAACTCCCCAGCCCTCCGATGGGTGACCAGGAAGACGGTCACCATGTTGGGGTCATCACCCTTTTTTACCTGTTAAAATATATTATCTATTATTAGTATTAAACATTCTATCCAACTATATATAAAAAGATGGTCGTCATAGAAAACGTACCAGACGACAAAAATGCTCCGTCATCGGAATGGAGCCACCACACCACTTACTGGCGCTCGACCGCGCCACCTTGGCCTTGTCAGACCGCTCTTGGTACCTGGCCTCGCCGAATCTAGCCTTCATCGCAGTCCACTGCTCTGGCGTGATCCAACCATGGATCGGCTTTCCAGAGCGATCACGAGACTTCTGGTCGTGGATCGCATCACGGATGAGCTTGCCTGCGACGGCAAAAAATTGGGCCTCGATCTTCGCCGCCCGGTGTGGTGGATAGAAATAGGTCCTCTACAAGAAGTAAAATAGAAATTGGGCCTCGATCTCACCATCCTCTTAGACCGATAGAAGTCTTTAGGTAACTTAGCACCCACCGGCAAGATCTCTATAATCAACTCCAACACTCGATTGTAGCATTCTTACGATATGTTAAAATCTGACTTAATGCTCAACAGTCTTGTAACCACCTCCAACGGTGAATGATCCTCACAACCAGGATACAATGGAGTCCTTGCATTCTCCAGCAACTCTATGAACTTTGCAGCATCGACATTCGGTGCCTCATCAGCTGCATCATGAACGAAACTAGGCTCCACAGCGTCGAAAGCTATGTTCACGCACCCGTCGTCGTATGCATGATTATCTGAAACAAAATTAGGTCCCGCATGCATATACGGCTCAACATAAGGCTCCGGCTCTGATGCTAAAGACACAAGTTCTTTGTGTGCGGTCCACTGATAGTAATTAGGCGTCAAATCCCTCGAGTACAAATGATATGTCACTTCCACTTCTGGATAATATTTCATGTTATGACATTTCACACACGGACACTTAATTTTGGTGCCGTCCATGTACTGAGGGAACACCTTAGCAAACTGCAGGAACTGCTCTACTCCTGCTATGTATTCATCCCGCACACCACACATATCATCAGGACGACGATTGTACATCCATGAACGATTTTGCAAGTAGTAAATCATATCCATTTGGAAATAATTCTGCAAAGATGGACACACATGTTCAGCACAGTAACTAGTCAAACTGGGTGAAGTTGTGTTGACTAAGTCAATATCTTGGACAAATTAGTCAAACTGGATGAAGTTGACTAAGTCTAGGCAATTATCCTTCACTAGACATAGACATGGAAGAAACACCGATATTTGCAGTGTCCGAACTTTCTAGTGTATATTATAGTAGAGAGACATGGTAACCGTGTGTAGGGGTGCAACTCGGGCGGGTTGGGTCGGGCTTGAGGTCAACCCGAGCCCAACCAGATGAATCATAAGCCTAATCCGAGCCCAAGCCCGGCCCGACCTCGGGTTCAACATATGAAGTCCAAGACCAAGCCCGGAGGATCGGGTTGAACTCGGGTTGGGTCGGGTCCATCGGGTAATGTTGACCAACTGTTGACTTTCAGTCAACTGGTCAACTCTGGTTTAGTTTCGGGTCAATTCTAGTCACTTTTAGGCTAAGTTTGACTTTTGGTTAACTTTCGTTGACTTTTGGTCAAAACGGTCAACTGAGGTCAAAACTAGTTTAAGAGCACTAATCCTAACCATTACCAACCAAGACAATCAATTTCTAACAATATCCTAACACCTTAGACTCATATCTTAGCTTCTAGGCAATTACCTTAACTTACCCTATTACCTTACCCTTCATAGATAGGGTAAATCCTAATTATCTTGTGATACCATCTTGGTATCACAAGATACCTCAACCTGTCATGCTCACTCTAGCCCATATCTAACTCTAATATAAAACTTCTAATATAAAATCTTACTAATATATCTTCCATAATTTCCTCACTCTCTAACACAAACCACATCCTATTACCAAACCTTTCCTTAACATATTATCTAACCACTAACATACTCTTCTAACTAAACGCTCAACTCACTAACAACACACACACACAACATGAAGGGGGTTAAGTGACTGTTTTTGATGAAAAGGATGAATGGATGAATGAATGGTGAATGGGTGAATGAATGGTGAATGGGTGAATGAATAAATAAATGGACTGCTATATGTGAAGGATGAATGTATGGATGAATGAATGGATATGGATGAATGGTGAATAGGTGAATGAATGAATGAATGAATGGTGAATGGGTGAATGAATAAATGAATGGTGAATGGGTGAATGAATAAATGAATGGACTGTTATATGTTTAGTCATCGTTTAAGTATTTGAGTTAATTAAATAATTAACTCTCTCACATTCTCATTTCTTTTATGTTTAGTCATCAAACAAATGGAAGGAGATAAGAACTAGGATAAAAGAAAAATGCATATGTAAAATATATATATGTACATACTACATGCATATGCAGTTTTTCAATTTCCTCTCTTTTACTATCCAAACATACCCCTATATAAAGAGAGCACCAGCTCTTATGGAGGGTGAGTAGAAACATTTTCTATCAGCCAGTCCATTCTTTCAACACTCCAGTGGTTATTTCGAAAAGGAGCTGATACAAATAGAATTCCATAAGTTCTATTGACTGTATAACGAGCGTTCACTGAGAACAAATCGACTAGGAGAATGTCGAATCTTAATTTGAGCAATGATGGTTCTGACCAACCCAACATAATGTTAGACTAATCTTTTTAGCAAGCTTTATAGCAGTTTTCACTGCTTACAATTATTTAGCTTTTTTTTTTTGCTTCAACCTATACAGGGCTGGCCTTGGAGTAAGCCGGACAAGCCATCGGACTTGGACATGAACCCGACACATGAACCCGAGCCCAACCCGATTGTTGATCGGGTTCAAATATTTTAACCCAAATTCGAGCCCGAACCTGAGTATCTTCAACCCTAACCCAACCCATTAACGGGTTTATCCGATTGGGTTCGGCCCGCGTGTGTGTGTGTGTGTCCGTGTGTGTCTGTGTATGTGTGTGTGTGTGTGTGTGTGTCCGTGGGAGAGGAGGAGGAGGAGGAGGAGGGAGAGGAGTTAGGTTAGGGTTTACCTGAGGAAGAGGAGGAGGAGCTCGAGGAGGAGGAGCTCGACGGGGGGGGGGGGGGAGGGGGTAGGGTCACCGGTGGGGAGGGAATCGCCGGGGGAGGGGAGGGAGTCGCCAGGGGGGGAAGGGGTCGCCGGGGGGTAAGAGCTCGAGGGAAAATTCTAAAATTTTTGAATGAGGGAAAAAAAGGAAACAGTGTGCCCTAAGTAAAAAGTTAGCGACGTCAAGAGTCGACGTCGCTAAACGTCGCAAACATTTTAATATATGGCGACATATTTTAATAATGTGTCGCTGAACGTCGCTATTTAGCGACGTAATTTATCTCCTGTCGCTGAACGTCGCTATTCAGCTACGTTTTGCGATGTCTATAGAAAGGAGTCGCTATATTCGATATTTAGCGGCGTTATTTTATTCCGTCGCTAAATTACGTCGCTAATAGAGCATATTTTAGTAGTGAGAAGAAGCACGTCCTTACGTCTTGTCTTGTAATTTTTTTAAACGTAATGTATACATCGAAATGTCATAATCTTCACAAGCAATAGAGTTTTGTGTTTGCATGGTCGAATATTTAAAAACAAGCATGTAGACAACATTTCGTGTTTGCATGTTTTTTTTTAACTTGAAAATGCCCATAGTAAAGACGTCTGAAAAATTCCCTTAGCTAAGGTGTTTTGGACTAGAGAATAATTTGTTTTACTTTTTTGCTTTTTTTACCATCTTCAGACCAAAAAGTAAACTAAAAAAAATGCCCTTACGGGTATTTTAGACTAGGTAAGTAGTTTAGTTCCTAAAATGCCTTACTAAGGGAGTTTGTGTTTCTTTATCCTCAAATATCCTAAACTATTATCATTCTACCTAATTTTCTCAAACTTTAATGTTATGGATGAAATTTTATGTTTATTTTATGAAAAAAAAGGAATGATGAGCCATAAGGCTCCAACTTATGCGTCTAGAAAGAGTAAGATGTACTTAATGTTACCCCCGTGTGTGTGTGTATATATATATATATATATATATATATATATATATATATATATATATATATATATATATATATATATATATATATATATATATATATATATATTGCAAGTTCAAGTCACCAAATATATATATAAAATATATATATATATATATATATATATATATATATATATATATATATATATATATATATATATATATATATATATATTTTTTTTTTTTTTTTTATATATATATTTGGTGACTTGAACTTGCAATATATATATATATATATATATATATATATATATATATATATATATATATATATATATATATATATATATATATATATATCCGCGGGGGTCGTGGCCTGTTGGTAGCGACGAGGGTCCCCGGGTGGATGGCCCGGGTTCGAACCCCTCCTTAGGCGCACGCGCCTAAGCTCTAGTAAAAAGGACACCCAAAAAAAAAAAAAAAAAAAAAAAAAAAAAAAAAAAATATATATATATATATATATATATATATATATATATATATATATATATATATATATATATATATATATATATATATATATATATATATATATATATTTGGTGACTTGAACTTGCATTTTCCAGGATGTAAGAAACAAGTCCTACCATCGAGTAAGACAACACCCTTAGAAGTTTATAAAAGCAATCAAAAAATTGAAATTGACTTATTCAAAAAAAAAAAAAAGTTGGAACTACAACCATTTTGAACTTGCTAGTTAGTTCCATGAACTTTTTAACTTTATAACTGCTACCAAAAACCTTGTCACCACCAAATATAATTTTGAATATTTTTGCCTCTCAACAACTTTCAAATCCTCAAATCCTTCTTCTCCTCCTCCTCCTCTAGATATCTCTTACCCTAACCCCTTACATTTGCTACTCCCTCCCCTGACGTTAACGTCTTATGGACCACCCAAATCTTGCATGCCTCTACCAGATTATTAACATCTATTTTTCTGTAGGAAATGATAAGAACAACTTGTATTGATGTAGACAACAATAAATAACTCTTCAATAAGAGTTTACAAAAAAAAATTCCACAATGTAATTTCTGGGAAAGTATGTCAGAGGAAGTCTGATCAGCGTTTGATTTTGTTCCGTCGATGATCCGAATACAAACTCTCCAAAGAGACTATTAGAGTATTCAAACCCTCTTTTGGTCTATGCACTTTGTTCTCATAAACGAAACTAATAGCTTGCGAACAAGTTGTTAGAGAAAAAGAATTGTTGAAATGTTGAAGAAACGGATAGTAGAACTCTCTCTCTCTCTCAAAGACAATAGTCCAACCTCCTCTCTATCCATTCCACTATGTATTATTTGTAGAGTTTTAGGGACATAATATCCCCTATAATTGCCTTAACGGTGAGGTTAAAAGCCTACAACGAAGCTAGAAGTGTCACGACCCGCACCCTAGTGTAAGGGCACGAGAAGTAGGTACGTCCAGCCTACGCCGCAGTATCGGCGGTAGAACGCTGTCCTAGGTCACATGCGTCTAACAGTTTAAGGTACATTATACAGTTATACTCTCCGAATGGAGAAACAATATAAAGTGCAAATCTTAATCACAGCTAAGGAAGATGTACGATAAGATAGATAAGAATATCAACAGAATTCACAGATGAAATACGATAAAAGAGATAATCCAAAGTGTCTAAGATAAACATCTAACAACTCCACAAATCCACATCATCATAAATCTCTAATATAAATATCCAGATGAGATACAACAGAAATAAGATAACTAAACTATGGGAGTGTCGTCAGCAGGTAATGGATCCTGCTGGAGGTCCAAGTCATAGGTGTCCTCTAATGATGCCCCGTAGTAGGTGGTACAATACGCTTCATCATCGTCCTCTGTAATATTTTCAACAGGTCCAGTCAGGACAGGAGCGAGCACAGTACATCTTACGCAGTTCATATCATAACAGGAATATAAAGCATGCAATAAAGTAAGATACATGAATCGCTGAAAGAAAGGACATGAAATAAAGAGATGACTATAATGAAAATATCTACTATAAGTAAAGAACTAACAGTGAACTAGTAATTTAGAGTACAAGATAGACATGTGAACGGCTTGATAATAAACATGAGAGTTTGTACATGGCTACACTACTTTTGAAATATTCACATGACTATTTCTACTTGTAATGCCCATAGTTCGTATTGCGTATTTTAGAATACGTGTACGTATTTTGTCTCGTATTGCATGTCTCCTTGCTTGATTTAATTGGGCATTTCTTTGCTTAGTTCATCTTGGTTCGGTTCGGTTTGTTTGGCTCGGTTCGATTTTGTTGAGAACCCACCTACCTACCACCACCATCACCATTTATTAACCCTCATTCTTTTCTCTCTCCTCATTTATTATTCTTCTTCCCCACCATTACTCCTCACCAACCTGAGAGAGAGAGAGAGAGAGAGCTTAGGCAAGTGCATCTTGCTTCATGGAGGAACCCCATTTTTATTGTTCCATTGTCTTCCTCATGTATTTCTAACCCACTTTAGTACTTAGAAATTTTCATTCTGTGGTTAATTTCTTGTAGATCTAGTTTTGTGGTATTTTCGGTTTCCATGAATTTTGATCTATCAAACTTGCATATTTTTGCTAGTTGATGGTTCCATGATGTAGAGAATTTTATTTTTGTCCAAATTTGACCTACGGGAGTCTGGGTTTGGGTTCCTAATGTTGTTTGGAGGAGCATGGAGGCCATGGTATTTTCTATGAACATGTTCTCTGTGGGAGCCATTAATTGCACTCTTGGCCGTATGGCCTTTTATTATTTTGAATGCATTAGCATCTCACTGCATGTATTTAGCTAAAGCTGGCCGCATGGAAATTCTAGTTGGCCGCATATGGCACTTGGTTAGAGCCGCATGGATTATTTGCATTAGATTCTTAAGCAATTGCATGCATTAAATAATGTATTAGTTGCATGCTTAAAATAAATAGTTGGCTGCATAAGAGCCTGCATGCATTATTTAATGCATTTCTTAGCACCTTAGCATTTAATGCATGGGAATAAAGTTGCTGGACCTTAGCATTTCTTAGCACCTTATATTAATTGTATTATTCAATGCATTTAGCATTTTGCTTACATTGCCAAGCTAACTTGGCCGCATGGGAATTCAAAAGTGAGCCGCATGTAAGCATGCATGTTATATTCAATGCATTATTTAATGCACTGTTAGCATACGTACAGTAGTTTCATGCATGTGTTAGCATTATTTAATGCATATGTATAGCATGCTTGGCCGCATAAGGAAAACATATGCTGGCCGCATGCCATAATGTGCTTGGCCATTAAGCTACTTAATATTGGCCGCATGGCCTTATATACAGTAACCTGGACGCATGGCCTTCCTTTGAATGCAATTGCAAGAATAGGCTTGCATGCACATATTTAAAGCATGCACTTACAACGTAGGCTTGCATGCTTATATACAGTAGTTGGCCACATGGCCATTGTAAGCTGTTGCTTGCATGCATAAAATTTATGGCTGCATATGAGATTCCTGGCCGCATATGGCATAAAAAAATTGTGAGCCGCATAAGGCTAGTTTGTGAGCCGCATAGGCTATTGGCCGAATGGCCATGGCCATTTAATTACCTTGCTGGCATTGCATGCATTCTTGTATGCTTTTATATTACATGCATATGTAAATATGCATGGCCTTTTCTTTACTTATTTTGTATGTATTAGTATTAAATAGCATTAGTAATTAAATAGCATTAGTATTATATATATTAAATAGCATGCATGCATTAGTATTTAGCTTTGCATGTATTAAGCACTGCTTGCTTACATTGGCCGCATGGCCTATTTTGCATACAGTAGCTTAGCCGCATATGGTCTTTAGATAATTTTGGCCGCATGGCCTTAGTAATATTTTGGCCGCATATGGCCCAATCTACTTGCTGGCCGCATATACAATCTAATTGCATGGCCGCTTGCATGCACGTGCATTGACTTTAATTGCTTGTCTTTGATTGCATGCAACTTGCTGGCCGCATATGGCCTAATTTTTCCTGAGCCGCATGAGCCCACGTCCTTGCCCCTGCTAATATTTAATTATCACATGTATGCTTGTGCCACATTAATTTAAGTGTGTTCCATGACATGATGGTGACCCATTGTGGTACACTTTTGACATGACATGATAGTGGCCCGTCGTGGCGCACTCTTGACATTGAACTTGACATGATATAATTGACACGATATAATTGACATGATATATTTTTTGAATTGCTGTTGCGACGGCTAACATGACATGACCTGACAAGAATGAATAACCTGGACACCGTGGACGATTGTGCTTATACAAATAAACTCGTCTTGTTTTGCATCATGTCTAGGACAGGGACCCCTGAGTTCCACGGTCAGGGGTACCTACTGAAACCGACTAAGGCTAATAACTAGAATAATCCAGTAGTCATGAGAGATTTTTCCAGTTACAGGCGATCCCGTTATCCCGGCCACAATTGTTGGACTTGTAGCCTGCCGACGAGTAGGGCACAAGTCTAGACTCACTGATATGTGGAGTAGAATGAGGCATTGCTTAATGAATCCAAGTCGTCTGGATAACCTGGATTAGCTGCAGGGCTTGTGGCTGGAGGAACATCTCACTGCATCTTGCTAGTAACTAGGCCTGTGATAACCTTAGTTAGTTAAAGTATCAAGCCGTACTTAATGCTTGGCCGTGATTGTTGGATGAGGTATAATCTGTCTAGTCTTGTCTTGATCCTGTACAAGAGTGTTACATGACCTGATTTCTTATTTTATCTTGCCGATAAATGGTGGGAGAAACCAAGTTCTGTTCAGGCGAAGGGTTACAACCCCAGTCCTTGTTTGGTTTACGGGTTGTAACCTGGTTATCTGAATAGTCCCATGGTTATCTCATCGTATATCACCTGTCATACTTTTTCTTAATTACTGTCTTTTATTATGTAATTATATTCTTGTGCTAATTGCTGGTTTTAGTTTCTAAGTGAAGCCTCCTTTGTGGCACTTGCTCTTTCTGGGATCTGACCCAGCTGGTTTTGTATGGCCAGATTTCGGAGCAGCTTCCGAAGATCTACCGACTTCCCAGCCAGATGGTGACCACTAGACGGAATCCTGGCAACGAGTGGGTTTATTTTGGCTCTCCCACTCTATTGTAAAAATATTCTTTTGAGGTATTTAGCCGCCGAGCAAGTGTTAGCCCGTGTACATTTTACTTACTGTCTGCCTACGTGCTGTAGCATGATTGACAGATCCTAGGATTGATCATGTATGACTAAACTCTTGCTAGTCCTCACATTTTGTAATGACTAGCTTCATGATCAACCAAATATGTAATGTTTGGGACGCCTTACTATTGTATATTTGGTGATCTTACATCTTATAACATTTACTTACTTGCTTGTGATTGAGACACTAGGCTTGTTATTGACCATAAGAGACTGATGGCTTGTAGTTAAACCCTCATATATCTAGACAGCCGTGACCGTATAGTGAGGTAGATTCCATTTTATTATACGTAGCTGGCTATGTTCGCCCCCGCTCTCCAGTATTCTGGTTCTGGGGCGTGACATGGTTTAAGTGGTGGCCCATGCAGGTCTTATAAATCAAGATATGTGAGGGTTTACCGAATAGATGTCTCAATCAGTACTCGCCCTTGATCTCTGCTTGTATCTTCTGAATCCCTAAAATTCTTGTCCTGATCATATGCTTGTAATCGTTGATCTGTCTTGGTCCTTCCTCATTGTTCCCTATGTCGTCTTCTTCAGCGGCATTGTTCCTGGACCTGCCGATCAGCAAGGTGGAGCACCTCCCGTGGACCAGCAATAACCTGGAGATCAAGCCCAGCATTCAGGAGTAGCCTCTAGGGTCGTGCCTACTGGAGGAGAGCCACCAGTTCAGCCAGTTCAGCCTGCAGAGTCTGATGATGGCACTTTGGTAGGTCTCATCAGGATATTATTAGACCGAGCTCAGCGATTTCAGCAGGGGCTCCATCTCGAGATTTTGTCGGCAGTGGAGCAGTTTGAGCATCAGACTTTTGATGCGGTATTGAGAGCAGCTAGGAGGCATGAGTATACCTCCCGGAGGATCATGGATAGGACCGGAGGTCGGAAGCGATTCCATAGCCAGATGAATCAGTCTTCAGCACCAGCCCTGACAGCCAGGGTCTTGACTATTGGAGCTCCGAGGCGGGTGGCCTCAGTAACGTCGGTTCAGCATTCAGCCCCGATGTAGCCTCAGCAGCAGAAGCAGAAGCATTCTTCTGCAGTAGGATGTTCACACTGCGGGAAGACAGGGCATATGGTATCAGAGTGTCGCAGAGCGCAGGGATTGTGTTTGGCTTGTGGAGCACCGGACCACAAGATAGGGTCCTGTCCGAATAGGGCCATTTCATCATCGGCCCAGACCAGTCCCTCGGTAAGGGGACCAGCACCAGCACCAGTACAACAGCAGTACCAGCCTCCGAGGCCTTTGCCGTCGCAGGCCCAAGTCTTCCAGCAACAGAGACCCCAGCAGTATGCCCTGACCCCAACTCGAATTCAGAACCGGCAGAGAGGTTCCTAGCAGGATATCTTCCCTCTTTCTCTTGCCTTCGAATTCCTTGCTTGCATGATTGATTGTTTGATTGATTGCTTAGTATAGCTTATCCTTGCATCTCTAGCCTCTTGATTAAATTTCGAGGACGGAATTCTTTTAAGGTGGGTAGAGTTGTAATGCCTGTAGTTCGTATTATGTATTTTAGAATACGTGTACGTATTTTGTCTCGTATTGCATGTCTCCTTGCTTAGTTTAATTGGGCATTTCTTTGCTTAGTTCATCTTGGTTCGGTTCGGTTTGTTTGGCTCGGTTCAATTTTGTTGAGAACCCACCTACCTACCACCACTATCACCATTTATTAACCCCCACTCTTTCTCTCTCCTCATTTATTCTTCTTCTTCTTCCCCACCATTACTCCTCACCAAGCTGAGAGAGAGAGAGAGAGAGAGAGAGAGAGAGAGAGAGAGAGAGAGCTTAGGCAAGTGCATCTTGCTTCATGGAGGAACCCTATTTTTATTGTTACATTGTCTTCCTCATGTGTTTTTAACCCACTTTAGTGCTTAGAAATTTTCATTCTGTGGTTAATTTCTTGTAGATCTAGTTTTGTGGTATTTTCAGTTTCCATGAATTTTGATCTATCAAACTTGCATATTTTTGCTAGTTGATGGTTCCATGATGTAGAGAATTTTATTTTTGTCCAAATTTGACCTACGAAAGTCTGGATTTGGGTTCCTAATGTTGTTTGGAGGAACATGGAGGCCATGGTATTTTCCATGGACATGTTCTCTGTGGGAGCCATTAATTGCACTCTTGGCCGCATGGCCTTTTATTATTTTGAATGCATTAGCATCTCACTGCATACATTTAACTAAAGCTGGCCGCAAGGAAATTCTAGTTGGCCGCATATGGCACTTGGTTTGAGTCGCATAGATTATTTATATTAGATTCTTAAGCAATTGCATGTATTAAATAATGTATTAGTTGCATGCTTAAAATAAATAGTTGGCCGCATAAGAGCCTGCATGCATTATTTAATGCATTTCTTAGCACCTTAGCATTTAATGCATGGGAATAAAGTTGTTGGACCTTAGCATTTCTTAGCACCTTATATTAATTGTATTATTCAATGCATTTAGCATCTTGCTTACATTGTCAAGCTAACTTGGCCCCATGGGAATTCAAAAGTGAGCCGCATGTAAGCATGCATGTTATATTCAATGTATTATTTAATGTACTGTTAGCATACGTACAGTAGTTTCATGCATGTGTTAGCATTATTTAATGCATATGTATAGCATGCTTGGCCGCATAAGGAAAACATATGCTGGCCGCATGCCATAATGTGCTTGGCCATTAAGCTACTTAATATTGGCCGCATGGCCTTATATACAGTAACCTGGCCGTATGGCCTTCCTTTGAATGCAATTGCAAGCATAGGCTTGCATGCACATATTTAAAGCATGCACTTACAACGTAGGCTTGCATGCTTATATACAGTAGTTGGCCGCGTGGCCATTGCAAGCTGTTGCTTGCATGCATAAAATTCATGGCCGCATATGGCATAAAAAAATTGTGAGCCGCATAGGCTATTGGCCGAATGGCCATGGCCATTTAATTACCTTGCTGGCATTACATGCATTCTTGCATGCTTTTATATTACATGCATACGTAAATATGCATGGCCTTTTCTTTACTTATTTTGCATGTATTAGTATTAAATAGCATTAGTAATTAAATAGCATTAGTATTATATATATTAAATAGCATGCATGCATTAGTATTTAGCTTTGCATGTATTAAGCACTGCTTGCTTACATTGGCCGCATGGCCTATTTTGCATACAGTAGCTTAGCCGCATATGGTCTTTAGATAATTTTGGTCGCATGGCCTTAGTAATATTTTGGCCGCATATGGCCCAATCCACTTGCTGGCCGCATATGCAATCTAATTGCATAGCCGTTTGCATGCACGTGCATTGACTTTAATTGCTTGTCTTTGATTGCATGCAACTTGCTGGCCGCATATGGCCTAATTTTTCCTGAGCCGCATGAGCCCACGTCCTTGCCCCTGCTAATATTTAATTATCACATGTATGCTTGTGCCACATTAATTTAAGAGTGTTCCCTGACACGATGGTGACCCATTGTGGTGCACTTTTGACATGACATGATAATGGCCCATCATGGCGCACTCCTGACAGTGAACTTGACATGATATAATTAACATGATATATTTCTCAAATTGCTGTTGTGACGGCTAACATGACATGACCTGACAAGAATGAATGACCTGGACACCGTAGACGATTGTGCTTGTATAACTGAACCCGTCTTGTCTCTCATCATGTCTAGGACAGGAACTCCTGAGTACCACGGTCAGGGGTACCTACTGAAACTGACTAAGGCTAATAACTAGAATAATCCAGTAGTCATGAGAGATTTCCCCAGTTACAGGCGATCCCGTTATCCCGACCATAATTGTTGGACTTGTAGCCTGCCGACGAGTAGGGCACAAGTCTAGACTCACTGATATGTGGAGTAGAACGAGACATTGCTTAATAAATCCAAGTCGCCTGGATAACCTGGATTAGCTGCAGGGCTTGTGGCTGGAGGAACATCTCACTGCATCTTGCTAGTAACTAGGCCTGTGATAACCCTAGTTAGTTAAAGTATCAAGCCGTACTTATTGCTTGGCCGTGATTGTTGGATGAGGTATAATCTGTCTAGTCTTGTCTTGATCATGTACAAGATTGTTACATGACCTGATTTCTTATTTTATCTTGCCGATAAATGGTGGGAGAAACCAAGTTCTGTTCAGACGAAGGGTTACAACCCCAGTCCTTGTTTGGTTTACGAGTTGTAACCTGGTTATCTGAATAGTCCCATAGTTATCTCATCGTATATCACCTGTCATGCTTTTCCTTAATTACTGTCTTTTATTATGTAATTATATTCTTGTGCTAATTGCTGGTTTTAGTTTCTAAGTGAAGCCTCCTTTGTGGCACTTGCTCTTTCTGGGATCTGACCAAGCTGGTTTTGTATGGCCAGATTCCGGAGCAGCTTTCGAGGATCTACCGACTTTCCAGCCAGATGGTGACCACTAGACGAAATCCTGGCAACGAGTTGGTTTATTTTGGCTCTCCCACTCTATTGTAAAAATATTCTTTTGAGGCGTTTAGCCGCCGAACAAGTGTTAGCTCGTGTACATTTTACTAACTGTCTGCCTACGGGCTGTAGCATGATTGACAGATCCTAGGGTTGATCATGTATGACTAAACTCTTGCTAGTCCTCATATTTTGTAACGACTAGCTTCATGATCAACCGAATATGTAATGTTTGGGATGCCTTACTATTGTATATTTGGTGATCTTACATCTTGTAACATTTACTTACTTGCTTGTGATTGAGACACTAGGCTTGTTATTGACCATAAGAGACTGATGGCTTGTAGTTAAACCCTCATATATCTAGACAGCCGTGACCGTATAGTCAGGTAGATTCATTTCATTATATGTAGCTGGCTATGTTCGCCCCCGCTCTCCAGTATTCTGGTTCTGGGGCGTGACACTACTCCCCTATCCCCAATCAATACATAAGGATCCGTTCAAGTTATGTTATTATACATGATTCACATGGGGGGCCCATAAATGGGTGCACATGAATGTAAATATGGGGGCTCCGTGAACATGAGAGTACATGAATCACGAGAGTGCACATGAACAGTAAAAGCACAGGAATATATGATAAAAGTGAAACACATATGACATGATGTATCCGATGCTCCCGAGGGGGATAACATCGCAGAAAAAGATCCATATAGTACTAATCCTTGTTACCATCGTGACAGCATCAAGTAAAGTAATCTAGAGCAAGAATATAGTCCTAGCAAGTATGAAACAGTCAGAGAATGTACTCGTCTGATATCCTGAGTATCCGAAGTGAATATACTGTCTGAGAAGAGGTGTCTGACTCCTATTTAGAACAACACAAGTCACAACATGTCCAGAATGGTAATATAGAATATTACAATACATTCTACATGATGTTTGGGTCAATCTAGGCTAAAGTCAACCTTTGGTCATGTAATGCCTGTGGTTCGTATTACGTATTTTGGAATACGTGTTCGTATTTTATCTTGTATTGCGTGATTTCTTGCTTGGCTTGTCTTGGCATTTCATGGCTTGGTTTATTTTGGGTTGGTTCGGCCAGGCTTGGGTTGCCTTGGTTCATCATGAACCAAGGGGAGAACCCCCCTACCTACCACCACCACTACCATTTATTAGCCCACTTCTCTTTCTCTCTCTTCGTTACTCTTCTTCTTCTCCACCATTAACTCCTCACCTACCTGAGGGAGAGAGGGAGAGCTTAGGCAAGTGCCTCTTGCTTCATGGAGGAACTTAAGATTTATTGTTCCATTTTCTTCCTTGCAACATTCTAAGACTCTTTAGTGCTTGGCATTTTCAATTTCCATGGCTAAATTCTTGTAGATCTAAGTTTATTGTATTTTTAGATTTTTTGGATTTTGATCTACTTAATCTTGTTATTATCAAGTTCTGATGGTTCTATGTTGTAAAGTATTTCATTCTGCCCCAATTTGACCTATGAAAGTTCGGATTTGGGCTCTGGATGATGGAATTATGGAGCTTGGAAGCATGGCCTTCATGGTTCCTCTTCTCGGGAAAAATTTGGAGAAGAAGAACAGTACTTGACTTGACCGCATGACTATTTCATGCGGCTAGAGTTCTCCCGAGCCGCATGGATAATCCAGCCGCATGCGCCATTGTTCGGACTCAGCCGCATGACTGGGTGAACTCCTGGCCGCATAGCCCTTCCATTCAGCCGCATGAAACATTGAACCACCGAGCCGCATGGGCTTGAACTTCCTGCCGCATATGGTTCCAGCTGCATAGGCTCCTGTCTTTCTCAGCCGCATATGCCCACTCCCCCGCTAGCTGCATATGCTCCATCTCCCTCCAGCCGCATAAGGCCCAGATATTTCCCAGCCGCATAAGGCCTATTCCCCCTTCAGCCGCATGAGCTTCTATATCCCCCGAGCCGCATGAATTTCATTCCCTTAGCCGCATAAGACCTCCTTTCTCCAGCCGCATGAACCCGATTTCCCCCGCCAGCCGCATGAGCCTTTCCGCTTACAGTCGCACGTGCCGAATTACCCCGAGCCGCATATGCCCGTCCCTTTTTCGGCCGCATGAACTTCTTTCCTGGCCGCATATGCCAGAGCTACCCTTGTATTTTATGATTTAATTATTATTAATTAGGCTCATGTCTTGTGAACCTTAGTGTAAGTTGGGTCTCTTGATGGAATGCTTGTGCTATGATTATTTTGTACATGTATCCCTGAACACGACAGTGACCCGTAGTTGTGCACTCTTAACATGCAACATGACATGATAGTGGCCCGTCGTGGCGCACTCATGACAAATATACCTGACATGATATACCTCGAATTGCTGTTGCGACAGCTAACATGACATGACATGACTTGACAAGTATAAATAACTTGGACACCGTGGGCGATTGTGCTTGAACAAAGGAACTAGTCTGTCTTACATCATGTCTAGGACAGGGATCCCTGAGTACCACGGTCAGGGGTGCCTACCAAATTGACTAAGGCTAATAACTAGAATAATCCAGTAGTCATGAAGAGATTTCCCAGCTACAGGCGATCCCGTTACCTGGGCGTGCTTGGGATCTGTAGCCTGCCGTCGAGTAGGGCACATTTCCAGCATACTGTCATGTGTTGCACCCTCCAAGTCACTTAAGGGTACATGCGTTTCCTGGATGATGTACCCACCTGAATTAAACCCCTAATATTCGACCTGGGTAACCTAGATGGTCTGCAGGGCTTGTGGCTGTGGAATAATCTCGCTGCATCTTGCTAGTAACTAGGCCTGTGATAACCCTAGTTAGTTAAAGTATCAAGCTGTACTCATTGCTTGGCCGTGATTGTTGGATGGGGCATAACCAGTCTAGTCTTATATTGATCCTGTACAAGATTGTTACATGACCTGATTTCTTATATTATCATGCCGATAAATGGTGGGAAACCAAGCTCCATTCAGAAGAAGGATTACAACTCCGGTCCTTGTTTAGTTTATGGATTGTAACCTGGTTATCTGAATAGTTCCATGGTTGTCTCGTCGTATATCATCCTGATTTCTGTATATTTCCAGTTCTTACTACTTTTTTTATATTCTTGTGCTAATTGCTGGTTTTAGTTCCTAAGTGAAGCCTCCTTGTGGCACTTGCTCTTTCTGGGATCTGACCCAGCTGGTTTTGTATGGCCAGATACCGGAGCAGCTCCAGAGGATCTACCGACTTTTCAGCCCGATGGTGACCACCAGGCGTAACCAGGGCAACGAGTAGATTATTTTTGGCTCCCACTTTATTGTAAAAATATTCTTTTGAGGCATTTAGCCGATGAGCACTTGTTTAGCTCGATTGCACCTTTACTTACTGTCTGCCTACGGGCTGTAACATGATTGACAAATCCTAGGGTTGATCATGTATGACTAAACTCTTGCTAGTCCTAACATTTTGTAACGACTAGCTTCATGATCAGCTAAATATG
The DNA here is from genome assembly GCA_029216955.1 of Iris pallida. Taxonomy (NCBI): domain Eukaryota; kingdom Viridiplantae; phylum Streptophyta; class Magnoliopsida; order Asparagales; family Iridaceae; genus Iris; species Iris pallida. Next base: position 25,982,077 of record JANAVB010024400.1, on the reverse strand, counting down.
TAATGTTTGTGATGCCTTACAATTGTATATTTGGTGATCTTACATCTTGTGACATTTACTTACTTGCTTGAGATTGAGACAATAGGCTTGTTCATGACCTTAGGTGACTGATGGCTTGTAGATAAACCCTCATGTATCTAGACAGCCGTGACCATATAGGGAGGTGGGTTGTACTTTAATATACGTAGCTGGCTATGTTCGCCCCCGCTCTCCAGTATTCTGGTTCAGGGGCGTGACATGGTTTAAGTTGTGGCCCATACAGGTCTTATAAATCAAGATATTTGAGGGTTTACCGAATAAATGTCTTAATCATTACTCGCCATTGATCTCTGTTCGTTTCCTTTGAATCCCTAAAATTATTGTCCTGATCACATGTTTGTATCGTTGATCTATCTTGGTCCTTCCTTATTGTTTCTTATGTCATCTTCTTCAGCGGCATAGTACCTGGCCCTGCCGATCAGCAAGGCAGAGCACCTCCCGCGGACCAGCAGCAACCTGGAGATCAAGCCCAGCATTCCGGAGTGGCCTCCAGAGTCGTGCCTACTGAAGGAGAGCCACCAGTACAGCCAGTTCAGCCTGCAGAGCCTGATGATGGCACTTTGGTGGGTCTCATCAGGACCTTAATAGCTTCCCAAGATCGTCGAGGAGATGCCTTGCACCAGGCAGTGACAGATGCTCTGACCAGAGGAGGTCATCAGGGTAACAACGCGGCCAATAGCTTCAAGCGCTTGAACCCTCCATTCTTCGATGGTAGCGAAGATGCTATTGTTGCGGATGCATGGCTTCAGGACACTGAGGTGATTCTAGAAGCAGCCAGGACTCCAGAGAATGAGAAGGTGGCTGTAGTGCGCCTACAGTTATTAGATCTTGCCCGTAGCTGGTGGGCGGTACAGGCCGTTGGATTAGTAGCACCCATTGCTTGGGCAGTATTCAGAGAGAGATTCCAGACCAAGTATTTCAATGTTGTAGCTCGTTACGATCTACAGACGAGGTTCACCAATCTGAAGCATATGGACAGGACGGTCGACGGATATGCGACCGAGTTTTCCAGACTCAGTCGGTTTACTCCCATCTTGGTGGCGACCGAGTTTGATAGAGCCCAGCGGTTCCAGCAAGGGCTCCATCTAGAGATCTTATTGGCAGTGGAGCACTTTGAGCATCAGACTTTTGATGCAGTCTTGAGAGCAGCCAGGAGGCATGAGTATACCTCCCAGGGGATCGTGGATAGGGCCGGAGGTCGGAAGAGATCTCACGGCCAGATGAATCAGTCTTCAGCACCAGCCCCGGCAGCCAGGGCTTTGACTATTGGAGCTCCGAGGCGGGCGGCCTCAGTGACGTCAGTTCAACATTCAGTCTCGACGTACCCTCAACAGCAGAAATAGAAGCCCTCTTCCGCGGTAGGATATTCTTATTGCGGGAAGCCAGGACATGTGGTGGCAGAATGTCACAGGGCGCAAGGATTATGCCTAGCTTGTGGAGCAGCAGATCATAAGGTTGGATCCTGCCCGAATAGAGGTAGTTCATCATCGTCCAACCTTTTTAGTCCTTCGGTGAGAGGGCCGGCACCAGTCCAGCAGCAGCATTATCAGCCTCAGAAGCCCTTGCCGCCTCAGTCCCAGGTATTCCAGCAGCAACACCTCCAGCAATATGTATAAGCCCAAGCCTTGAGTCAGAACAGACAGCGAGGATTTCAGCAGAGGGGACCAGCACCCCGAGGGCATGGTCAGGCTATGGTGATGACCGCAGAGAAAGGATTAGCACCAGGAGAGGTAGTGGCAGGTACTATTCTCGTCAACTCCTTTCCAGCTTCAACTTTATTTGATTCTGGTGCATCGTATTCATTTATGTTTGCACGATTCACGATACGGGTAGGATTGGAGCCCGAGTCATTATCAGTAAGGCTCAATATACTTACTGGTAACGGACTCGTGGGAGTAGATAGAGTATTTTCCTCGTGTCGGATCATAGTTAGCGGTAGAGAATTCCCTGCTAGATTGATAGAGTTCCCGATGGCCGATTATGATGTGGTCTTAGGGATGGATTGGTTGAGGAACCAGTATGCTAGAATAGACTACCACATCGGTAGGGTTGTTTTTAGCATTCCAGGCGAGCCAGAGTTTTCCTTCTCCCGAGGCGAAGTTGAGCCTTCTCCTCCAGTTTTGCGGATGGCAGTAGCAGCAGTGCAGTTACCCCGAATAGTTAAAGAATTTCTAGATATTTTCCCAGAAGAGCTTCCAGGGATACCGCCAGAGCGGGAGATCGAGTTCACCATTGACTTAATTCCCGGGACAGCCCCAGTGTCAGAGAGAGTCTACAGGATGGCACCGTCAGAGCTAGAGATATTGTACAAGATGATTGAAGAACTCAGGACCAAGGGATTCATTCGTGCTAGTGGATCACCTTGGGGAGCCCCGATGCTTCTTGTGAAAAAGAAGGATGGTACGTCCAGGTTATGTGTAGATTATCATACCTTGAACTCAGTGACAATCAAGAACAGATACCCTCTCCCGAGGATAGATGACTTGTTTGATCAACTCAAAGGGACAGCAGTTTTTTCGAAGATTGACTTGCGCTTAGGATATCATCAGATTAGAGTCAGAGAGCAGGACATTCCGAAGACAGCTTTTAGATCAAGGTATAGGCATTGGGAGTTTCTTGTTATGCCATTTGGAGCAACCAATGCGCCGGCTGTATTCATGGACCTCATGAATCGCATCTTCATGCCCTACTTCGATCAGTTTGTGATTATGTTCCTAGACGACATCCTGGTCTACAGCAAGAGTGTGGCGAAGCATGAGCAGCATCTCCGGGTGGTTCTTCAGATTCTCAGAGAGCACCAGTTGTCACTCCCCGTTCCCAGAATGCATATTTTTATACATGTACAACTCACGTGTATTTATTTAATATTTATCATGTATTATCCTGTATTTAAATTCTTTTAAATTTTCATGTTAATTTATTTCCTGTAATTTTATTTCTGTACTTTATTTTCTGCTTTTATTCCCTGCCTTAGTCTTGCTTATTTGGGTTCGGGTTGGCTTTGGTTGGATCCCCTACAACCCGACCCATTGGACCCGGCCCAACTCCCACCTACCATCCCCTTTCTATTTAAAGCTTACATCTCTTTCTCTTTCCTCATAAACTCACATTCTCACCATTACTCCTCTTCTTCTTCTTCTTCATTACTCTCTCCACCTACCAACCGTAGGCAAGTGCAACTTGCTCTCTATGGGAACCCATGTTTTTGTAGTTCACTTATCTTCCTCGCAAGATCCTAAGATAGTTTAGAACTTGGCATTTTTCATTTCGAAGTCTTAATTTTTGTAGATCTAGAAATTAGTTATTTTCGGATTTAGTGGTTTTGATCTATCAAACTTCTTTGTTTGCAAGTTTTGATGGTTCCATGTTATAAAGAATTTTATTCTACCCAATTTTGACCTATGGAAGTTCGGATTTGGGCTCCGGATGATAGAGTTATGCAGCTTGGAAGCTATGGCTTATGGTGTACTTCTTCTCGGAAATTTGGAGAAGAAGCACAGTTCCGAGCCGCATGATAGCACTTGACCGCATGAATATTCATGCGGCAAGTCAGCTTCGAAACCGCATGCACTATCAACTGGACTTGACCGCATAACAGTTCATGTGGCAAGTATTTAGTTCGACCGCATGAGGCTCTTGTACTTCTAGCCGCATGGGGCCCTTCTCCCCGAACCGCATATGCACCCTTGCTCTCAGCCGCATGACTGACTGATCCCGAGCCGCATAGGCATTGATCCCCGGTGCCGCATGAGGACCCGAGCCCTCTCAGCCGCATGACTGACTGATCCCGAGCCGCATAGACCCTGATTCCTTTCAGCCGCATGAAGACCCCTTTCTAATTCGAGCCGCATATGCGCTCACCTCCCCGAGCCGCATGAACTCAAGCACTTGCCAGCCGCATAGGCCCTGATCCCCGAGCCGCATGAGAACCCTAGACCCTGGCCGCATGGACTTCTGAGTTCGGGCCGCATGATCCCGATTTATTCCAGCCGCATACGCCTTTGCATTTTTAGCCGCTGGCGCCCTTGTACTTCCAGCCGCATGCGCCTCCCTCCTTTCCTGGCCGTATATGACTGAACCGTATAACTTTCTTATGGTCCTGTGTGCTATTATTTATCATTAATTGCCCATGTTTCGTAACTCCTTTATTAGATATTTTACGCCCATTTTATATCCTTACGCCTTTTGACATAAACTCAATAAAATCATGATATGATAATATCGTTAATATCAATTGTTATGTGGAATGTGCCTTGTGTCCCGATTGATTTTTGGGATACCATGAGAGTTATAGACTCGACCCCTCCTTTTTATGCTAATTGACTTTCATGCCTTGTCATCATTGATAAAAATGGTTATCTTGACTAAATTGATCATGCGTTCCTAGTTGGAACTAAGAGACTGGCTAGTCGTCTTATTGAATTGAATGAATGAGACACGTTCATGTTATGAACTATTGAAATCGACTGGCTGATCCCGAATATTGACATACATGCACATGCATGCTTCAATCTATTTATTTATTTATTTACTTACTTATTTTCTACAAAAGAAGCATGTGTACTTTATGGTCAAGGCATGATTACCGTGGTTAGATTTGATTGCTGTATTACGTTATGTAAGATCTGCAACCTAACCGCACTGGTATCGTTGTAGAGTTGTGCATATCGTACCCCGTACGAAAGTACTCATTTGAATGACCATGATCCACGGCATGGGATTTCACTCAACGTAGGGACTATTAAGTTAAATAAAATAATGATTGCATGGAGAGAATGGATTCCCGAGTTCTTACATGGCAGCCCCCTTGGGACAAGTAGTACCCGATGGGCCGGCTGGTTCCCACAGATACTATAAATCTGCCACACGGGCAGGGAACAGTACCTGCTTTTATTATTATTGTATATTGTATATTGACGGGCGTCCTGCTAGGACTCGTCTAATTCATGCATGGCGCACATGATTGACTAGATAGACTAGCCTTGCTTGCACATAGTAAGAACTACGGAATCCCTAATTGCATTATTCCAGGATAACTTGGGACTCGCAATAGCAAGCCGTAGGAGTTGATTGGCCGTTCAAGATGATTTGTTTGTGTACTGTACCTACTCTGTTGCCTAACTGGGATGATCAGAATGTCAGGACATGACGGGCCAACTTCTGTCCTTGTTTGGTTGGGAGGTTGGTTTGAAGTGTCGTGATGTGATGTGAATCCTAGTGGAAAGCAGAGATCTATTTATCATATTTTTCATTACTGGTTTTAGTTCTCATGTCGTGCTTCCTTCGGGTACTTGCTATTAGAGGTCTAACCTCTCTGGTTTTGCATGGCCAGATTTAGAGCCGGTCCCCGAGGATCCAGCTTACTTCTACCTCCAAGATGGTCAACACTAGAGGGATGATCGCAGGAGGACTCGAGTGGGTCCCTTACTTCACCGCTCGTTTTGTTATTTACCTTATACTTAGCCGTTTGGCACCGACATGTTAGTCGGATTGTCTTGTACTTACTTTTGCATACTTGTAATTAAGTCAGACTGCAGCTGATAACAATTGTGCACACTTTACTATACCATCTGGCTATGTTTTGTAAAGCCAGATCTCAAGAACATTTTGACTGAGCGTTTGGGACGCCTTACTGCTTCATCTTACATGTTCTTTATTACAGTTTCTTATTTGAATGATTGAGACAATAGATGTGAAGTGACCATAGAAAGACTTTTATCTAGTATGCACCCCCTCGTCTGGTTAGACAGCATTGATCGTATTATACGGTATTCATCTACCCGTAATACGTAGCTGGCTGAGTCATTCCCCCGCTCTCTAGTATTCTGGTTCTGGGGCGTGACACCAGTTGTATGCCAAGTTCAGTAAATACGAGTTCTGGCTCGATCGTATTTCGTACTTGGGTCATATCATCACCAGAGGTGGAGTAGAAGTGGATCCCCAGAAGATCGTGGCTATTGAGTCATGGCCAGTACCTAGCACAGTTGCAGAAGTCCGTAGTTTCCTTGGATTGGCCGGCTACTACCGACGATTTGTTTCAGACTTTGCTCGGATTTCAGCGCCATTGACCCAGTTGACCCGCAAGGATGTGTCGTTTGCTTGGACAACGGACTTCCAGGATTCTTTTGAGAAGTTGAAGCGAGGCTTAATAACGGCACCTATTCTCACGCTTCCAGATGGGACCGGAGGATTCTCAGTGTATTATGATGCTTCAAGCAGAGGCTTAGGATGTGTTCTGATGCCGCATGGGAAGGTAATAGCTTATGTGTCACGACAACTTCGTGATCATGAGAGAAATTACCCAACCCATGACTTAGAGCTGGACGCAGTAGTGTTTACACTTAAGTTGTGGAGGCACTACTTGTACGGAGATAGGGTAGAGATTTTCACCGACCACAAGAGCCTAAAGTATATTTTCACCCAGAAGGATCTTAACATGCGTCAGAGGAGATGGCTAGAGCTACTTGTGGATTATGATGTCAACCTGCAGTATCATCCTGGGAAGGCCAACGTCGTAGCAGATGCATTGAGTAGAAGAGCCGGAGTTTATTTCCTAACAGCGCAACCAGAGCTGTTAGCAGACCTTCAGAAGATGGGTATCGAAGTTGTTTTCCCTTCCAGTGTGGCATTGATGGCCAGTATGCAGGTTCAGTCCACTATAGTCGAGAGGATCCGGATGGCACAGTCATCAGATTCTAAGCTTCAGCGGCTTAGAGCAGAGTGCGAGGCAGGACGAAGACCAGAGTTATGCATTCATGGAGATGGTACACTTAGGCATGGTAATCGTCTTTGTGTACCCGGTGGAGATATCAGACATAAGATCATAGCAGAGGCCCACAGTTCTCAGTATTCCATTCATTCCGGTGGTACGAAGATGTACCGTGATATTCGTTAACACTTTTAGTGGAATGGCATGAAGAGGGAGATAGCCCGGTTTGTCTTTCAGTATTTGGTTTGCCAACAAGTTAAAGCTAAACATCAGAGGCCAGCTGGACTTCTTCAGCCCTTGCCGATTCTAGAATGGAAGTGGGAGCATATAACCATGGATTTCGTGACTGGATTACCTAGATCCCCAGCTGGCCGAGATGCTATTTGGGTTATAGTTGACCGGCTCACGAAGGTGGCTCACTTTCTCCCGTTCAGAGTTGGTCAGTCGACGGCTCAGCTAGCAGAGATGTACCTCAGGCAGATTGTCAGATTGTATGGTGTTCCAGTCAGTATCACCTCGGACCGAGATTCACGATTTACGTTGCACTTTTGGCGTAGCCTGCAAGAGAGTTTGGGAACTCATCTCCAGTTCAGCTCAGCATATCATTCGCAGACTGATGGTCAGTCAGAACGCACGATCCAGACTCTTGAAGATATGTTGCGGTCCTGTACACTCTACTTCGGTGGTTCGTAGGAAGATCACCTGCACCTGGTGGAGTTCTCGTACAACAACAGCTTCCAGGCCAGTATCCAGATGGCACCGTTCGAGGCACTGTATGGTAGGAAGTGCAGATCCCCGCTAGCCTGGGATGATGTTGGAGAGAGGCAGATGCTCGGTCCGGAAATAATTGCTCAGACCGTTGAGGTGGTCAGAAAAGTCAGGGATCATCTTCGAGTTGCCCACGATCGCCAGCATCATTGGGCCGATTCTCATCGGTGTCCCCTTGAATTCTCGGTCGACGACCATGTATTCCTAAGGATTTCGCCTAACCGTGGCGTCATTCGTTTCGGCGCACGGGAAAAGCTTAGTCCTAGGTATATACGGCCATTCGACATTCTGGAGCGAGTAGGTGATGTATCCTATCGTCTCGCTCTCCCGCCGTCGCTACGTGAGGTGCATGACGTGTTCCATGTATCCCAATTGCGACGGTATATCCCGGACCCGAGCCACATCCTGGATCATTCAGAATTGGTTGTTGGCACCAACCATTCGTATGAGGAGAGGCCCGTGTCTATATTAGACCGGAGAGAGAAGATACTCAAGAACAAGACTATCAAGTTAGTCCGAGTTGCTTGGGGTCATCACTCTTTGGGTGAGTCAACGTGGGAGCGTGAGGATGATATCCGATCGCGATATCCCAACCTGTTTGACTCGTGAGGTATAATGTCTTCCTATGCCTCATGCCTTCGATTCCTTGCTTGCATGATTGATTGTTTGATTGATTGCCTAGTTATAGCTTGCTTGTGACTAATATATCTTATCCTTGTCCCTCTAGCCTCTTAATTAAATTCCGAGGACGGAATTCTTTTAAGGTGGGTAGAGTTGTAATGCCTGTGGTTCGTATTACGTATTTTGGAATACGTGTACGTATTTTATCTTGTATTGCATGATTCCTTGATTGGCTTATCTTGGCATTTTATGGCTTGGTTTATTTTGGGTTGGTTCGGCCAGGCTTGGGTTGCCTTGATTCATCATGAACCAAGGGGAGAACCCCCCTACCTACCACCACCACTACCATTTATTAGCCCACTTCCCTTTCTCTCTCTTCATTACTCTTCTTCTTCCCCACCATTAACTCCTCACCTACCTGAGAGAGAGAGGAAGAGCTTAGGCAAGTGCCTCTTGCTTCATGGAGGAACTCAAGATTTATTGTTCCATTTTCTTCCTTTCAACATTCTAAGACTCTTTAGTGCTTGGCATTTTCAATTTCCATGGCTAAATTCTTGTAGATCTAAGTTTATTGTATTTTCGGATTTCTTGGGTTTTGATCTACTTAATCTTCTTATTATCAAGTTCTGATGGTTCCATGTTGTAAAGTATTTCATTCTGCCCCAATTTGACCTATGGAAGTTCGAATTTGGGCTCTGGATGATGGAATTATGGAGCTTGGAAGCATGACCTTCATGGTTTCTCTTCTCGGGAAAAATTTGGAGAAGAAGAATAGTACTTGACTTGACCGCATGACTATTTCATGCGGCTAGAGTTCTCCCGAGCCGCATGGATAATCCAGCCGCATGTACCATTGTTCGGACTCAGCCGCATGACTGGGTGAACTCATGGCCGCATAGCCCTTCTATTCAGCCGCATGAAACGTTGATCCACCGAGCCGCATGGGCTTGAACTTCCTGCCGCATATGGTTCCATCCGCATAGGCTCCTGCCTTTCTCAGCCGCATATGCCCACTCCCCCGCTAGCTGCATATGCTCCATCTCCCTCCAGCCGTATAAGGCCCAGATATTTTCCAGCCGCATAAGGCCTATTCCCCCTTCAGCCGCATGAGCTTCTATATCCCCCGAGCCGTATGGATTTCTTTCCCCTGGCCGCATAAGACCTCCTTTCTCCAGCCGCATGAACTCGATTTCCCTCGCCAGCCGCATGAGCCTTTTCGCTTACAGCCGCACGTGCCGAATCACCACGAGCCGCATATGCCCGTCCCTTTCTCGGCCGCATGAACTTATTTTCTGGCCGCATATGCCAGAGCTACCCTTGTATTTTATGATTTAATTATTATTAATTAGGCTCATGTCTTGTGACCTTTAGTGTAAGTTGGGTCTCTTGATGGAATGCTTGTGCTATAATTATTTTGTACATGTATCCCTGAACACGACAGTGACCCGTAGTGGTGCACTCTTAACATGCAACATGACATGGTAGTGGCCCATCGTGGTGCACTCCTGACAAATATACCTGACATGATATACCTCGAATTGCTGTTTCGACAGCTAACATGACATGACATGACTTGACAAGTATAAATAACCTGGACACCGTAGGCGATTGTGCTTGAACAAAGGAACTAGTCTGTCTTGCATCATGTCTAGGACAGGGATCCCTGAGTACCACGGTCAGGGGTGCCTACCAAATTGACTAAGGCTAATAAGTAGAATAATCCAGTAGTCATGAAGAGATTTCCCAGCTACAGGCGATCCCGTTACCTGGGCGCGCTTAGGATCTGTAGCCTGCCGTCGAGTAGGGCATATTTCCAACACACTGTCATGTGTTGCACCCTCCAAGTCACTTAAGGGTACATACATTTTCTGGACGATGTACCCACCTGAATTAAACCCCTAATATTCGACCTGGGTAACCTGGATGGTCTGCAGGACTTGTGGCTGTGGAATAATCTCGCTGCATCTTGCTAGTAACTAGGCCTGTGATAACCCTAGTTAGTTAAAGTATCAAGCCGTACTCATTGCTTGGCCGTGATTGTTGGATGGGGCATAACCAGTCTAGTCTTGTCTTGATCCTGTACAAGATTGTTACATGACCTGATTTCTTATATTATCATGCCGATAAATGGTGGAAAACCAAGCTCCATTCAGATGAAGGGTTACAACCCCGGTCCTTGTTTGGTTTACGGGTTGTAACCTGGTTATCTGAATAGTTCCATGGTTATCTCGTCGTATATCATCCTGATTTCTATATATTTCCAGTTCTTACTACTTATTTATATTCTTGTGCTAATTGCTGGTTTTAGTTCCTAAGTGAAGCCTCCTTGTGGCACTTGCTCTTTCTGGGATCTGACCCAGCTAGTTTTGTATGGCCAGATACCGGAGCAGCTCCAGAGGATCTACCGACTTTCCAGTCCGATTGTGACCACCAGGCGTAACCAGGGCAACGAATGGGTTATTTTTGGCTCACCCACTTTATTGTAAAAATATTCTGTTGAGGCATTTAGCCGACGAGCACTTCTTTAGCTCGATTGTACCTTTACTTACTGTCTGCCTACGGGCTGTAACATGATTGACAAATCCTAGGGTTGATCATGTATGACTAAACTCTTGCTAGTCCTAACATTTTGTAACGACTAGCTTCATGATCAGCTAAATATGTAATGTTTGGGACGCCTTACAATTGTATATTTGGTGATCTTACATCTTGTAACATTTATTTACTTGCTTGAGATTGAGACAATAGGCTTGTTCATGACCTTAGGTGACTGATGGCTTGTAGATAAACCCTCATGTATCTAGACAGCCGTGACCGTATAGCGAGGTGGGTTGCACTTCAATATACGTAGCTGGCTATGTTCGCCCCCGCTCTCCAATATTCTGGTTCAGGGGCGTGACAGGTCAACTTTAGTCAACTACACTAGTCAAACTAGGTCAAGTCCTAACCCAGACAAGTCTCACTAAGCCTAACCTTGTCTATCCTAGCATTCACACAAATCACAAAGCTACACAAGCTATCAAATATGCACAATTTTATATATACATACATATATACTCAATGTACATATGGCATACACATAGGAAAATCATATAGGGCTATATGCCTATATACATATCCATATTGGCATGCACATATATATTCAATCCACATTTACATATACTAAATATATATAGGCAATCATATACATATTTACATATTATCATGCATGAATATATATATATATACATATACTATATATAGAGAGAGGGATAGAGTGACAGTGGCATGAGTGTTCTCAGTTTTGTGTCAACAGTTTAGATGTGTGTGTGTGTGTGTGTGTGTGTGTGTGTGTGTGTGTGTGTGTAATAGGTTTCTAGGTTTTAGGGATTATGTGTGTGTGTGTAAACATAGATGGAAGAGTGTGTAAATGTGTGTGTAGCAGTGCATAGGGTGTGTGTGTTCCCAGATTTCTATGTAGCAGGTTAGAGTGAATATGTGTGTGTAGACAGCAGTAGGGTCTGTGTGAAATGTGTGTGTATACAATGTGATGTGTTCCCAGATTTGTGTGTGTTCACAGGTTTTAAACTTCACTCAATTATATTTCAAAAACCTTAATTACCAAGCTAAACATGAATCCCAAACAATGTAAACCTTCATCTCAGACATAGTAATATGTTCTAACATTATTAATTTAACATCTAACATCAGTTTAAAACATAATTTAAATCTCAGGAACTAATTAACAGAACATGGTATCAGACAGTTGGGGGAAACACCAAATTTGATTCGAATTTAACATAAATCATCATTTAAATGGTTGGTAACCAATCGTGCACATGTGTACATGTCATACAAGTGATATGGTGTCCACAAACTGGACACAAACGTGTCCAAATGAGTCACACAAACACAGACACAAACTCGCACTGCACAGTCTCGTGCGAGCGTGTCACGGGCTCGTGCGCATGACACACGACACATGACATATCGTGCTCGTGTCTAGGGTTAGGTCTAGTATAGGTCTTCGTGTTAGGCACCCTAATTCGTGTCTAAGTGGTGTCGTGTCTGAGTTACAAAAGCGTATCAGAGGAGAAATCCCGCACGTAACAGTGTAGTTCAAAATCAGTGCACCACGAATTTCGTGTCCAATACGACATGATGAGTCATGAAACTGGGCGAGTGACTTGTCAGTCACTGCCCCGACCTCCATACCAAGTTTGGTGGGTCCACGTAGTCTGTGCAGTGAGCACGACACGTGTGGCAGCAGGACACTCGAGACACTATCTCGTGCTGCATGTCCGTATCAGTTTTTGACATGAAAATGACACAAATATCAACTCAGACAAATGGGGTTGTAATCTACACATATAGGGCTACAATATCATTCAAATACATATCGAAAATATCATAAAATTATTCACTGTGACATTTTATCAAACACCTAGGTACATACACTGATACATGTCCGATACGGACACGAAAATGACACAAAATCCTACAAAATTTTACCTACAGCTAGGGGACTCCTAGATCTATGCAACCATGCAAAGAAATCAAGAAAATGAAGTGGTTTGGATAGTTTACCTATTGAGTGTCAAACTCAAGAAAAAGCTCCAAAAATGAGAATCGTTCTTACAACGCAAAATCCCCAAATTGTTCAAAAGCTGAGATTTCACATCATGAACAGAAAATAGACATGGTTTAGATCCTATTGCAAAAGACTAGGGTTAAAAAGAAAAAGGAATAAATAAAATAGGAAGGATTGAAGGATGGACAAACCTTGCTCTTGCCAAAAATGGATGTGGAGTAAAAAGAGGCAAGGAAGGAATAAGAGACATTAAATAGAGGGGGAAATCCCGAGGGGGCCGGCCACTATTAGGAAGAATTAAGGTTATGGTTGATGACTAATGGGCTTTGGGCTAAGTGCCATGCTAAATGGGTCAATCTATAAGTCAAAAACCCATGCACCTAAAACACTTAATCTCTCTATGAAACTTGGTTCAAAATAAGTCAACTTGGGTCGACTTAAGTTAGACTAGGGTCCCACCATGCTAACCAAGTCACCATAGCTAAAGTCAACATCTAGATTAGTCTCCAAAGTCTCAACTAGCAAAGGTCAAAAATAACAACCATCACTCCAACAATTCAAAATAAATCCAAAATTTTCAAAGTGACTAAAATACCCTCAAGCTAAAATATGGTAGTGACAAATCTACCCTCCTTAAAAGAATTTTGTCCTCGAAATTGAAAGGCGAAACTAAACTGATGAGAAGGATAGACAATCATACCTCAAGGTCCAAAAGATATGGGTATCGTTCGCGCATCTCATCCTCCCGCTCCCAGGTAGACTCTCCTGGAGAATGATGCCCCCATAGCGACGCGAACCAAGGGTATCACCTGGTTTCTCAGTACCTTCTTCCGACGATCCAGAATCTCCACTGGCATCTCTGGATAACTGAGAGTAGGCCCCACCTCAATCTCCAAATGGTCGAGTACATGGCTAGGATCAGCCACATATCGTCTCAACTGTGATATGTGGACTACGTTGTGGATACCCACTAGTGCAGGTAGCAAGTCTAGACTGTATGTCATGTCAACGACTCTTCCGCTGATCACGAAAGGTCTAATGAAGCACGGGCTAAGCTTCCCACCTCCACCAAAACGTATGGTACCACGAGTCGGAGATATCCTCAGAAAAAACAGGTCTCCGACCTAAACACAAACAAGGTCTCAAGTTACAAAATAATCAAACATGATCAAACAAAATACAAACAAACAACCTACTTCTAATCCTATCTCTAAGCTGTACCTCAAACTCCAAAGGCCTCCGGTGGCTATCGGCCTAATGCCGATGTCTGTCCTGCGCCACGCGAAGTCTGTCTCTGATGAACTTCACCTTCTCGGCTGCGTCAACAACCATCTCAGGTCCCAATAAAGCTCGCTCTCCAACATCATCCCAAGATAAGGGTGTACGACATTGTCACTCCCGTTTCCCGTTATACGTATTTTTATATACGTATACGAGATCTCTGACGTTTGTCTGGTGACCCGTAGTTGGACTTGACTTGCTTGCCTAGTCTAGGTTGTTTTTGACTTGATTTGGTCTTGGTTTAGCTTGGTTTGGTTTATTTTGGTTTGGCTTCGTTTGATTGGGCTTTTGGTTCATTATGAGAGAACCCCCCCTTTATAAACCCACCAACCCTTTCTCTCGCTTCATTACTTTCTCACTTTTTATTTACCCCTTCTTCCTCATAACTCTCTCCATCTACCAAGAGGCTTAGGCAAGTGCAACTTGCTTCATGGAGGAACTTTATTTTTGTTGTTCCATTGTCTTCCTCACGAGATTCTAAGACACTTTAGTACTTAGCATTTTCAATTTCCTTGGTTTATTTCTTGTAGATCTAAGCTTGTTATATTTTCGAATTTTTTGGGTTTTGATCTATCAAACCTTATTATTTTTAAGTTTTAATTGTTTCATGTTGTAGAGAAGTTCATTCTACCCTATTTTGACCTATGGAAGTCCAAATTTGGACTTACATTGAAGGTTTTATGGAGCTTGGAAGCTATGGGTTCCATGGCCATCCTTCTCAGATTTTCAGAGATGGATGGGTCCCCATCGACCCAGCCGCATAGATGGTCCCCATCGACCCTGCCGCAAGGATGGGTCCCCATCGACCCTGCCGTATGGATGGGTCCCCATCGATCCAGCCGCATAGATGGTACCCCATCGACCCTGCCGCATGGATGGGTCTCCATCGACCCAGCTGCTTAGATGGCACCCCATCGACCCAGCCGCATAGATGGCACCCCATCGACCCTGCCGCATGGATGGCACCCCATCGACCCTGCCGCATGGATGGGTCCCCATCGACCCCGCCACGTAGATAGCACCCCATCGACCCAGCCGCATGGATGGGTCCCCATCGATCCAACCGCATAGATGGCACCCCATCGACCCAGCTGCATGGATGGGTCCCCATCGACCCAGCCGCATAGATGGCTCCCCATCGACCCTGCTGCATGGATGGGTTCCCATCGACCCCGCCGCATGTGTAGTGCCCCGTCCCGCAAAGTCAATCGGAGGAATCGAAACGCCGACGGCGTTCGGCCTTAGCCTTGCAACGGCTTGCTCGGAGACATCGCTCAGGTGGGGTAGTTTCGGTGAACTCTCCTCATCTTTGCCTTCACATAATAAATCGTGTTTTCAACTTGCACAAGTTAGGCTTGATAATAAAAGCTACGCATCCACATAGCTAAGGGAATAATCCCGATGGTTTGAATCGAGTTAGAACATGGAAAACGTCCCACGGTCGGCTTAGAGTTGGTGCACGGCGTGCTTTGAAAATGACATTCGGTCCTTCGTCCCGTGGCTTGGGAGAAGGAAAGTTGGTCTTCGGTGCAAAAGTTGAGAGTTAGCCTAAGTCATAGGCGTCGCCCGCACAAGTGCTTGCTAAAGCATGCACGGTCCTGTCCCGCAAGGCTTGGCATGGCCTTTGCTCGTCCCTTGGGTTAAGTTGTAGGCTTGAGTGAGTTAGGCAAATGTTATGCCGGTCGACCTAAGTTATTCTACGTGCTGTCCCGCTCATTCTGCGGTTGTCAAGATAAATAGTCCCACGACCCCAAGGCCTGTCATATGAAGTATGACTTGGGCGATAGCGTTGCATAGAACATGTGTTGGTCTAAGGCACGAGCCACGGTTGGTTCAGTGGAAACTTATCCACGGTCGGTCGATCCATAAAGAAACACGATATGTTCAAGTAAAGCGGGTAGGCTATCCGATAGCCGATCCCCGAGTCCAAAAAGAATGTTAAGTCTAAGCGATGGTTAGTCGCCGAGAAGAAATTATATCGGGACTGCGGTTCAGTCGCCGAGGCAACCCTTGTTTGGGCTCTGCGAATGAAGTGTGAAAAGTGGAAAGAGTAAAAGCAAAGGAACTGTGATAATAATGAGACCATGCATTACGTTAAGTCTAGAAGTTAGCGTAGGTGCGTGGTCATGGACAACTTGTCGACAAGGGCGATGGTTCTTCGGATCGGAAACCTTGGGCCAGGGACCGATCCGGCCTAGGAAGAACAAAATTATAGCCGAGCTGGGTATGAAGCAACCGGTATGTCGGGGACTTGCATCGAGGATCGCAACCGGCGG
The DNA here is from genome assembly GCA_029216955.1 of Iris pallida. NCBI lineage: Eukaryota > Viridiplantae > Streptophyta > Magnoliopsida > Asparagales > Iridaceae > Iris > Iris pallida. Next base: position 25,965,813 of record JANAVB010024400.1, on the reverse strand, counting down.
TACAAGGGTCCCGAGTACCAGGCTATGTCCAAGATGGCTAGTTAATGCCAGTGACCTTTCATATAGATGTGTCGGCACGGGCGGCAATCCGCGTGCGTGCCTTTGGATTGAGTTGAGTTAAAAGTGTATGAAATTAGTGAACACAATGTCTGGGCCTAAGATTTGGCTACAGCGAGAAGGCGGCGTGCTTCGGCACAAGATGTGGCGTCGAGTGATAAGTTGATGGCATAGAGTTGCATGAGTTAGGCTTGAGCTATTGCGAGTTAAGTCAAAAAGGGCCGTAGGGCAAGTTGTGTGAAGTTACGTTGAGTTACTGGGCACGGCCCCGAAATATGAGGCACGGCCGCGTTGTCAAAACACAAGTGTATGCGAGACTAAGCAAGGAGGCACTGCCTCGGAGGTATTGAAGCACGAATCGAGTTGTGGCACGACCGAGTCGTTATGTCCCAGAGTTTGGCACGGAAGATAAGTATAAGTCGGTGCATTGACAATGCAAGCACGAGAAAGGTCTAGAGGCAAGGAAATGGAGTCCTTCGTGTAGCTGCGTCTCTGATTATGGCCGTAAGGCAAACACGACTTGATAGGTAACGTTGTCGGCACGAGAAGTGGTCTAGCGACAAAGTATGAGTTAACGTTGACATTACAAGCACGGGATGGTTCTGATACACAAGTTGCGCTAAGGCGCCGGTCCTAAAACTGATCCTAAGGCAAGACTAGAAAGACAATCGAAAGGGATTTAAGCTGCACAAAGTAAATGAACGTGTAGGTTTTGTATGGGTGGGCGAGAAGCTCACTCCACCAGTACAGTGGTACTGACACCCACACAGTGTTTCATGTGCAGGCACAGGTAGAAGCTCGTGGCGCGGAGCTCGCTTGGATGCGTCGAGGCACGGAGTTCCTTGGCGAGTCGAAGCGTGCGGTCGCGTGATCTGAAGACTTATACAGGACGTAATGTATGGACATCGCCTTCCGAAGCTTCCGCTGGAATCAAGTATTGTATCGGGAGAGGAGAGAGAGCAGAGTGACTTGTAAAATGAGAGAAAAGTGAGACTTGAGAGACTTGTAATTGGCCTTGCGCCCACAATGTAATCCTTGAATTCAATATCAATAAAAGAGCTTTCTTTGAAATACTTGTGTTCATGTGTTCTTTAAATTCCGCTGCAATATATTCAATGTCTCTGTACGGGACTTCTGTGCGACGACCCCGTCGTAGCCGCTGCAATCGGCCGTTATGGAACCCGCCTTGCACGAGCACAATCTAGGCTCGTGCGGCATCACGCCTTAGCGAGGACGATCGCTCCTACGGGAGCGGGGCGTGACATAGTGGTATCAGAGCACGGCTTTACATCCTTGGACCGTCGATTGAATTCTTTAACTCCGTTGTTCCGCAAACTTTGAATTGTGCTTCCGCAACGTGTTATCGTTGGTGCGCTCTCTCTCAAATGTCCCTCGGCATGTCCATACAATAAGTCTAAATATTTTTGAAAGCTCGTACAAGCGTTCAATCTAACGCATCGGTAGGCTGTTGCCAAATACGTCGATAGGGCCTTTGTGCCGAACGTTGCAAACTTGACGCGATAGAAAATATGTGCTGCTGTTAACAAGTCGCATGTATGCCTAATTAGTCCAACGTTGACCCTAGCAATTGAGCGTGCAAACTCGGAATGTAGTCCGCACAGGATGGCTATGCACACGGCCTTTTGGCTAAGTTGTGTTTCGCGTCGCGCACCTTGACCCTTGGTGCAAACGAGTTGCGAGCGATATCAAGTATCGTTCGGTCGGGAACGGAGATGCACTTAGAGTGTCTATCGATAGGAACGCTATCGGACTAACGCTTAGGCGTACACGGAAGATTGATTTGGATTTTGAGGAAATAGTACGAACGACTTAGTGCGTCGATACGACGCGATCGACTACGCTAGCGATTCGTCGAACGAATGTGAAGGATGGCTTAGCGAATGACACGAATGTGATTGAGGACTAGATCGTATGGCTTAAATCCGAGTGGTGTATGTGATAGGTTCGGAGAAGAATAAGAATGAGTGTCGATGACTAGTCGAGTGGCTCGAATCTGAGTGGTGTATGGTTCGTCTTGGAAATTGTTCGAGTGAATATTGAGGATTACGAGTATGTCGGCGAGGCGATGCGATCGCGCAAAGCCTTAGAACGCGTCACGCTTAGTTGGTCGTGACTTCGAATGTCCTGAACGAGCATCTCGTTCGGACAACTTGTGAATGAGCAATGCGAGTTAGAAAACCGATTCGGAACGATGAATGAAAATGAATGGTCTTGATCGAGGAAACTTAGAGGATCGTACGTGCGATATCGGATTGATACAACTGAAATGCGACTTAAGTTTTGAATAATGATCTTGAAACGAGCTTGAGGAATAGCGATCGAACTTGATCTTGAATATCGAGGAATGGTGGTATATCCAGTTCGGACAATAGCATCAAGTCGTACGATTCGAAATTGGTTGCGAAGGAAGATCGTCAGGTTACGCATGTCGTCGATGGTATTGAGGCGTATCAAAGATCAATATGCGATAACTCGGGGGTACTCTGACTCGGCAAATGACAATCGTGCAAATGTCATTGTTTCGATGGATGTTATAATCGGGATATTAAAATGTGTCGAAGAAAAGATAGACTTGGCTCGAGGATTTTCTAAGTTGAATGAATGACGATCGAACTATCGAACTTGGCATGGATGAAAAACTGGAATATTTGGATTTGCTTCGTCGACAACCACAACGTTGATGTTCTTGTCTTATGCGAGTGCTACTCAAGCCTCGCACATGCGTCACGCCGATTAGGGCGATCACTCTGCGTGAGCGCTGGTATGGTGATTCATACAGCGGGAGTGGTCGAACTGGTACGGTGCGACAATTTGTGCTTCGATTTGTGGCTTGACACGAAGTTCGACTCGAGATTGAATTGGTGTGCTTGTCGATTGAACTTGAGGATTGAGTAGGTCCAATCCGCGTATCGAGAATGAATGAGTCTAAACTCAAACAAGAGTTACGCCCCGATGAGAATGATTATTCCGCGGGAGCGTTGCGTGGTGATTCATGAACCGCCATGGATAATCGGACTCGCATGAGATTGGGGCGCAACGTATTGTCGAGCGAGACGACCTCGTGATCGAATACATGAATTGGTTAGAATTGGTGAATTGAAGGAATTTGAATATACACAATGCGTGCCATAATACGAATTAGGTGATCGTGCTTGATGTTTAGAAATTTGAGTGACGCGAGCTTGGGTAGAAGACCCCATATGATCGACTCTGGTTTGACCCTAGGATAGGGGTCAGTGTTGGCATTATTGTTGGGGAACTATGATTCCAATCCTGACATTGACTTAGCCTCGAAAAGAAATGGCCTAGCGGTTAGGCGAGACGCCATGTTTCATGAGTTATCAGTCGAAGGATTGATCTTGAGGATTGGCATGGATGGATAGCGTGAATCACGAATGTAGAAAACCCTGCTCACGAGATTCGGCTGACATGCATATATTTCAGGGACGCCTGGGTATGTGCACGATGCGACTCGAGTGAGAATGACAAATTTTCTATCATACGGCTTGGCTGAATGCATGTATTTTAGGGACACTTGGAATGCGTGCACGATCCAGCCAAGTGATGCGGCGAGTTTAAGCAAGGCTTGAAATGTGGGAGTGTGTCGAGATCTTGAAATCGTATTAAAGGAGTGATTGATAATAGTGCGAGCGTGGCTCGGAATCGAAGGAACGCGTAGGCGAAATGTGTACGATTAAGTCTTGGCCATAGAAATGGTAGGATAGCTTGCCTTCAGGAAAGTCTCGAGGACGAGACTTGTTCTGAGTGGTGTATAATGTAGTGCACCGTCCCGCAAAGTCAATCGGAGGAATCGAAACGCCGACGGCGTTCGGCCTTAGCCTTGCAACGGCTTGCTCGGAGACATCGCTCAGGTGGGGTAGTTTCGGTGAACTCTCCTCATCTTTGCCTTCACATAATAAATCGTGTTTTCAACTTGCACAAGTTAGGCTTGATAATAAAAGCTACGCATCCACATAGCTAAGGGAATAATCCCGATGGTTTGAATCGAGTTAGAACATGGAAAACGTCCCACGGTCGGCTTAGAGTTGGTGCACGGCGTGCTTTGAAAATGACATTCGGTCCTTCGTCCCGTGGCTTGGGAGAAGGAAAGTTGGTCTTCGGTGCAAAAGTTGAGAGTTAGCCTAAGTCATAGGCGTCGCCCGCACAAGTGCTTGCTAAAGCATGCACGGTCCTGTCCCGCAAGGCTTGGCATGGCCTTTGCTCGTCCCTTGGGTTAAGTTGTAGGCTTGAGTGAGTTAGGCAAATGTTATGCCGGTCGACCTAAGTTATTCTACGTGCTGTCCCGCTCATTCTGCGGTTGTCAAGATAAATAGTCCCACGACCCCAAGGCCTGTCATATGAAGTATGACTTGGGCGATAGCGTTGCATAGAACATGTGTTGGTCTAAGGCACGAGCCACGGTTGGTTCAGTGGAAACTTATCCACGGTCGGTCGATCCATAAAGAAACACGATATGTTCAAGTAAAGCGGGTAGGCTATGCGATAGCCGATCCCCGAGTCCAAAAAGAATGTTAAGTCTAAGCGATGGTTAGTCGCCGAGAAGAAATTATATCGGGACTGCGGTTCAGTCGCCGAGGCAACCCTTGTTTGGGCTCTGCGAATGAAGTGTGAAAAGTGGAAAGAGTAAAAGCAAAGGAACTGTGATAATAATGAGACCATGCATTACGTTAAGTCTAGAAGTTAGCGTAGGTGCGTGGTCATGGACAACTTGTCGACAAGGGCGATGGTTCTTCGGATCGGAAACCTTGGGCCAGGGACCGATCCGGCCTAGGAAGAACAAAATTATAGCCGAGCTGGGTATGAAGCAACCGGTATGTCGGGGACTTGCATCGAGGATCGCAACCGGCGGTGCAAGGGTCCCGAGTACCAGGCTATGTCCAAGATGGCTAGTTAATGCCAGTGACCTTTCATATAGATGTGTCGGCACGGGCGGCAATCCGCGTGCGTGCCTTTGGATTGAGTTGAGTTAAAAGTGTATGAAATTAGTGAACACAATGTCTGGGCCTAAGATTTGGCTACAGCGAGAAGGCGGCGTGCTTCGGCACAAGATGTGGCGTCGAGTGATAAGTTGATGGCATAGAGTTGCATGAGTTAGGCTTGAGCTATTGCGAGTTAAGTCAAAAAGGGCCGTAGGGCAAGTTGTGTGAAGTTACGTTGAGTTACTGGGCACGGCCCCGAAATATGAGGCACGGCCGCGTTGTCAAAACACAAGTGTATGCGAGACTAAGCAAGGAGGCACTGCCTCGGAGGTATTGAAGCACGAATCGAGTTGTGGCACGACCGAGTCGTTATGTCCCAGAGTTTGGCACGGAAGATAAGTATAAGTCGGTGCATTGACAATGCAAGCACGAGAAAGGTCTAGAGGCAAGGAAATGGAGTCCTTCGTGTAGCTGCGTCTTTGATTATGGCCGTAAGGCAAACACGACTTGATAGGTAACGTTGTCGGCACGAAAAGTGGTCTAGCGACAAAGTATGAGTTAACGTTGACATTACAAGCACGGGATGGTTCTGATACACAAGTTGCGCTAAGGCGCCGGTCCTAAAACTGATCCTAAGGCAAGACTAGAAAGACAATCGAAAGGGATTTAAGCTGCACAAAGTAAATGAACGTGTAGGTTTTGTATGGGTGGGCGAGAAGCTCACTCCACCAGTACAGTGGTACTGACACCCACACAGTGTTTCATGTGCAGGCACAGGTAGAAGCTCGTGGCGCGGAGCTCGCTTGGATGCGTCGAGGCACGGAGTTCCTTGGCGAGTCGAAGCGTGCGGTCGCGTGATCTGAAGACTTATACAGGACGTAATGTATGGACATCGCCTTCCGAAGCTTCCGCTGGAATCAAGTATTGTATCGGGAGAGGAGAGAGAGCAGAGTGACTTGTAAAATGAGAGAAAAGTGAGACCTGAGAGACTTGTAATTGGCCTTGCGCCCACAATGTAATCCTTGAATTCAATATCAATAAAAGAGCTTTCTTTGAAATACTTGTGTTCATGTGTTCTTTAAATTCCGCTGCAATATATTCAATGTCTCTGTACGGGACTTCTGTGCGACGACCCCGTCGTAGCCGCTGCAATCGGCCGTTATGGAACCCGCCTTGCACGAGCACAATCTAGGCTCGTGCGGCATCACGCCTTAGCGAGGACGATCGCTCCTACGGGAGCGGGGCGTGACAGCATGGATGGGTACCCATCCACTGCCGCATGAGACCCCATCCACCCTTGGCCGTATGATGCCTATTTTGGCTATTTTTTGTCCTATTTGGCTGATTTGTGGTCAGAATCTCTTCCAACTTCCAACATAGAAGTTGTAGTTCTTTTCCTTGGCTTCAAGAATATATTACTAGCTATTTTTATGCATATTTCTCTCAATCTTGATAGTGGCCTGTTAAGACGCACTCTTAACAAGTAACAAGTAACATGACACGATAATGGCCTATTAAGGTGCACTCTTGACAAGCAACCGTGATATGATAATTCTTGAATGGTGGTCCGTCGTGACGCACTCTTGACATGATAAGTAATCTTGACAGTGGCCCGTCGTGGCGCACTCTTGACAAGTAATCTTGATAAGTAAGTCTAACATGTAATCTTGAATGCTGTTGCGACGGCTATCTCGACTTGCTAGTAAATTCTCATCATGACACCGTGGGTGATTGTATTGATTGTGCTTGTATAAGCTACCAGTCTTGTCTCGCATCTTGTCTAGGACTTGTATCCCTGGTTACCACGGTCAGGGATTCATATTGAATCGGACTAGGTTAATGACTAGATTGATCAAGTAGTTCATATAGAGAGATATTCTGGCTACATGTAATCCCGTTGTCTGGGCGTCTTCTCTGATGGACTTGCAGCCTGCCGACGAGTAGGGCACATTTCCAACTCACTGTCATGTGGGGCACTTCATGAAACGATTACTATGCACACTGTCATGTGTTGTACTCAAGTCACCTAACAAGTCATGATAACTCTTGGCATGAACCTTGCGTCTGGATAATCTGGATAGTCTGCAGGGCTTGTGGCCGTAGGGATACCTCATTGCATCTTGCTAAGTAACTAGGCTTGTGCTAATCCTAGTTAGTTTAAGTATCAAGCCGTACTCTTTGCTTGGCCGTGAATATTGGATGGAGTCCCATCTTGTCTAGTTTTGCCTTGATCCAGTACATGGCTATCTCAGGACATGCTTGTGTATGCTTTACTTTATCGATAATTGGTTAGAAACTAAGTTCTGTTCAGGTGAAGGGTTACAACCCTGGTCCTTGTTTGGTTTACGGTTTGTAACTTGCTTACCGGAATAGTCCTTTAGTTATCTTATCGTTTATCACCCTGTTTTCATTAACTCATGTCTTTTGTCATTTCATTTATGTCCTTATGTGCTAATATGCTGGTTTTAGTTCTTAAGTGAAGCCTCCCTTGTGGCACTTGCTCTTTCTGGGGTCTGATCCAGCTGATTTTGTATGGCCAGATTTTGGAGCAGCACCCGAGGTTCTACCTACATTCCAGCCATATGGTGACTACTAGAAAAAACCCTGGCAACGAGTGGGTTTTATTTTGCTCTCCCACTCTAGTGTAAATTATTCTTTTGAGACGTTTAGTCGCCGAGCAAGTGTTAGCTCGTATTGAATACTTATATTTCTTGTCTGCCTACGGGCTGTAACATGATTAACAAATCCTAGGGTTGATCATGTATGACTGAAACTCTTGCTAGTCCTTGCATTTTGTACGACTAGCTTCATGATCATCTGTATATGAAATGTATGGGACGCCTTACTATTGAATATCTGATGATCTAACATCTTGTGACTATTATTACTTACTTGAGATTGAGACACTAGGCTTGTTCTTGACCATAAGAGATTGTTGGCTTGTAGAAAAACCCTTATATATCTAGACAGTCGTGACCGTATATGGAGGTGAAATATACTTCTATATACATAGCTGGTTGTGTCTGCCCCCGCTCTCCAGTATTCTGGATCTGGGGCATGACACGGTTTAAGTGGTAGCCCATGCAGGTCTTATAAAATAAGATGTGTGAGGGTTTCACTGAATAGATGTCTCAATCAGCACTCGCCCTTGATCTCTACTCGTATCTTCTAATCTTTTCAAAATCTTGACCTGATCACATGCTTATCTCCCTGATCTATCTTGGTCCTTCCTTATTGTCCCCTATGTTATTATTTTTCAGTGGCATTGTTCCTGGTCCTACCGATCAGCCGGAAGGAGCTCAACCAGTACCTTAGCAGCAACCTGGGGACCAAGCCCAACATTCAGAAGCAGCCTCCCGAGTCATGCCTTTCGGAGATCATGAGCTGCCCGTTCAGCTGGTTCAGCCATTCCAGCCTACAGAGCCTGATAATGAAACCTTGGTAGAACTTATCCGAGAATTACTTGCATCACAGGATCGTCGAGGTGATGCCCTGCACCAGACAGTACAGACAGCCATGGACAGAGTGGATTACCAAGGTAACAGTGTAGCCAACAGTTTCAAGCGCCTGGACCCGCCCTTCTTTGATGGCAGCGAAGACGCTATTGCAGCTGATACGTGGCTCCAGGACATCGAGATTATCTGGATACAGCCAAGACTCCAGAAGGAGAGAAGGTAGCTGTAGTGCGCCTACAGTTATTGGACCTAGCCCGCACCTGGTGGGCGATGTTAGCAGTTGGGTCGGCGATGCCTGTCCCATAGGCGACATTCAGTGACAAGTTTCAGATCAAGTACTTTGATGCAGTGGTTCGACATGATCTGCAGACGAGGTTCACCAATCTCAGACAGATGAGCAGGACGGTCGATGGATATACGGCCGAGTTTTCTAGACTGAGTCGATTTGCTCCCATCTTGGTGGCAACCGAGTTGGATCGAGCGCATCGGTTTCAACATGGACTTCACCTAGAGATTATTCTAGCGTTGGAGCAGTTTGAACATCAGACTTTTGATATTGTCTTGAGGGCAGTCAGGAAGCACGAGTATACCTTACAGAGGATCGTGGACCGAACCGGAAGCAGGAAGAGGTCCCATGGGCAGATGGGTCTGTCCTCAGTGTCACGCCCCGCTCCCGTAAGAGCGATCGTCCTCGCTAAGGCGTGATGCCGCATGAGCCTAGATTGTGCTCGTGCAAGGCGGGTTCTATAACGGTCGATTTCAGCGGCTGCGACGGGGTCATCGCACAGAAGTCCCATGCAGAGACATTGAATCATAGTAACAGAAAATTTAGAACAGACGCAAGTTATTCAAAGAAGCTCTTTATTGATATTGAAACAACGGTTACAATGGGGCACAAGGCTAAGATTACAAGTCTCTCATGCTCACTCATCTCATATTACAAGTCACTCAGCTCTCTCTCATCTCTCAATACATGTCTCGAGCCAGCGGATGCTTCGAAAGGCAACGTCCATACATTAGGTCCTGTATAAGTCTTTACTCCATGCGGTCGCACGCTTCAAATCGTCAAGGAACTCCGTGCCTCGATGCATCCAAGCGAGCTTCGCGCCACGAGCTTCTACCTGTGCCTGTACATAAAAACTATGTGGGTGTCAGTACTCAACTGTACTGGTGGAATGAGCTCCTCGCCAACCCATACAAAACCAACACGTTTGATTTACTTTTGTGCAACACAGTCCCTTCTTATTAATTGTCTTTTTAGTCTTGCCTTAGGATCAGTTTTATGACCGACGCCTTGCCTATTTTGTGTCGTTAGACCATCCCGTGCTTGCAACATTCAACGTTAACCTATCAAGTCGTGTTTGCCTTACGGCTTAAAATCAGAGACGCAACTACGCGATGAGGCTCCATTTCCGTATGACCGTGCTACAAACCCTTTTAGGCCATACCTCGCATGTCGCCGCCTCACGGCCCTTACTACTTTGATCATCAACTGATCCAATCGAGACTTGTGAACTTAGTGTCACTTAACCAACTTGCCTTGCGGCAATTCCTGACTTAAACCCGAGATGACTTAATCCAACTTGTACAACTATATGCCAACATCTTAAGACTCAACGCCATGACTCTTGTCGAAGTACGAGCCTATGTTGATGCCAAATCTTAGGCCCAAATATTCCTTCTGTTCTAACTTGTACACACACCTTCAACTTGACTCCTTGATATAGCACACTCATGACTCGACTCAATCCAAAGGCACACTCGCAAATTGCCGCCCGTGCCGACTCATCTATATGAACATGGTCACTAACACGATAAGCTATTTTGGACCTTCCTTGGTTATGAGGGTACGTTCGTCAAACGAAGCACGACCTCGCCGAATTTCCCCTAATACCCGCTCTACGGCGCACCTCTTGGGTTCGGTCGTACCCCATCCAAGGGTCCCGTAGGCACGTGTTCCTCCTAGGCCAGACCAGTCCCCCGTGGCCACGGGTACCGTCTAAGGAACAAAATCAAATCCTTGTGCACCGGTACACAAGTTGTCCAATGACCATGCAGACTCAACCCACTTCCTCATTTCAGAACCGTTTGATTGTCTTTACTTTCATTGTTTTACTATCTTTTGAGTTCCACATTCAAGACTTCTATCATTTGAGACCCCTCGACGACCCACGGTCGCGAGCATTCTTTCCATGTTACCATATCATTTTATTCAACTCATGAATGCCTATTCGATAGTCCTTTCTCCAAAACTCATTAAATCAACCGTGGTTCATGCCTTAACGCTAAGTCCGTGCATCGTGCCTCAAAACGACTTACGTTCTACGCGACGCTATCGCCCAAGTCATACTTTATATGACGGGCCTTGAGACCGTAAGACTATGTGGTTATATCCAACCGTAGAACTCGTAGGACCGTACTTGCTACCACTCCGATAGTCTTTTTACATAACTGGCCTAACTCAACGTACAACGAATCGACACCGAGGGACCGCCTCGAACTTCTTAACGTGGATAGAAATGCGAGACTCCCAACCGAGGGACCGCCTCGAACTTCTTAACGTGGATAGGAACGCGAGACTCCCAACTAAGGGACCGCTTCGAACTTTTTAACGTGGATAGGAACGCGAGACTCCCAACCGAGGGACCGTCTCATACTTTTTAACGTGGATAGGAACGCGAGACTCCCAACCGAGGGACCGCCTCGAACTTCTTAACGTAGATAGGAACGCGAGACTCCCAACCGAGGGACCGCCTCGAAGTTCTTAACGTGACGAGCCACAAGACCGTAGGAACGAATGGCTATATACAGCCGTAGAACCGCGGGACTGTGCGTACGCTCAACTTGAACAACCAAATTCTTTGGGTACCTGAACTCATGCCATAAGCCATACGATACAATTTAGCTCGTGGGACGGTCAAGGCTACGCCGAGCCTTGCATTCGAGGAAACGTGCATGCTTTATCGAGCATTTACGTGGGCGACGCCTATGACTTAGGCTAACTCTTAAATTTTGTACCGAAGACCAACTTTCCTTCTTCCAAGCCACGGGACGAAGGACCGAGTGTCATTTTCAAAGCACGCCGTGCACCAACTCTAAGCCGACCGTTGGACCTTTCCATATTCTATCTCAATTCGACCTGACGGGATTAATCCCTTTAGCTATGTGGATTCGTCTCTTTTATTATTAAGCCTACTTGTGCAAGTTAAAAACATGCGATTTATTATGTGAAGTCAAAGATGAGGCAAGTTCACCGAAACTACCCTACCTGAGCGATGTTTTCGAGTCGCCGTTACAAGGCTAGGTCCGAACGCCGTCGGCGTTTCGATTCCTCCGTTTAACTGAACGGGACGGGGCACTACACTCAGCACCAGCCCCGGCAGCTAGGGACTTAACTATTGGAGCTCCAAGGAGGACGGCATCAGTCACGTCGGTTCAGCATTCAACACCGACGTACCCTCAGCCGCAGAAGCAGAAGCAGTCTTCCGTAATGGGCTGCACTCAATGTGGGAAGCCAGAACACGTTGTTTCGGAGTGTCACAGAGCACAGGGATTGTGTTTGGCTTGTGGGGCACCGAATCATAAGATAGGGTCCTGTCCGAATAGAGCCAGCTTATCGTCAGCGAACCTAACCAGTCCATCGGTTAGGGCACCAGCACCAGCACCAATACAACAGCAGTACCAGCCTCCGAGGCCATTGCCGCCTCAGGCACAAGTATTCCAACAGCAGAGGCCCCAACAGTATGTCCAGGTCCAAGCCCAGATGCAGAATCGGCAGAGAGGTTTCTAGCAGGATGTCTTTCTTCTGCCTCATGCTTTTAAAATTCCTTGCTTGCATGATTGATTGCATGATTGGTTGCTAGTCATAGATTTCTTGTGCCTTAGTATAGCTTGCCCCGACATCTCTAGCCTCTTGATTAAATTCCGAAGACGAAATTATTTTAAGGTGGATAGAGTTGTCACTCCCGTTTTCCTTTATACGTATTTTCGTATACGTATACGAGATCTCTGACGTTTGTCAGGTGACCCGTAGTTGGACTTTACTTGCTTGCCTAGTCTAGGTTGTTTTTGACTTGGTTTGGTCTTGGTTTAGCTTGGTTTGGTTTATTTTGGTTTGGCTTGGTTTGATTGGGCTTTTGGTTCATTATGAGAGAACCCTCCCCCTTTATAAACCCACCAACCCTTTCTCTCTCTTCATTACTTTCTCACTTTTCATTTACTCCTTCTTCCTCATAACTCTCCCCACCTACCAAGAGGCATAGGCAAGTGCAACTTGCTTCATGGAGGAACTCCATTTTTGTTGTTCCATTGTCTTTCTCACGAGATTCTAAGATACTTTGGTACTTTGCATTTTCAATTTCCATGATTTATTTTTTGTAGATCTAAGCTTGTTGTATTTTCGGATTTCTTTGGTTTTGATCTATCAAACCTTATTATTTTCAAGTTTTGAATGTTCCATGTTGTAGAGAAGTTCATTCTACCCTATTTTGACCTATGAAAGTCCAAATTTGGACTTACATTGAAGGTTTTATGGAACTTGGAAGCTTTGGGTTCCATGGCCATCCTTCTCAGATTTTCAGAGATGGATGGGTCCCCATCGACCCAGCCGCATGGATGGGTCCCATCGACCCTGCAGCATGGATGGGTCCCCATCGACCCAGCCGCATAGATGGCACCCCATCGACCCAGCCGCATAGATGGCACCCCAACGACCCTGCCGCATGGATGGGTCCCTATCGACCCAGCCGCATGGATGGGTCCCCATCGACCCAGCCGCATAGATGGCTTCCCCATCAACCCAGCCGCATAGATGGCACCCCATCGACCCTGCCCCAGCCGCATAGATGGCACCCCATCGACCCAGCCGTATGGATGGGTCCCCATCGACCCAGCTGCATAGATGGCTCCCCATCGACCCAGCCGCATATAGCACCCCATCGACCCTGCCGCATGGATGGGTCTCCATCGACCCAGTCGCATAGATGGCTCCCCATCGACCCTGTCGCATGGATGGGTCCCCATCGACCCCGTTACATGGATGGGTATCCATCCACTGCCGCATGATACCCCATCCACCCTTGGCCGTATAATGCCTATTTTGGCTATTTTCTTGTCCTATTTGGCTGATTTGTGGTCAGAATCTCTCCCAACTTCCAACATAGAAGTTGTAGATCTTTTCTTTGGCTTCAAGAATATGTTACTAGCTATTTTTATACATGTTTCTCTCAATCTTGATAATGGCGTGTTAAGGCGCATTCTTAACAAGTAACAAGTAATATGACACAATAATGGCATGTTAAGGCGCACTCTTGACAAGCAACCTTGACATGATAATTCTTGAATGGTGGTCCGTCGTGACGCACTCTTGACATGATAATTAATCTTGACAGTGGCCCGTCGTGGCACACTCTTGACAAGTAATCTTGATAAGTAAGTCTAACATGTAATCTTGAATGCTGTTACGACGGCTATCTCGACTTGCTAGTAAATTCTCTTCATGACACCGTGGGTGATTGTATTGATTGTGCTTGTATAAGCTACCGGTCTTATCTGGCATCATGTTTAGGACTTGTATCCCTAGTTACCACGGTCAGGGATTCATACTGAATCGGACTAGGTTAATGACTAGATTGATCAAGTAGTTCATATAGAGAGGTATTCCAGCTATAAGCAATCCCGTTGTCTGGGCGCCTTCTCTGATGGACTTATAGCCTGCCGACGAGTAGGGCACATTTCCAACTCACTGTCATGTGGGGCACTTCATGAAACGATTACTATGTACATTGTCATGTGTTGCACTCAAGTCACCTAACAAGTCATGATAACTCTTGGCATGAACCTTGCGTCTGGATAACCTGGATAGTCTGCAGGGCTTGTGGCCGTAGGGATACCTCATTGCATCTTGCTAAGTAACTAGGCTTGTGCTAACCCTAGTTAGTTTAAGTATCAAGCCGTACTCTTTGCTTGGCCGTGAATGTTGGATGAAGTCCCATCTTGTCTAGTCTTGCCTTGATCCAGTACATGGCTATCTCAGGACATGCTTGTGTATGCTTTAGTTTATTGATAATTTGTTAGAGACTAAGTTCAGTTCAGGTGAAGGGTTACAACCCCGGTCCTTATTTGGTTTACGGGTTGTAACTTGGTTACCGGAATAGTCCTTTAGTTATCTTATCGTTTATCACCCTATTTTCTTTAACTCATGTCTTTTGTCATTTCATTTATGTCCTTATGTGCTAATATGCTGATTTTAGTTCTTAAGTGAAGCCTCCCTTGTGGCACTTGCTCTTTCTGGGTCTGACCCAGCTGGTTTTGTATGACCAGATTTCGGAGCAGCACCCGAGGTTCTACCTGCATTCCAGCCAGATTGTGACTACTAGAAGAAACCCTGGCAACGAGTGATTTTTATTTTGCTCTCCCACTCTAGTGTAAATTATTCTTTTGAGGCGTTTAGCCGCCGAGCAAGTATTAGCTCGTGTTGAATACTTATATTTCTTGTCTGCCTACGAGCTGTAACATGATTAACAAATCCTAGGGTTGATCATGTATGACTGAAACTCTTGCTAGTCCTCGTATTTTGTACGACTAGCTTCATGATCATCTGTATATAAAATGTATGGGATGCCTTACTATTGAATATCTGATGGTCTAACATCTTGTGACTATTATTACTTGCTTGAGATTGAGACACTAGGCTTATTCTTGACCATAAGAGACTGTTGGCTTGTAGAAAAATCCTCATACATCTAGACAGTCGTGACCGTATATGGAGGTGGAATACACTTCTATACACGTACCTGGCTGTGTCTGCCTCCGCTCTCCAGTATTCTGGATCTGAGGTGTGACAGACATCTACGCCCGTACAGTGCTTCGAAGGGTGACATCTCAATGCTGGCCTGAAAACTGTTATTGTAAGCAAACTCCACCAAGTGCAGGTGATCCTCCCAGGATCCTCCAAAATCTAAGACGCACGTCCGCAACATATCCTCGAGCGTCTTGATAGTCCTCTTTGACTGTCCGTCCATCTGAGGGTGGTATGCAGTACTAAACTTGAGCTGAGTGCCCAAACTAGTCTGCAGACTCTGCCAGAAATGGGAAGTAAAGCGACTATCTCGATCCGAGACGATGCTGACCGGAACTCCATGAATCCTGACAATTTGTCGCATATATATCTCTGCTAGCCTCTCAGTAGACGTACCCACTTTAAATGGAAAAAGGTTGGCTGATTTGGTCAACCTGTCTACGATGACCCAAATCACGTCTTTTTCTCCTGGTGTACGCGACAATCCAGAAACAAAATTCATCGTGATGTGCTCCCACTTCCACTCTGGAATTGGCAATGGCTGCAACAAACCTCCTGGCCTCTGCCTCTCTGCCTTGATCTGCTAACAGACCAAACATCTGGCTATGAAGCGAGCTACCTCCCGCTTTGTCCCATACCACCTGACGTGCTCCCTCAGATCCCTATATATCTTGTTGGCACCTGGATGTATAGAGTACTGAGATCGGTGGGCCTCCTGCATGACCTGCTCCCTGAGCTCTCCACTGGGCACACACAGCCTGGAACCGTGCCTCAAAGCACCATCCTCTGCAAGAGTAAACTCATCATCCACCAGCCCTGCTCGAACCTGCTCTCGGATACACCGCAGAGCAATATCCTCGAAATGCGTCGACTTGATCCTCTCCATCAAGTTCGACTGAATCTGAAGGCCCCACATCTGCATCTGAACTCCTGGCACAATCACCTCAATCTCCAGGCTCTCTAAATTTGCTAGCAAGTGACGATCCACAGTCAAACACATGGCTGTCGGATACCTACTCAAGGCATCGACAACCATATTGGCCTTCCCTAGGTGATACTGTAGTAAAATGTCGAAGTCCTTCATCAACTCCAACCACCTGCACTGCCTCATGTTGAGCTCCTTCTGTGTAAACCCATACTTCAAGCTCTTATGATCTGTACAGATCTCCACCCGCTCTCCGTATAAGTAGTGTTTCCATAACTTCAATCAAATATAACTGCTGCCAACTCCAAGTCATGGGTAGGGTAGTTCTTCTCATGGGGACGTAACTGCCTGGAAGCATAGGCAATCACCTTCCCATGCTGCTGCAAGACACAACCCAAACCCTTCCCTGAGGCGTCACTATAGATAGTGAACCCGCCTGATCCTGATGGCAATGTCAGAATCGGAGATATCGTCAGCCGCTTCTTCAACTCATCAAAAGTGACCTGACACTCCTCTGACCAAACAAACTCTGCATCCTTTCGGGTCAGCCTAGTCAATGGCTCTGCAATCCGGAAGAAATCCTACACAAACCTCTTATAATAGCCTGTAAATCCCAAGAAGCTCCTGATCTCTGCTACTGAACTCGGTGCCAACCAAGCCTCAACTGCCGTGATCTTCTTCGGGTCAACTGAGATCCCATCTTCAGCCACTACATGACCCAAGAAGTCAACTCTGTCCAAAAAGAACTCACACTTCGAGAGCTTGCCATAAAGCTCCTCCCTCCTGAGTGTCCAGAACCACTCTCAAGTGCTCCTCATGCTCCTCCTCAGTCTTTGAGTAGACTAGGATATCATCGATGAACACCACCACGAACTTGTCCAAGTACTGGTGGAACACCTTGTTCATCAAGTTCATGAATACCGTCGGGGCGTTGGTCAGCCCAAACGGCATAACCAAGAACTCAAACTGACCATACCGCGTCCTGAATGCGGTCTTCGGAATATCCTCCTTCTTCACCTTTACCTGATGATAACCTGACCTCAGATCAATCTTCGAAAAAATCCGAGCCCCGCTCAACTGATCGAAGAGATCGTCGATCCACGGCAGTGGATATCTGTTTGTAGCTCCCCTTCCCAAAAGTTTAGAAATATTCTATTTTTACTTATTTTAATTAAATGGTTATTTTTTAGATTTTATAAATAATTAATTATTATATTATATTGTTATATTAAGCTGTTATGATGTGATTTATAATTTATGCATATATAAATTATATATATGTGTATGTGCATGTATATGTATAAATATATATATATATACTATATATGTATATGTGTATGTAAATACAAATATAAATATAATAGGTGTGAATGTGTATAAATAAATACAAATAATACTATGTATACATATATTTGTATATATAATATTGGTATGTAACATAGTTAGTGATTAAAATAATAAAGTAAATAATAAAAGAAATTGATTGCAGATTTATCTAACTAAATATAAAAAAGAAAAAAAAAGAAACTATGTATTGATAAGAAGCAAAATACAAGAATAAGGGTGCTGGTTACTGAATGATGTTAGTGTCCAACGCCAGCTCAAAGTAACTCTGTATTGTTTTTCCCCTTGCTTTGATCCAAAGGGAATCCAGCCCAGCCGACCAAGTGGGCCCAAGGCCGAGTCCACGAACCCATCCCAGCTGAACATTTACGCATAACTTTCCCAACCCGAGCGGTTTTGTAACCGAACCCCCCCCCCCCCCGGCTTCATATAAGAGAGATCGAGAGGTGTTTTCGAAAAAACCCCTAAACCCTAACACCAACGCCGCGCCACCACCACGTCCCAGCGACCCCCACGCGCGCGCGTGCCGCCGAGGGCCGCCGCCGGCCGGCCGAGTTTGCCGCGAACAGCGCGCGCAACAAGAACAGAAACAACAGCAGCAATGGCAGGCGCCGCGGCCATCTTCGGGACGCCGTATCTCCCTCGTTTCTCCACCGATTTATGTTCCGATTGTTCAGGTACAACTACAACCTAACCACCTTCGTTTCAATTCATTTACCCCGATTTACTTTGCACTGCACGCTTCGTAAGTCAAACCCAAAGTTGCCGAAAAACCTGTCGAAACAGGACACGAAACCAGTCCAAACGACCCTTTTAGAAGGCAGATAGTTGCCAACCCAATTGCAGTTTAGAAAAAACTTTTAAAGGGACTTTTAGACAACATGTAGAGGATTAAAAACCTATAATCGGAACTATTTCTAGCATTCTGTACAATAAGAAATTTCTGTTTGAAGATCCAGAAAAACTACATGAAAACTGATTTCTAAAATTTAGAAAACCATCCACACGACGTGAGTCCCGCCATTCCGGGCAACGTGGTCGCACACCGTAAGCATCGAAAGTTGCGTAACGACTTCATGGTCGTGTGGGCTTTGACGGAATTCAAATTGGTCGCGGGTGCGCGACGAATTTGATGCGTATCCGTCAAAATTTCCCGTATCGACCTCTGTGCAAATTCTCCAATTACTTTGTGCACGCTCGTCAGATCGAGATGAAACTTGTGCCAACAGGACCGTATCGTTTTTTTGGTCCTGTATGCCAAGTTTGGTCCAATTCTGAGACAGTTGAATCGGAACGCCGTTTTGTGGGCCCATGGTCTAATTCAACGGGCGATTTTGTGTACGGCCCGCCGAAATCCAACTTTGGACATACAGTTGGGTTCGTATCGAAAAATCGGACATATTGACATATAGTTTGACGACTTTAGAGATCATTGACTCTGGCACGCTTTTCAGTGCAAAGCGGATCCAACGGCGGATATCGTTTTGCTCGAAATTACTGTTTTGCCCCTGTATCCAGAATTGGACTTAAGGACAGGCAACCCTAGCTAATTTGACTATTCTGAGAACGTTGGTACTGTTTATTTCAGCATCTGTAGACTTCTGCATGTGTTGACTGATTGTGGCTCATTGAGTGGTATAGTATTATTGGTTTCACCAGCTAAGAACCTCAGGCAAGTGCACTTTCTGATTTGCTTCCAATTCTGATAGTTTTGCTCAGTATATATTATACATATGTTCCTTTGCTTGATGACACGATGGACACACGAGTTAGTATCATGGAACCCAATTATTATATTATTGTTTTATCTTACCTTGTGGGTCGTGACTTGTTTGGGTTCATGTATACTGGTCGGGAGGAGAAATATCTTAGTAGACGTATGAACTACCCATTCTATCTTCCGTGTCTTTCATGGAGAATAGCAGCCGCACACTTCACGTACGGGGTGCCGTATTTACCCCTAGCCGTTCACATGTCGAAAATGATATTTCACACCACATAGGTAGTTGTCTTTTATTTTTCTTTTATTCTCCACCGTGTCATGTCATCAGTTTTCTTCTAGTTTTATCTCTCATATGTTATTTTTATGTCTTGTTAATTCTATTGTGTTTTCGTATTGCCGTCGGTTTGTGTACTTGTTCCATTCCTGACTGGAAACCAACATTTTTCAGGTTTAGCCGCGATCACCCTTAGCATTGGGAAGGCTTAGGTATGCCGAGGTCAACCTAGAAGTAGATAGCCATTGTATCATTTTCATAAATTATGAGAACTTGTATTTCCTTTAATTTAAATGTTGTAAATGTTGTAATAAACTTAGAGATGTGAATGAGCAACAAATATTATACTTTGTGATTTTTGAGCATTTATTTCTTGCGGGCTTGACAGCGTTCTACCGCCGACTCTGCGGCGTAGGCTGGCTTGGACACGTCTCGTATCCGAAAAGCGGGTGCGGGTCGTGACACTGTTCTTGATTGTCAAGTTGTTGAGTGCCCTGTAGTCGATACACATCCTGACCGACCCATCATTCTTGGGTACAAAGAGTACCGGTGCACCCCATAGTAAAGAACTCGATCGGATTAAGCCCTTGTCCTGCAACTCATCCACCTGCTTCTTCAATTCCACCAACTCGTTGTTGTTCACTCGATAGACATGCTGGAAAATCGGTTCCGCGCCGGGAACCAAGTCTATCGAGAACTCAACGTCTCTATCCGGTGGTAGTCCTGGCAAATCCTCCGGAAAGACGTCCACGAACTCCGCAATCAAAGGATGTAGAACCGTCTGCTCCTCGACTGAAACTCTGCAGAAAAGTCCGCTGCTCTGCTCCGCCTGCTGTCGGGTGAACTCGAACTCCGACTCTCCTGGCGCTCCGAACAGAACTCTACCTCCACGACAATCTATGCTGGCATGATGCCTGCTCAACCAATCCATACCTAATACAATATCGTAGTTCGGTAGTGGCATTACGAGCAGACTCACCTCCAACTCCCGGTCTCCCAAAATAACACTCCGCCTTCTGCAAACATCACTCACGAGGATAATACCACCCCCGGTCGTGATATTGCAAGTCCTAGGCAATGATTCAGATACAAGGCAGTATCTAACAGCAAATAATACAGACACAAAAATATGGGAAGCCCCGAAATCAAATAAGGCGAAAGCTGGAATGGAGTCGAGAAGAACAGAACCTGCGATCAACTCCCCAATAGCCTCTGCATCCTCGGCCGCCATGGCGAAAGCTCGCCCCTGCTGGCCTCCCCTGGCCTGCTGCTAATGCTGTATGAACCATTGCTGCTGAGTCAGCAGCGGTCCCTTCTGCTATCCCACTGGAGCCTTGGCTCCTGCTCCCTGGGCTGCTCTGCCTGCGAAGAGGGAACAGTCCCTCAGCTGATGCTCCGATGAACTGCAGAGAAGGCACTTTCCCAGCCTCTTCATGCACTCGGTCCACCCATGCCCCGATTTTCTGCAAAAGGTACAACTAGTAGGCTGCTGCCTCGGGGCCTGCTGCTGTTGCCTCGGCTACTGATGCTGAGCTGGCTGAAGTCTCGGCTGCTGGAACTGCTGCGGCTGAAACTGTCTTTGCTGATGTTGCTGCTGAAAGTGAGACCTCTTGGCCTGGCCTCCACTGCTGCTGACACCGAGAGTGTCTCGTCCCCTCTTGAGCCTCAGCTCAAGGTCATCCTCCGCTGCTAGGGCACCCACCAGGATCCCCTCAAAAGTGGTACTGCGGGCACTCTTGGTGTAGGACTTCACCTCCTTGACTTGCCCCTTCATGAACCTCCGAGCCTTCGTCGCCTCAGAAAGTCCCTCAACAAATCTGCCCAGACGGCAGAACTCCCCGGCGTACTCCTCGATAGTCTGACTGCCCTGCACCAAAGCCTCGAACTGCATCTCGAGGGCACCAAGCGTTGCGTCGGGGAAAAACTTCTCCTTGAACAGCTTCTTGAAAGCTGCCCAAGTCTGCCCAACTGTACCAACCCTCGGATCTGTCTGGTACCATGTGCGAGCCAAGTCCTGCATCATACTAGCTGCTGCCTCAATCTGCAGTCTCGCTGGAATCTCTGCTAGCTTGAAGTTCTCCTCCATGTGTTCGATCCACTCGTCGGCATACAGGATGCCCTCTGTGCCCCTGAAGTCTCGTGGGTGCATCTTTCGGAAATCCTGTATGCCCTTCTCTTTCGGCTGATGCTGCTGCTGACCTGCCGGAGGCTGAGCTGTAGCCCTCTCAACTGTCGTCGAGGCCAGATCGATGCCTCGACTTAACTCTGCCGTCTGACGCTGCTGTTGAGCCTGCTGGGCCTCCGTAAACTATTAGAAGAAGGTGAACAGTTGTACTGCGTCGACGGATCCTGAAGGCGGCTGCTGCTACTGAAGCATCTCCGAAATAACTGGGCTCTACCTGTGCACTGGTGGAGGGGCTCCTCCGAAGGTAGCTTAAGCACCCACCCCAGCTGGCATAACTGGTGATGCGGTATCGGAGGCTGGCTGCACAGAACGAGAGATGGCAGACCTCTCAGCAGTGCCTCCGGTCCGGGGCGATGAGATCTAGTCTCGATGACCATCTTGGAGACAGATCAAACAAGAAACAATTTCTGAGAATGAGTCGAAATAGGAAAGAAGGACAATTTATATTCAAGAGAAGACAATAAGCAGTAAATTTAGATAAAATGAATCTGATTAAGAGTTTTTCCTAATGTGATTGAGTACCTTCAAAAAATATCATAATCCTACTACAGGCTGTAGTTACACTCTAGTTCGAATACCACTGCAAATCTAGACCTGCATGGGCCACCACTAAAAATGTGTCACGACCTGCACCCTAGTATAAGGGCACGAGAAGTGGGTACGTCCAGCCTACGCCGCAGTGTTGGCGGTAGAACGCTGTCCTAGGTCACATACATCTAACAGTTTAAGGTACATTACACAATTATACTCTCCAAATGGAGGAACAATATAAAGTACAAATCTCAATCACAGCTAAGGAAGATGTATGATAAGATAGATAAGAATATCAACATAATCCACAGATGAAATACGTTAAAAGAGATAATCCAAAGTCTCTAAGATAAACATCTAACAACTCCACAAATCCACATTATCACAAATCTCTAATACAAATATCCAGATGAGATACAACTGAAATAAGATAACTAAACTATGGGAGTGTCATCAGCAGGTAATGGATCATGCTGGAGGTCCAAGTCACAGGTGTCTTCTAATGCTGCCCCGTAGTAGGTGGTACAACACGCCTCATCCTCGTCCTCTGTAATATTTTCAACAGGTCCAGTCAGGAAAGGAACGAGCACAGTTCATCTCACGTAGTTCATATCATAACAGGAATATAAAGCATGTAATAGAGTAAGATACATGAATCATTGAAAGAAAGAACATAAAATAAAGAGATGACTGTAATGGAAATATATACTATAAGTAAGGAACTAACAGTGAACTAGTGATTTAGAGTACAAGATAGACATGTGAACGGCTTGATAATAAACATGAGAGTTTGTACATGGCTACACTACTTTGGAAATATTCACATGACTATTTCTACTCCCCCATCCCCAATCAATACACAAGGAACCGTTCAAGTTATGTTATTATACATGATTCACATGGGGGTCCATAAATGGGTGCACATGAATGTAAACATGGGGGCTCCGTGAACATAAGAGTACATGAATCACGAGAGTGCACATGAATGGTGAAAGTACATGAATACATGATGAAAGTGAAACGCACATGACATGATGTATCCGATGCTTCTGAGGGAGATAACATCGCAGGAAAAGATCCATATATTACTAATCCGTGTTACCATCATGACAACATCAAGTAAAGTAATCTAGAGCAAGAATATAGTCCTAACAAGTATAAAACGGTCAGAGAATGTACTCGCCTGATATCCTGAGTATCCGAAGTGAATATACTGTCTGAGGAGAGGTGTCTGACTTCTATTTAGAACAACACAAGTCACAACATGTCCAGAATGGTAATATAGAACATTACAATGCATTTTACATGATGTTTGGGTCAATCTAGGCTAAAGTCAACCTTTGGTCAACTCTAGTCAACTACACTAGTCAAACTAGGTCAAGTCCTAACCCAGACAAGTCTCACTAAGACTAACCATGTCTATCCTAGCATTTACACAAATCACAAAGCTACACAAGCTATCAAATATGCACAATTTCATATATACATACATATATACTCAATGTACATATGGCATACACATAGAAAAATCATATAGGGCTATATGCCTATATACATATCCATATTGGCATACACATATATATTCAATCCATATTTACATATACTAAATATATATAGGCAATCATATACATATTTACATATTATCATGCATGAATATATATATATACATATACTATATATATATAGAGAGATAGAGTGACAGTGGCATGAGTGTTCTCAGTTTTGTGTCAACAGTTTAGATGTGTGTGTGTGTGTGTGTGTAATAGGTTTCTAGGTTTTAGGGATTATGTGTGTGTGTGTAAACATGGATGGGAGAGTGTGTAAACCCTCTCTCTCATAAACGAAACTAATAGCTTGCGAACAAGTTGTTAGAGAAAAAGAATTGTTGAAATATTGAGGAAACGGATAGTAGAACTCTCTCTCTCTCTCTCTCAAAGACAATAGTCCAACCTCCTCTCTATCC
This sequence comes from Iris pallida, assembly GCA_029216955.1. Lineage (NCBI taxonomy): Eukaryota > Viridiplantae > Streptophyta > Magnoliopsida > Asparagales > Iridaceae > Iris > Iris pallida. Next base: position 25,941,596 of record JANAVB010024400.1, on the reverse strand, counting down.
ATTCCACTCTGTATTATTTCTAGAGTTTTAGGGACATAATATCCTCTATAATTGCCTTAACGGTGAGGTTAAAAGCCTACAACGAAGCTAGAAGTGTCACGACCCGCACCCTAGTGTAAGGGCACGAGAAGTAGGTACGTCCAGCCTACGCTGCAGTGTCGGCGGTAGAACGCTGTCCTAGGTCACATGCATCTAACAGTTTAAGGTACATTGTACTGTTATACTCTCCGAATGGAGAAACAATATAAAGGGCAAATCTCAATCACAGCTAAGGAAGATGTACGATAAGATAGATAAGAATATCAACAAAATCCACAGATGAAATACGATAAAAGAGAGAATCCAAAGTGTCTAAGATAAACATCTAACAACTCCACAAGTCCACATCATCACAAATCTCTAATACAAATATCCAGATGAGATACAACAAAAATAAAATAACTAAACTATGGGAGTGTCGTCAGCAGGTAATGGATCCTGCTGGAGGTCCAAGTCATAGGTGTCCTCTAATGATACCCCGTAGTAGGTGGTACAACACGCTTCATCCTCGTCCTCTGTAATATTTTCAACAGGTCCAGTCAGGACAGGAGCGAGCACAGTACATCTCACGCAGTTCATATCATAACAGGAATATAAAGCATGCAATAGAGTAAGATACATGAATCACTGAAAGAAAGGACATAAAATAAAGAGATGACTGTAATGGAAATATCTACTATAAGTAAAGAACTAACAGTGAACTAGTAATTTAGAGTACAAGATAGACATGTGAACGGCTTGATAATAAATATGAGAGTTTGTACATGGCTACACTACTTTGGAAATATTCACATGACTATTTCTACTCCTACTTCCCCAATCAATACATAAGGATCCGTTCAAGTTATGTTATTATACATGATTTACATGGGGGCCCATAAATGGGTGCACATGAATGTAAACATGGGGGCTCCGTGAACATGAGAGTACATGAATCACGAGAGTGCACATGAATAGTAAAAGCACAGGAATATATAATAAAAGTGAAACACATATGACATGATCTATCGATGCTCCCGAGGGGGATAACATCGCAGGAAAAGATCCATATAGTACTAATCCGTTTTACCATCGTGACAGCATCAAGTAAAGTAATCTAGAGCAAGAATATAGTCCTAGCCAGTATGAAACGGTCAGAGAATATACTCGCCTGATATCCTGAGTATCCGAAGTAAATATACTGTCTGAGAAGAGGTGTCTGACTCCTATTTAGAACAGCACAAGTCACAACATGTCCAGAATGGTAATATAGAACATTACAATGCATTCTACATGATGTTTGGGTCAATCTAGGCTAAAGTCAACCTTTGGTCAACTTTAGTCAACTACACTAGTCAAACTAGGTCAACTAGGTCAAGTCCTAACCCAGACAAGTCTCACTAAGCCTAACCTTGTTTATCCTAGCATTCACACAAATCACAAAGCTACACAAGCTATCAAATATGCACAATTTCATATATACATACATATATACTCAATGTACATATGGCATATACATAGGAAAATCATATAGGGCTATATGCCTATATACATATCCATATTGGCATACACATATATATTCAATCCACATTTATATATACTAAATATATATAGGCAGTCATATACATATTTACATATTATCATGCATGAATATATATATACATATACTATATATAGAGAGAGATAGAGTGACAGTGGCATGAGTGTTCTCAGTTTTGTGTCAACAGTTTAGATGTGTGTGTGTGTAATATGTTTCTAGGTTTTAGGGATTATGTGTGTGTGTGTGTGTAAACATAGATGGACGAGTGTGTAAATGTGTGTGTAGCAGTGCATAGGGTGTGTGTGTTCCCAGATTTCTATGTAGCAGGTTAGAGTGAATATGTGTGTGTGTAGACAGCAGTAGGGTATGTGTGAAATGTGTGTGTATACAATGTGATGTGTTCCCAGATTTGTGTGTGTTCACAGGTTTTAAACTTCACTCAATTATATTTCGAAAACCTTAATTACCAAGCTAAACATGAAGCCCAAACAATATAAACCTTCATCTCAGACATAGTAATATGTTCTAACATTATTAATTTAACATCTAACATCAGTTTAAAACATAATTTAAATCTCAGAAACTAATTAACAGAACATGGTATCAGACAGTTGGGGGAACACCAAATTTGATTCAAATTTAACATACATCATCAATTAAATGGTTGGTAACCAATCGTGCACATGTGTACATGTCATACAAGTGATATGGTATCCACAAACTGGACACAAATGTGTCCAAATGAGTCACACAAACTCGCACTGCACAGTCTCGTGCGAGCGTGTCACGGGCTCGTGCGCATGACACACGACACGTGACATGTCGTGCTCGTGTCTAGGGTTAGGTCTAGTATAGGTCTTCGTGTTAGGCACCCTGATTCGTGTCTAAGTGGTGTCGTGTCTGAGTTACAAAAGCGTATCAGAGGAGAAATCTCGTACGTAACAGTGTAGTTCAAAACCAGTGCACCATGAATTCCGTGTCCGACACGACACGAGGAGTCGTGAAACTGGGCGAGTGACTTGTCAGTTGTGAGCACCCTGAATTTCGGGTTGATTTTTTTATTTTTATTTATTTTCTGATTGATTTTAATTTCAATAAATATTTTATTCTGTTATTTATCTTTAAGTGTACTTTCCCGTGCCATTGCTATTTGGAGTATCAGGGATGTTCAACTCTGGAAATCTTCTTCATGAGTTTTGGAGTGGACATGATTACCTTCATGATGGTATATAGTGTCCCATCCAAACTTGTTCCCTTGTGCTCTTTTTGCTTCGCAGAACTTCGGGTCGATTTAGACCATTTGATTATTAATTGATTTTCCACTCTTTTTCTTGATCATTTTTAGCACGTTATCGTGACTTTTAATTTGGGAGCGCAAGACCAGTCAGTTTCTTGAAACCAACTCCTCATTGATGATCTACTCGAGACGCTCGTCACCCATGACTTTCGTGTCCCACTCAGACACGTCATTTTGTGCTCCATTTGTCTCGCACAACTTTCCTGACACGTGACCCGATTTTATTTCACTCCACGACGTCACATTCATTTTCCAACTTGATTTGTGGGTCCCCTGTCGACCAAAACCTGTCAGCCCCAATTACGGACATGGCCCACTTTGAGCCTACTATCCGTCCGCCACTTATGTCCCATTTATTGGAATCCCCTTGTGCTACTTATTCACTCATGATTATCAACGTCTAATTTTAATTCGATTTTGCTCAATGTCCGGTTTTGACCCAATCCGGCTCCACCGAGTCCAGTCCAGTTCCATGTTATTCTCCATCGGAATACTCTCATTTTTTTTCGTGTCCAAAAAAATAATATTCAATACCTAGTGTCTATTCCAATTTTGAGTGTAAATTTCCATTGATTAAATCTCTATAGGAATGACCAATTTTTTCCCATTTAATCCTAGCCTTTGGAATCCTCCAAATAAATCCTAACCAATAAATTCCTACCATGACAAACTCCACACTCTCACAACTCACAGCCGGCCCTAACTCCCAAAATTTCTTTTTCTCTCTCTTCTCTCTTTTCATTATTATCTCTCTCTCTCTCTTTCCTAATAATTTTCCTACTACACAACCTCAACAGCAACAAACACAACAACAAGAACAGCTTCTTCAACCCGACACCACCCCCCACACTCGGCCACCCGACCACTCCCCCATGGCCGACCTCTTTGGCCGCGGCTCCGGCCAGTCCCTGGCCTCCACCACCCCGACCAACCTCTCCTCCCTCATCTCCTCCTTCTTCTTCGAACTATCACAGCCATCACCACCACTTTCCTAACCGCCATCACCACCACCTCCTCCGCCAACACCATTCTAGCCCGACCACCACAGTCGCCGTCGTACCACCATGCGCCGCCCCGCGTGCTGCCCCACGCGTCGCCACGTGCCGCTGCACGCATGCAACAGCAGCTGCGGCAGCAAGCATACGCGCGCGCGCGTGCAGGCGGCCACCGCCGGCGCCACCGCCGCCGTGGTCGACGTGGCCGACCCCCACGTGGCCGGGCGCACCCCCGGGACAGGCCCCGTGGCCCTTGCTTCTCTCTCCGACGCGTATCAGAGGCGATCCGTGCGTTTGGCACGGGTTCCCGTCGTGACGAGCCCGAAAACTGAGTTTTGAGAACTTTGGCTCCGGCACGCATTTCCGTGCAAACCGGAATTCCAAGTTCTGGTCAACGGGCCAAATTGAGATCGGGTCAACGGAATCCAATTCTGGAGATACCGTTGGGTTCGTATCGATATTCTGGTTTTGTGGACATATAATTTGTTATATTTTATTGACTTGTTTTCTTGCACGTTTTTCGGTGCAAAACGGCTCCGACCCGGACACCGTTTTGACCCGAAATTACCTTTTTGCCCTTGTGTCCAAATTGGACCGTTGGGTAGGCTATCCTAGCTAATTTGACCATTCTGGACACGTTGGCGATGTTTCTTTCATCGTCCGACAATGTTTGTTGATAATTTCTCTGAATTTAACCTTTTTATAATTAATTAATAATTAATTCATATAATGTTCGTATTTCGGAATTAGTACAACGAAACTGAGATCAGCCAATTCCAGTGATCTCACATCGCTGAAATTGACAAGTTGGACACGTGGGTCACTATAATAAGATTATCAACCTTACATTGATATTCTTATCCCGATTTACGTATCGTAAGTTTCGACGTACGAATAACGAAGTACACTTTATATTTTCAATAATTAGATTAGATTTACCCTGTTTGACCAGAGTTGACCGGTTGACCCAAAGTCAACTGTAAGTCAACGCTTGACCTAGTTGACTAAATTATTGACCGGAGTTGACCTAGAGTTAATTTGACTTAGAAGAACCTAGAATAATGTAGATTGATTATAGAGATTCATTTATTACAACTTGAACACCTTGTAACCTGTGTTGCTTTAAATAGGACTCTGTGGCTTCAGTGGGACCCCCCTATACTTATCAGCTATTCAGGTTATCGAGGCGAGTACATTCTCTGATCATTTCATATCCTGCTTAGAATTATTTCCTGCAGTAGATTACTTTACTTGTACTGTCACGTTGGTCACACGGATTGGTACTATATGGATCCCTTCTTGAGATGTTATCCTTAGGGAGCATCGGGTACTACATGTTCTGTGCGTTTCACTTACATGGCGTATCACTATGCTTCATTGGTTCTTTGATCACTTACGACATATACTCTTATGATCGTAGAGTCTTCTTGGAATCCTTATCACATTTATGGGACTACTATATATCACCTTCGGGGTCTACCACCCTTCGGGGGCTTATCACCTTCGGGGTCTACCACCCTTCGGGGGCTGTTACATAGCATCATATAACATAACCTGGCTGGATCCTTGTGTATTGATTGGGGGTACGGGGGAGTATAAGTGGACATGTGAATAATACACCAGTAGTATCTTATCAGAATCATTCCTTAATGTCTTATCAGAATCATCCCAGGCCATTTACATGTTCATATTGTACTCTGACTCACTAGTCACTGCTAGTTCTCTATGTATAGTAGATATTTCTATTACAGTTCTCTCTCTGTTTACATACTGCTTTCATTCAGTACCTGTATCTTACTTTACTGCATGATTATATTTTCTAACCTGCTATGATCTGTTGAGATGTACTGTACTCGCTCCTGTCCTGACTGGACCTGTTGATAAATTTTACAGATAGCCTGGGATTGCCTGCTAGCCTAGAGGAGACACATTAGAGGTTGTTTAGATGGTATTTCTTCTGTCTGGAGTTGTATTTACTTTGTGGATTACTGTATTTGAGTTTTGATATGTATTTCTAGGTTTTTGTATCTTAGACACTTAGACTTCTATCTCCTGTATCTCTTTTGGATTTCATGTTTATCTATTCTTATCATGCTCTACCTTAGATGTGATTGAGACTGTATCTGCTATGTCACCCCCATTCGGGGAGTATAAACTGCTTAGCATTATATGTTAGATGTTGTGACCTAGGACAGCGTTCTACCGCCGATACTGCGGCGTAGGCTGGGCATCGTTACGTTCTCGTACCCTAACAGTGGGTGCGGGTCGTGACATCAGTCACTGCCCCAACCTCCACACCAAGTTTGGTGGGTCCACGTGGCCTGTGCAGTGAGCACGACTCGTGTGGCAGCAGGACACTCGAGACACTGTCTCGTGCTGCGTGTTCGTATCAGTTTTCGACACGAAAACGACATAAAAATCAACTCAGACAAATGGGGTTGTGATCTACACATATAGGACTACAATATCATTCAAATACATTTCGAAAATATCATAAAATTATTCACTGTGGCATTTTATCAAACACCTAGGTACATACACTGATACATGTTCGATACAGACACGAAAACGACACAAAATCCTACCAAATTTCACCTATAGCTAGGGGACTCCTAGATCTATGCAACTATGCAAAGAAATCAAGAAAATGAAGTGGTTTGGATAGTTTACCTATTGAGTGTCAAACTCAAGAAAAAGCTCCAGAAATGAGAATCCTTCTTGCAACACAAAAGCCCCAAATTGTTCAAAAGCTGAAATTTCACATCATGAACAGAAAATAGACATGGTTTAGATCCTATTGCAAAAGACTAGGGTTAAAAAGGAAAAGGAATGAATAAAATAGGAAGGATTGAAGGATGGACGAACCATGCTGTTGCCAAAAATGGATGTGGAGTAAAAAGAGGCAAGGAAGGAATAAGAGACATTAAATAGAGGGAAAAATCCCTAGGGGCGGCCACTATTAGGAAGAATTAGGGTTAGGGTTGATGACTAATGGACTTTGGGCTAAGTGCCATGCTAAATGGGTCAATCTATAAGTCAAAAACCCATGCACCTAAAACACTTAATCTCTCTATGAAACTTGATTCAAAATAAGTCAACTTGGGTCGACTTAAGTTAGACTAGGGTCCCACCATGCTAACCAAGTCACCATAGCTAAAGTCAACATCTAGGTTAGTCTCCAAAGTCTCAACTAGCAAAGGTCAAAAATAACAACCATCACTCCAACAATTCAAAATTTTCAAAATGACCAAAATACCCTCAAGCTAAAATGTGGTAGTGACAAGAAGCCTTCAAAGTCTAGAGCGGGGTTGGCAGCGAGGCTAGCTAATTAGTACACGAGGCTCAATGGCCTGCAAATCATTTCCATTCCCCACGAAAATTATTGGCCATAATGGGTCATTACTAGTACAGCGACTAAGAATGTGGGCAGCTACTCCTTATATTCCTGCTCACGGAAAGGGAATAGATCAAATGACCCGTAACTTTCATCTGCACATCGAAATTTAGTGTCTCACAACGTTAGATAGTCGTATATCGTGGCTAGGCCTATTTTGGCTAGGCCTATTTGGAACAAAGTTTGGCCCGTGTTGAACTTGGATGAGTCCATTGGTATCCAAATGACCATTTTACCCTTCATGGTTTTGTATGAGCTGATGATGTAACCTGCTGATGGGCTGTCTGAAGATTTTGACTTTTTGAAGTGTAAACAACATCAAACTCACCAGTTTAACCATTTTTCATGAAAAAAACACAAATGGCATACCAGATTCACCAACGACAAGATCGAGCCACTCCTTAACAACTCAACACAACAAGATGAGCCACACTCCTTAACAACTCAACACGACAAAATGAACCAACTATCGTTCAAAATCTTCGTTGCAAAATGTTACCAACTTCCCTGGCAGTTCTATAGATGGGATTGTAGGACCGTTGAGCAACTCTAGAGGGAGGGTGAATAGAGTGTACACGTGTGCAGCGAAAATAATCACCACTTAAAAATTAAGAAGTTATAAACTATTACAAATAAGAGACAGTAAATAAAATGAAGTAAAGTAAGAGATCGGAGAATCAAACTCAGTGACACAGCGATGTATACTAGTCTTTGAAGTACTTTTGTATTTTATTCTGTATTTTTCATTGTGATTTGTTCTTGATGACGATGCAATGTACCATACTTTGAAGTAGTAGGTAGCAGTAGGACGTAGACGAACTTCTCATTTGAAATCTGTTTACCTGTAGCAGTTTGTATATTTTACGTATCGACCCAAGTTAACGTTAATTATCAAAATCAGGTGTGATCATTAACCAATGGACCAACAGGGATCCAGTTTCAACTTATGGTAAACATAATGGTTGTTCAAAAGGACACCGAAGTTGAAGTACATGGAAAACAGATTACAGCTGGAAAGCCAAAGCGTGATTGTCAAGAGCTGTGTACTGATCTACGACACTAAACGTGTTCATATCCAAGCTAGCTTCTCGAAAATATAACATAAACCAAGACAAACAGCCATGCTTCCCCATGTACTGATCTGGAGAATGACTGCTTTGCATAATCCTAGGTCGCTTCTCTTGTCTCTGGAGCAAGGGTCATTGTTATTATCATCAATGACGCTTCCTCCCGGTTGCCATCTCCCATGATTGTAAGATATGGTTCACAATCTCCTCTACACCAACTCCATGCTTCACCTGCATGCAAAAGATAGGGAAGATTCAGAACAGTATTCTAAAATGGAAACGGCAATGAACAGCTAGGTAATGTGGTATTTATTGTTTGAAGATGATATGGAGAGATGGCGAGGATAAGTTAATACAGATCGAAATTAAGGACTGACATGTACTAACACAATAGTTCGACTTGAAAGGAGTGGATGATGCATTTCATGGGCTATGGATCACCCTCTTTGGAGGTTTTCTAGTGGACCTCTCGGTAAGATAACCAACAAACTAAATTAAAAGTATATATTCCTTAAATTTTCTTAGGTCATTCTGTATGTAGTTGTTGAAAATTCTCGTTCGCATTTTCTGCACCTGTATTTCTAGGTATTGATTGACATCAAATTGAAGGATTTAAAGGCATGCCCAAATAAGTTCTGTTTGATTAACAAGTTAAAAAAAATTTAAGGGAGCACAACAAAAAGGATGCCAGAAAAGCATCACTGATGGTCACTTGTGATCCTGCAGATAATCTATTTGACAGAGTCTTGGCAAACAGAAGAGGAAATGCTCGTTAGAAATTAAACAAAAACCTGAGCAAAGACAAAAGGCCCTCCATCTCGCATACGAAGTGCATCACGTTCCATGACATTCAAATCAGCTCCAACAGCTGCTGCTAAGTCTGTCTTGTTTATTACCTATATCAGACATTAGTAGTGCTTGAAAGAGTTAAATTTGAAACAATATAGGGTGGTCATGAACGAATGGGATACAATGAACCATAAATAGAATAATATCTTTTAACATACCAGGAGATCTGCTTGTGTTATACCCGGGCCACCTTTTCTTGGTATTTTATCACCAGCAGAAACATCAATGATGTATATAATATAATCTGCTAACTCTCTGCTAAAGTTAGCAGCTAAATTATCTGCATCAACAAGAACAATGCCACCTTAGTGTTCTGACAAACTGTCTTTTCAGGAATGCAAAGTTGCAGTATTGTATGTCCCAACTTATTTATGTGTTATTTTTTTCAGATTGAATTACTGATGAAACAGAATAAAAGGGAAGAGCATAAAAATTTCAATAGAGCAAATGTGATGGCAGCATCCAAGAAAAATAAGTCCTGCAATAGAGCTGAGGTTGGATTTCTGGAGCTAGCTAACCCAAGGAAAAAGAAAAGAGAGCATTCGTTCAGTTCTTAGGCGACAACAGTTGGGCACCAAAGTTCTCAAATATCAATTGGAAAATAGCAAAAACTTGCAGCAATCAGGACAATGCAAGGTTAATTTTACTACATTGACAACATGCTATACGGATCTCTAATGACAGTACAACTCCGATAGGGAATGACTCTTAAACTGACAATATTATGGCAATATGCTTAAGCGCTAAGGAGGCATGATCTTTCTGGTAAGATCCATGCTTTCCTTGTCATAGTCCAGTAACCTACGGGTTGGCTTCATCATTGTACATGCACACACTACTAACCATTCTACCCCTCCTTTCCTCCTAAAGCAGCATTTGCAATTCTTCATATATTGTTCTTACTAAGCAGTGTCACAGCAATGCAGCACAACCAGATTAGATGATGCATCCAACATGAACACCTTAAAGAATGAGGATATCACCAATCCTATTAGGCTAACCTTAAGGTATTGGATATACACGCAACAAGAGAATAACACTTTTCAGAGACCACCTTATCACCCTAAGAAAATTGATTGAGTTCCTCCTAAGACATCACAAAAATTAAACAATACAACCATTCCTCGTTATAATAGACATTCAAGTCGAACTTGTTAAAATGTAGTGAATTCAAGGTATGGTTGTTATCAAAGATTCAGATTCTTATTCTCCTTGGTGCCACAAGATTGATATAAATGAAAGAACTAGAAAATACTATTTTCAAGAAGTGAGGGGGGACGAAGCCAGAGTGTCATGGCAACTAATCTTGAATTCTCATTGTCTTGGAAGTAAAGATAGAACCAACCTCAGCATGAACAATCAATGCAAAAAAATTGAGCTCCTTATAAGGTTCCCCAGATCAAACCCAACAAGGACCCCCAAGCTTTAGAAGAATCAGAAATATATCACAACAGCTAAAAACCAAAAAAAAAAAAAAAAAAACCTGACTAGGAATTCATGTGTCAGGGAAGAAATGCCTCAACCAAAGGCCCATACAAGTTATAACATTATGTACTCAACTCAGTCTCAAATGACTAAATTGGCATCATCCCCGTCTTTATAGATGATGATATTTCTCCATCTCTCATCCACAAAAAATGATCTGAAATCTAAGAGGTCAAACGACATTAACTACAACTCATTCAGAAGAAATAAGAAAGAAACAGCATGTTGCTAACCCCTAACAACCTAAGGTTGAGATGACAAAAAATCGCACTTCCACATAACATGTCGTCCCATAACTTATCTCTATTTTGCATTCAGGAACAAGAAACGCTATTACTGTTCCAAGCTCCTGTCTTGTAAGTATCCATCTTTGATTCCCAGTTCATGCCCTAAAACAAAACCACTGGACCCACCAGGTAGAAGGTAACCAACCTAATCACTACGTATGACAATGCTAAATGTATGGCATTGGCATTTAATTTACGCACTTATATTAGTCAGGTATTTTTCGTTGTGATAAAAACTACTGAAAGCAACTAAAAAAAATCGAATCATATAATAAAGTTTAACTGATTCAGCTAGGAAGGAAAACAAATATTCAGCATGCAATATCAACCTACGCTTATATATATATATATATATATATATGGGCAGAATTCTCCGTGGCTGTGCGGGTTCGATCCCAAAGGGGAGCGCTAATCACTAATTATTGAGATTTAATATCCCCAGTGCAGGTCCGCGTGGATTCCTGAGGGGGGAGCTAACCCAATAACATAGTGTAGAATTCTGCCCTCAGGAATCCCCCCTCAGGAATTCACTATTGCAATGCCAAGTCTTACTTGTACTTTTATTTTATTTATTATTCTAGATGCCAAACCCCAATAGTGTTGAACAGAAAACAATACAATATATATATATATATATATATATATATATATATATATATATATATATATATATATATATATATAAAATATATATATATATATAGGTGGCCAGAATTCTCCGTGGCTGTGCGGGTTCGATCCCAAAGGGGAGCGCTAATCACTAATTATTGAGATTTAATATCCCCAGTGCAGGTCCGCGTGGATTCCTGAGGGGGGAGCTAACCCAATAACATAGTGTAGAATTCTGCCCTCAGGAATCCCCCCTCAGGAATTCACTATTGCAATGCCAAGTCTTACTTGTACTTTTATTTTATTTATTATTCTAGATGCCAAACCCCAATAGTGTTGAACAGAAAACAATACAAACTTGCTCAAAATCCCTTGAAATCATCATCTCAATTGTAAGAGAGAAATCTCTGACCAAACAATGTTGATACAAGAAATTTCAGATGATTTCTGCCAAATATTTGATCCAGTTTTCAAAGCATTTTAATGACTATCAGCCTTCCAAAAGTCTTCTAACTACATCTACCTAAATATTTACAAAACAATAAGATTGTTTACAGACCTGAAGCTATCTGAAGTATTGATAAGCCCACTTTCACAAAAACAGACTGCTCTTTGTTTTGGTATTAAGCCAACTTCCTCACTTCATGCACAAATAGCTACTGCTCCTGTTATAGTTTTACATCAAAAAAATGGCTCCTATAGCCTCAATTATTCATAGTCAATTATCATTCTTGCGGATAGAACATGGGTGGTTAATTCACAATTCCCATTCAAACACGAATATCAACACATGACAAGGTTACAACGATAGCAATAGTGTTGTTCGAAAGAAGAAACCCAAAAATAGCTTCTTCCTAAAGATGAACAGGATATAGATGCCTGAACTACTGAATCTTGCACTTCTTCAAGTAATTGTGTAAAGCAATTAGATGAATTATTGTTTCTAACTGATAGTTTCTGAGATACTGGGTTGGGTAGCAGCAATTACCTCCTCCAGATTCACAAAGTAGTAGGTCTGCTTTGTACAAGTTAGACAGCTCTTCAAGGGGGCCAAGATTTATACTTATATCTTCACGTATAGCAGCATGCGGGCAGCCTCCTGTTTCAACAGCACGGATTCTTTCCTCAGGAAGTGCTCCATTCTTCACTAGGAACTCCCCATCCTCTCTAGTGAATATATCATTTGTTACCTGGAGCAGAAATGAATAGCTTCAAGAAAAAAGCCCAACATCATAGATGCATCAATGTACGTATGTATTTACTAAACACAGAGTGGAGGCCTTCACAAGCGATTAAACAAAATAAAATAAATAAAGCATCTGGGTATGTAAAATAGAGCTTATATAACTTTATTTGAATGCCAATTCAAATTTCGCAACAATGACACAGTAATGTGAATTCCATGGTGAGCCAAACATTTGGTCATTGCAGGATTTATCCGGAATAAATCAGCACATACAAAATATCTGCAACATCAAAGCTAGAGGATATGTACAAACAGCAGAAACATAAGCAAACTAATGTAGCTAAATAGACTTCTAGCTTAATTGACCAAGCTTCCCAAAATGTTCATCTGCAGAAAGTTGATTATTTGAATAAGAAGATCTTGTCATTGTCTAGTAAAAACATCAAATAGAATAAAATGAAAGATAACAGATAAAATTGAAGGAAAGTAGTACTTTTTTCTTATTCAAAAGAGGATACATACTGCAGCCAGACTGTACTTGTCACGCAGGAATTGGCAAAGAGCCAGCATTAGTGCTGTTTTTCTGAATGAAACAAAAAAGAGAGTAAATTTACGTGCATCATATCCTCAATACAGACAAGACTCACTTTTAGAAAGTAGATTATATTTTGATGGAATTGTAAGTGTGCTGATATAGTTAACCGAATATGAACCAAGAGTAATATGTGAAATGTAGGCTTTAGTGTGCAGGTAAAACATATAGCATTAACAAATAGTTACAAGAAATCAGAAACTTCATTGTTAGCATGTGAGATAGTATGAAATATATATAGTATGAGACAAGCTGTAGAAAATTTCTCCAAAACCTTCAGATCATTAAGCATAATCAATCTTGAGAAGTATTCTGAACTAGGAACACAGAAGTGCAAGGTTGAAAAAGAAAGCCTTGCACAAAGTTATAGATGCCCAACAAAATTATTTGTGGAGGTCTCCTCTATATCATGGAGAAGCAGCCCATTCGGACATTCTAGTTCAAGTTAAACTGTGGCCTAGCACTTACGTAATAACCCGAGAAAGCCAGGTGTGCGATCTAAATATCATATTATGTGGCGATTAATAATCTGAGTTGATGAATCAAGCTGGATGACCACCTAAACAAAATGTTCAGGTAGCCACACAATGCTATTGTCAGCCATCTAAACTGCTTATCACTACCCATCAGTGAATTGGTCAAATTCATAGCATTTGGTAAACATTAATTTGGGTATTGGAAAATAAGTAGGGAATTCCTGTCTATGTTGCCTGAGTGCAAAGATGTATCCAAATCCACATTTGACACGTATCCAACATGATACTTCATCGGCAAACATGTAGGATAAGGTATGCCCATGTCTAAGGCTCCAACGGACCCAAAACAATGTGAAACTTGAAAGTAACATTTCTCTGCAACAGATCTTATCTAGACCTTTTGGGAGTCTAGGAAATATCAAGGTTGTAAAAGGCGCTAGGCATTAGGCGGGCGGCCACCCACCGCCTAGCGCCTAGGCCGCCTAGACGGTCGCCGCAAATAAAAAAAATAGGAATTAAAAATATGCTCAAATGGAAATTATACCCCAAATTCAAAGTCTCTCGTAAAAATATATTATATAAAACATATTAAAATTCTGGTTAAATTAATTATTTTCTTCATATGTCAGTGATGTAAATAACCAAATAGCTTCTGCAATGGTTATCATAAGACAGTAACATCATTGTTTATGGAAATTATTAATCACATAGCATGAATAGTTTCTGCAATGGTTATTATAAAAAATGGACCCACTCACATGGCACTTTGTTGTCCTACTCACAAAGAAACAAGAAACAATAGTCTCTCTTTGTCATATAAAACAATAGCCAGTTTCCCTGTGCCACCAAGTATACAAAAGGACTTTCCTGTGCTTTCTTCTCTCACTCACCCCAAAGAAAAAACATCAGCAGCAGCACTTTCTTCTCTCTTACCCCAAAAAAAGCAACAATAGAAGAAGTCGAAGAACAAGACAAAGAGAAGAAGAAGAAGAGGACGACGTACCTGTCGACGGCTGTTGCTGGTGTCGGCTGCTCGCGGCTGCTGGAGGATGGCGTCGACTGCTTCTCTTGCTCTATTTAGATATTTGTTTGTTAGGGCAGCTGCTCTCTGGAAAGAAAAAAAAATCTAGCACCTAGGCACCGCCTCTCCTCCGAGCGCCAAGATTTGGGCGGCCGCCTGCAGCCGCTTATCCTATGGATCCGCCTTCTCCCCCGATTCCATTCGAACCTAGGCGGGCCATGGGCGCCTAGACGCCGCCCAAATCCGCCTTTTAGAACACTGGGTACTATCCAAAACATGCATAAATATAGATACTAGTAAATAGCATTAAAAGAATATGTATATAGATATTTGCTGCTTCTTATGTGTTATCATGTTGGAGTTTATTTGAAAGTCATCTCTATAAATCCGGTCCCACATCAGCTAGTTGGTCACAATTGCGCACATGGATAGTTATAGCCGATGCGGTTGGTATGTGGAAGGTTTTACTAAAGGGCAGTGTTCAAATCCTCCAAGAAACATGTGTTTTTGTAATACATTTCTTGGAAATTTTCCTTTGGAGCTAGGTCACAAAGGGACCTAGCGATTTGGACGTAGACAAAGGACGCAAAGTAGTACTTTGATAGTACACTTTGCACCTCTCCAACGTGACCCGCTGGTTCAGCGGCCTAAGGGTTACAGCGGATCTGCTGGTCTAGTACAGCCAGCTGGTCCAGCTGTACAATGGTTCCAGCGGAGCCTGCTGGACCAGCGCGGCCCATTGGATCCAGCGGGTTCAGCGTAGCCAGCTGTTCCAACGGCTCCACGTGACTTGTTCCAACAGAAACATCTCGTCCGCTGGAACATCGATTTCAGCGTCGCAACTGTTCAACTGCTACTTTTGTCAGGGTTTCAGCTTGTAAATGTCCACTTAGTGGAGAGTTACTGTTGTAATCGCACCATTATAGGAAGTTATTCTCTTGTTTTCCGTTCATGTTGGTAGTGGACGTTAAGGCTACTAGGGGCTTGGCTCCACGATATATTCTCGCTTTGAGCATCGGCGATTCTCATCACCTTAAGAAGCTTTTTTTCTTATGTCTCATATTGTAGCAACTTGGTTGCATTTGTTAAAGTTTTTCCTTTATTACTTTGTAATCTTGTAAGTTCTAGTTGCTTTATTGGTCAATTTGTATGTAAAAGTAGTAAAAGTTTGTACAGTTTTTATGTAACATCAACAACAATCTCAAAGCGACATTGTAGATCTTTTAAAGATTTCAAGAATCTCATCAAGATCTATCAATAGAAAATC
The DNA here is from genome assembly GCA_029216955.1 of Iris pallida. Taxonomy (NCBI): domain Eukaryota; kingdom Viridiplantae; phylum Streptophyta; class Magnoliopsida; order Asparagales; family Iridaceae; genus Iris; species Iris pallida. The sequence continues at coordinate 25,925,513 of JANAVB010024400.1, read as the reverse complement.
GTACAAGTCTCTGGACACGAGTTTTCACAAACTTGAAAAGTTCCATGGGAAGCACTACAACAACTAAAAGAGGAAGATAAGTGAATCTTTTTTAACTCGTCAACGTGGATTATGTTCTGATTGAATCAGAACCAGTAATTCCAAAAAATGACGGTGTGCAAGAGATTGCCAATGTGATCACCATACAACAAAAGTGAAAGAGAGACAACAACCTCTGCAAATTGTTGATTCTCATGTCTTTGAATGATTCTATGGCAGTCGTACAACAAGATAGAGAATGCAAGAGACATCTGAGAATCTCTGGAAAAGCAGTACAAGGATGATAAGAAGATGTCCAAAATATACTTAGTTTACAAATTCCTGAAAATGGAATTTGAAGACAAAAAAGGGAATGTTGTCGCAAGTCAAATAACTGATAAAGTTGCAACAAAAGCTAGAGGAAGCTATGTCTCAAACAGACAAGTTTATGGTAGAAGTTATCATCTCCAAACTCCCTATCAAATCGGATCGGTTCTCTACCGATATGACGACAAAAAAACGGAGATAATGATCGAGGATCTTCTACGCTGGATCCGTATCGAGGTCGAGGCTAGAAGCAAAATCAAGATGGATTCATTATTTAAGTAGTTTGCTAAGATAAACATGGTTCAAATTGGGGATCACAAAAGGAAGCAGAAGACTTTCTACAAAAATAAGAAGAATGACTCCAACAATCTGAGGGTGAAGTCAAATTCCTTCAAGAATAAGTCTAGCAATGACGGGACTTGCTTCAATTGTGGCAAGAAGGACCAATCCAATAAGAAATGCAGATCCAAGCCAAAACCAAAACATAAACCAAAGGAACAAGGTGAACTTAATATGGTTGCTATGATTGCACAGGTTGACTCCTCTGGCATGGACACTGACCAGTGGATGGACACAGGTGCATCCCGTTATGTGTGTTCTAAGAAGGATATGTTCACCACATATGAACCTATATCGAGAAGGTTTCAATTAGCAAACAAGTCTCAAGCTGAAGTGCTAAAAATTAGGTCAGTAGTGTTGAAACTGACTTCAGGAAAGTCACTTACTCTTGAGAACGTGAAACATGTTCCTGCTAAAGACAAAAATCTTATTTCTAGAAGTTTGTTATGCAACATAGGACATTAATGATAGTCAAATGGTGATGCCTTATAAATGAGCATACTTCGAAAAAAACCTTCTGTATCGAAGGGATGTTTAAACTTCAAATTGTAACTCCTACTGAATGAATGTGTTAATAACGTGTTTCTTTATGGTTACTTTCTTGAGTTGTAGCAAAATAGACTAGGACATGCTCATTGTAAAAGAAAAAATAATGTCTAGTTTATACCTTATCTCCAAATGTGGGGGTAAGAAAGTGAAGAAATGTGAAATCTGTGGTAGACTAAAATTGTAATGAAACCGTTCAAACGGGTGAACCGAAGTACAAATCTTTTAGAGTTGGTGCACTAAGATATTTGTGACTTCAAGTACTTCTCCACAAAGGCTGGGATGAAGTATTCAATTACCTTCGTCGATGACTTCTCGAAATACGCTTGTGTATCTTTTGAAATAAAAAACATTTGAAAAGTTTGAAGACTTTAAGACAGAAGTTGAACGTCAAACTGGACCACTCAAGAGACTTTGAATCGATCGAGACGGAAAGTATCGTTCTCCTTGTATTATTTGTAAAGAACATGGAATTGTTAACAAAACTATTGCTGAGTATTCTCCTCAATCTAATAGAGTTATAGAAAGGAAGAACCGTACTCTGACAGATATGATGAACTTTATGTTGTTAACAACAAGTCTTCCAAACAGCTTCTGGAAGGGGGGAGGTATGCTTATGGCTACTTTTATTCTCATTAGAGTACTGTTCTCTTAGTCAGATATCACTCTCAGTCAGACATGTTGTTAACAACAGGTCTTCCAAACAGCTTCTGGAGGGGAGAGCTGTGCTTATGGCTACTTTTATTCTCAGTAGAGTATTGTTCTCTCAGTCAGATATCACTCCTCTTGAATGTTTCTATTATGAAAAGAATACTTCTTTCTATATAAAACTTTTTGAAGTACTAGGAATCCTAACAACAAAATTCTAAGTAGAAAAGAAAGATTCAGAGAGTGGGAGCGACGGAGATCAAGTCTGCGATCGACTTCTTTACTCTGTTGACAATCCGATGCAAAGATTGGAGATAATTCGTTAGCTCTGGCTTACTGGCAGATTTGGCAACAAGTAGGCTCTGATACGAAAAACTTTTGATCCCTTGGGAAGTACAAGTTCCAGCTATTTATAATCATTCACACTGTAATGGCTATGCGCGCATAGAACTGAAAATACAATTTTTTTCTGTTCTTATGTGCATAGGACTTCTGCAGAACGTGGGTATGAACGTGCGTGCATGTCACAGCCAGCTTGTCACGTCGCATCAGTTACAAGGAAATGTCGCTCAAACTCTGGGATGTGCACTGTAACGTGCACAATTAGTGTGCGTAATCTTCTCGAATTTATAGCTGCTCTCCTGCGTATATACGAGGAGAGAGAACTTCAAGGGTTGCATATGCATGCATCCTTATGCGCTCTTCGTCATACGAACGATCTCGCATATGGTATCACTCAGCTGAAAGCAAATAAAACATAATGATGTTGATGACGTATGTGCTAACATTTTCATGTAACCATCGTCTGCAAAGATTACGAAGGGGCTCAGCTTTTGATGCACTGTTTTGATGAGTTGTCAGTACGCTCATGACTGTATGCACATAGATCTGAGCACATAATGCCCAAACTGTCTTCGGCCAAAGAAGCGCATAACCAAAGTTCACTGGCTTTGGCTTAGAGCGCATAGAAATTAGCGCATAGAGCATGGGCTTCTGAACAAAGTTTCCAAAGTCTGTTGTCTTTGGCATTTAGCGCGCATATCATTACGCTCATAGGGTCAACTTCGTCAAACTAGACTTGACGAGCAGCCTTTGTAACTACAGCGCATAGCTACAACACGCATGGAGTTGAGAATTTCGATGCTTCTACAGTGAAATCTGGTTCAAAGTCAGACCCAACATGAACGTTATTCGAGTGTGGGGGTGTATGACTTATGTGAAGCTTTGCGACATCAAGATCTAGAAGTTGGGAACGAGGACTACAAAAATAATATTCATGGGCTATGTCGAGAAAAGTGATGCTCGAAGATTCTTTAATTTAGAATCAAACAAATTATTTAATCTCGTGATGCTAAATTATTTGAGGATAAGTTTGTTATGCACAAGAACATTATTCTTGTGAATTTATCGAATAACACTGTAAGTACTAAGGAGACTAACACTTCCAAAGAAGTAGTCGAAAAAGAAGTTGCAATTAAAGAAGCCATTATTCAACCGGTACTCGTTGATCCACCTCCAAAGTGAGTGAGCAGACCGAAAAACTTCAAGAAAAACTTCGCCACTTATCATGTGGAAACAGATCCGCTTATCTATGATAAGACAATGAAGACCAAAGAAGTTGATTCTGGAAGGAATCAATCAATGACGAGATTGATTCCATAACATCTAATAACACTTGGGTGTTAGTCAATTTACCTGAAGGAGCAAAACTCATCGGATGCAAATAGATCTTCAAAAAAAAAGATGAGAGACGATGGAACTGTCAATGAGTTCAAGACTAGGCTGGCGGCTAAAGAGTTTTTTCAGAAGCAGGGGATCGACTACTTTGATACTTATACTCCAGTTGTGCGGATGACAACTATCAGGATACTTATTACTCTTGATGTCATTCACAACTTGATAATTCATCAGATGGATGTCAAAACAACATATTTAACGAAGATCTGATCGAAAAGATTTACATGAAGTAACCGAAAGGTTTTGTCATCAAGGGACTTGAAGACAAAGTATGTAAGTTGGTAAAATCTATATGTGGTCTAAAGCAGGCTCCCAAGATGTGGCACGAAAATTTTGATAAAAGTCATTTGATCAAACGGCTATATGATCAGCAAGACAGATAAGTATGTATACAACAAGTTCGATGATGGCAGAGGGATTATTGTGTCTCTACATAGACGATATGCTAATCCTGGGTACATATCTAGATAACATTACGAAGAGAAAGAAGTTCCTCTCATCCAAATTCGATATGAAGGACATAGGAGATACTGATGTCATCATTGGAATAAAGATCATTCGGACGAAAGTTGACCTTGCTCTATCACAAGCTCACTATATAGAGAAGATGCTCATACACTATGGATATCATGATCTTCTTGAGATCGAAACTCCTTATAAATGTGATAAGAAACTGAAGCCAAATTCAGGAGAAGGTGCCAGGCAGTTGGAGTACCCAACCGACAATGAAAGTTTAATGTATACTATGAGTGCAATTAGATCTGACATTGCTTCCGCAATAAGGATGATCAGTCGGTTTACTAGCAATCCATGTGTTGAACACTAGAAAGCTATAAAAAGAATTATGAGACATCTCAAGAGGACTCAAAAGCTTGAAGTGCACTAAAACGATTTTATAGTTGTAGTAGAAGGCTTCAGTGATGCTAGTTGGTGCTCATAAAAGGAGAGCGAAAGGTCGACAAGAGAATTTGTCTTCTCTATGGGTGGAGCAGATATATTATGGATGTCGAAGAAGCAGACTTTGCTCTTACACTCATCTATGAGGTCTGAGTTATATGCGCTGGCTGCAGCGGTAGATGAAGCAAAATAACTTCAGGAGCTCATACATGATCTTTCTCTGGTTGGTATGCAGGTTCCGACTAATATATTGCGACAATCAAGCAAAGCAGTGGCATCCAATGCTCTCTTCAATGCAAAGAAGAGGACTGTAAGACTTCGTCACATAAGATTAAATGGGTGCATCAAAGATGGCATCATTGCAATTATTGATGTTCAGAGCCAAAAGAATCTGATAGATCCGCTCACTAAGGACCTTAAGCGCCAGCTTGTTGAGGACACAACAAAGAATATAGGCTTGAAGGAATTATGATTATTAGTTCAAAGAGAAATCTACTAGACGTCTTGCTTTTGGTTCAAAGAAGAATCATTGACTGGGAAACATCATATACAAAGATTAGGCCCCAAGGACATTATTGGGATTGAATTCCAGAACATCTATGGTTCGCATTTTGCTCTAAAAAAAGAGCAAGTCCTGCAAGAGGATGATTTTAAACCTTAATAAGTTTTTAAGTATTTGAAATAATCGACGTACTTTACAGGAAGTACGGATAACTCGGCACTACAAAGAGAAAAGTTCTCCATGCTACATTAGCATGACACCACATGAGGTAGGATCTCGGCTTTGGGTCACGCCATAGCGGCATAACACTACATAGAGGCACGTAGCCTCATGTTGAAAAGTAGATAGTAGTAGTATATAACACTACAAAGAGGCTAGAACCTTATTTTACTCTAAAGTGACACCACCAAGATGTTGGACCTTGACTATGGGCCATGTAACAACGACGTAGCACAGCAAGAAGGCAAATGCCTCATGCTGAAAAATTTAAACTCTCGAAAAACTCACCTATTTGTATGAACAGAGATGCATACCGTCTCTTGAAGGTAATGTAGACACCCAATATACACACAAATATCATGTCAGCACAGGACCTTTAATATGCTACCAGAGACAAAATTGATGACATTGTGTGAGTGGAAAGAATAACGAATATGCTACCGAATTCAAGACTTAGTTCATTATGTATCGTACTATTGTTTGACTCATGTAAGAAGATACAAGTCGTAAGTGATGTATATCCTAATGCATAATGTATAATCATGAACATTTAGCTCATATATTGAAATATGTGGGAGATTGTTGGAATTTATTTGAAATCTCAAGAGATCTTGTCCTATACTAACTATGTGGCGATCCCATTTGTGTATTTCAATATAAGATTTATCTTTTATTGCGTTGCACACATAGGGAGTTATAGCCCAAGTAGTTGGTATGGTAGGGAGGGTTTACTAAAGGGCAACGTTCAAATCCTCCAAAAAAAAAATATTTTTGTCAGTGTTCTAAATGACGATCGAGGCAGACGTCGAGGTGGACGTCTAGGCGGTGCCTAGGCGCTAGGCAGTCGCTCTCTGCACCGCTTTTGTCGTTGGCGGTGGAGTATGCAACCAACAGAGGTTTAGCGGTATAAGCAGAGATTTGACGGCGTAGACGAAGGTGAGACGCGTAGGCGAACGCCTACACGGAGCAATACCTGATTAGATGTTTTGGCAAATAGTTTTAGCAACATCCTTCAACCACTACCAAGGCCCCGACTTCTGCACTGAGGAACGCATCGCGTGCAAGCATTATGGACCTATGTTTCACTTTTACAAGACTGGAACTTCATAAATATTTGTCCTACAACTTAGTTATGCATAAAACACCCTTAAAATATGCATATTATGCAAAAAAAGGTGATAAAATATTAAAATGTCCAAAATGTATCAAACGCCTAGACGGTAGGCAAACCTCTCAACCGTGCATCTGCCTACCGCCGTTTAAAACCTTAGTTTTTGCAACCAATATTTTTCTTTGGAGCTAGGCCCTAAAGGAACCTAGCAACTCGGACTCGGACGTAGACGAATGACGCAAAGTAGTACTTTGATGGTGCATTTTGTGTGTTCCAATGCTCCAGCAAGACCAGCGTGACCAGCTAGCCTAGGGGCCTAGTTGTTCCGACGGGACTTGTTGGTCCAGTGGCCCAGTGGTTCCAGGTGCTTCAGCGTAGCCAGCGTTCCAACGTGGCCAGCTGTTCCAGTGGCCCAGTGGTTCCAACGGCTTCGCGTGACTTGTTGTTCCAGTGAGAACCTGTCGCCTGTTGGAACTTCTATTTAGCGACGCGACCATTCAGCTCCTACTTCTGTGGGGATTTCAGCTTGTAACTGCCCACTTAGTGGAAATTTACTGCTATAACCGCACCCATTATGGGGAGTTAGTCCCCTATTTTTCGCCCACGTTGGTAGTGGACGATTAAGGCTGCTAGGGACTTGGCTCCCCTATATATTTTCTATGTAATTTTGGTACTTAGAAACAGAAGGTAAGAGAGTATATGCAACGAGAGAAAAGTTTGCAACAACAAAGAGAGGCAGCAGCAGCAACAGCAATATCCTTTCCAAGTTCTGTTCGTCATCTAGAAGGTGACAAATGAGTGTTCCAGTAGTCCATCACTTGAACTTGCTAGTTCCTGGAAGCGGATCGACGGAAAAGAGGTCGAATCTCGCTTTGAGCGGCGGTGATTCTCATCGCCCAGCAAGCTTTCTTTATTTTGTCTCATATTATAGCACTTGGTTGCATTTGTTATTTTTTTCCATCATCACTTTGTAATCTTCTACTAAGTCCTAGTTGTTGTATTGGTCAATTTGTGTGAAAGTAGTAAAAGTTTGTATGGTTTTTCTATAACAACAACAACATGGACGGATCCAGAAATTGAAGTTGGGGTGGGCTACAATAGATTAGGGTGGGCTAACCCATATAAATATTAAGAATAAAAAAAATATGGAAAAAAGAATGGCATTTTTTTGGGTGGGCTCTATAGCTGGATCCGCCCCTGATCAACGTCATATCATTATGCTGCAACTTTAGAACAAGAGGGCCGAGTCGTAGGCTTACCATGGAATATTGTCTACACAGATTCCATTTATATCAAACTGAGTTAAACATTATATGAAACAGGAAGAAGACACTGCAAAAACGAAAGTAGGAATGAAGGCCCGGGTTCCGTGTTACCATTTATATGCAACAAACAAGTACATGCAGCAGAGGGATTGTATGTTTCGTGTGGAAAGTTTCAATTTTTCAATCAGCTATTTGACAGTTTTATCAAGACCCAATGAAGAATTTAGGGGGGACCAACATTCGAAAATTAGCATTTCGGTCCTCAAGATGTCCAACTTAAGGTCCCTGTGTTTCGTGTTGACCATCCAAAATTTGTTAATAAATATTCTAGGGTTAATCGGATGTAGGATCCCAGAAACATTCTTGTCCTTATTGAGTTATGATTCAATTTATTTGCTAACAGATTTTGGATAGCCAACACGGGTCAACCATCATCTCAGAACCCAAACTCTAAGTTGTTAAGTTGGACATCTTCATGACCTAAACACTAATTTCTGAATGTTTCTGGAACCCGAACTCTAATTAACCCAATAATTTATAGAATATAATGAAGACAATAAAACAAAGAAATATATGCAATAGGGATGATTTTTGATATTTCGCGTGCAAAGTTGAAAGTTTCAATCAAAGACGTGACCTTTCAGAGTTATTTCACCTATATCCCATCTGGGTCCGACATTTTTTTTTTCGAAAATGAGTAAAGCATAACATCGAACAGAATGTAGACACTGGAAAAACAAACAAAAAAAAGAAGGAAAGAAGGGGGAATTACCCGGTTCCGACGGGGCCGCCTATGCCGATGGTGAACGCGCGCTCGGCGAAGTCCCTGGTGGGGAGCGGAGGAGCCCTGGAGTTGAAGTGGCCCGGGTGGTAGATGGGCTCGTGGGAGTGAGGTGCCAAGCCATCGTGGGAGTGGTACAATTTTCCATCAGCCCCCACCCATGATGATGGAGCCGGAGAAGAACCATCACTGCGACAACAACAACAACAACAGCAGCAACACAAGTAACATCAGGAGCACAAGGAAACAAAGAGGAATAGGAAGCAGCAGGGGAGAGAGAACTTACTGATGATGATCATGGTCGTGATCGTGGTGATGGTGGTCGTGGTGGTGGTCGTGGGATGCCATGGAGTAAGAGTGGAGCTGTTACTTCACTTGAGAAGAAGAAGAAGAAGAAACAAGGAACGGGTGGGGGAGAGTTGACATGACCATGAAGGAAAATGATTGATAGGAATGATTACAGGCCGTGTCAGGCTTGGCCCAAGTAACATCCAACACCCGTCTAAATAATATTTTAAGGATTTTGTTAACGTGTGTCCAACAGATGTTAAAATATTAATAAACATGTATTTTATACTGGTACTCTAATAATACATTTATCAATTAATTTTTTACTTAAAATACATATTGGTAATATAAAATGGTATTGATAAATATGCTGATAAAAGTATCAATATAAAATGCACATTTATCAATTGGGACATATGTTAACAAAATTCATATTTCAAAGCTACAAAATTTGACCTAGATTTTAATTGTTTGGGGGTGTTCTATTAAGTCATACGAAAATTCTTTTTCGTCCGCGGAGGTGACTGTGCACGTGCTCGTGCACACACCAGGCCCACCAGAAAATTCTGCACCCCCCCTCTCCCCCGCCTCCCCTCTTTAAGTCGAAGGCGCCCCCGACATCTTCACGACGCCTACGACAGCCGATACCGTCCAGCCACCCGTTCTATGCGCACGACGTCCTTACGACATCTTCCTGACGTCCATTGGACGCCGCACGACGGGCCGCATGGTCGGCCGTCATTTATACCCGTGGTAGAATGGTGTTGGTCCTCGACCGTCCGCGCGGCACCGCTAGCCGTTGAGTTTTCATGCACGGGACGCCCAATTCTGTCCCACGCCAGCTCAGATCGTGGCCATTTTTCGTCAGTCCTCCGACGTTGTGGATGCCCCGCATCGCACAGGCCAGGCTCATCATCGCCCTAAAATTCCTTTTTTTTCCCACTCCCTGGATTCGAACCCAGGACCACCCTTCCTAAATTATAACTTGATACCCTCAACTATCCAAAATATTCAACTTGATACCTTTAACTTTGATAGTACTAACTTAATACCCTCAATTATATACGAATTTTTATGTTCATACCCAAAATTTTAAAAAAGACAAAACTACCCCTCTTTCTAACCCACAATACCCCCTCCCTCCTCCTTTGACAACACTCCCCTTCCGACAGCCCTACACCTCCGCGAGCGCACCTCATACCCGCCTCCGCGTCCCCCGACGAACCATGGTCCCCCGCTCGCGACCCCTCCACCCCGCGCCTCCGACCTGCCGTCCCGTGCCCCTGTCTTCGGCTGCAGCTGCTTCCTCCGACCTCCCCCCACCCCGCGCCCCCGACCCGTCGTCCTGTGCCCCTGCCTCCGGCTGTTGCGGCTGCACCCTCCGACAACCCCGCTACCCAGCACGGCTCCGGGCCGGCCTACAGCATAGGGTGGGGGTAGGGGCGGGGAGGAGAGGTCGTCGGCTGGAGGGGGGCAGATCGTCGGCGGAAGGGTGGGTGTTTGGGGGATATGTGGATGGGAGGGACAATTTTGTGAAAAAAGATTTCAGGTTATCAAGTTAGCACATATGAAAGTTGAGGGTATTAATTTGAAAAACTGAAATAGTTGAGGGTAAGTTATTTAGGATCTGATAGCAAGTGCACATATTTTGTAAATCCTCTAAATTAAGGCTAAATTTATTTTATCTTCTTACCTCAAATGTTCTTTATTCCCATTTTCTCCCGTGTTATTGATTATGTCCTTCAGAATTTCAGTTAACTTTGCAGCGAAGAGCCTCTGGTGCTCGAGTTCCCAGCCAGAGATGACTTAGTTCCCATGGTGACTTTGTTTTGGATGAATTAGCAAGTAGCTTGAGCAAGACCAATATAAGAGCATCCACAGTAGACATACTCCAAATTATTGATAAATATGTAAATTAGTACTTTTGGAGTCTCTTTGATATTGGCACACAATGATACACTCCAAACTAATACTCCAAATTAACTAACCTCCTCTTTTGCTTTCCTCTTTTTTTTTTTTTTTCTTTTTTTTCTTGTTTGGTAAGATCTTCCTCTCTCTCTTTATTTTTCTTTCATGTTTGGTAAGAATGATTAATTTTGGCGGGCCTATGAATTAATATAGAGATTAGAGCACGCATCATATCTTGAATGTCTCTTAGCTTTATAGAAATTTTCAAGTATGGACAAGTGTCTACTATAGTATTCAAGTGCTACAAATTTTGATTAAATCAAAATGTGGAAATTGAAACCTCCCACTGTGGATGCTCTAATGAACCCATCTAGGAAGGGTTTGAGGAGAGAAACTGGTTATGCCATAGTTGTTCCTGTTATCTGGAGTTGGAGATGATGCTTTCGAGTAGGCATGCAAGCCTTGGAGTGAATTCTCCGAGGTGGCTGTGCTGAAGATCCATAGGAAATGTAACATCTGCACAACACAGTTTGAATAAAGTACATGACATGGTTAAGAGTACATTGATAATATCTATGCTTAACATCTCTCTTCAAGCCTTCATGCTAATGAAGACTTTTCATAATGCAAATGATTCAATGAACTTTATCACTTGGTATTGTTCTTTGGTATCACTTGGTTTCCAGCACGCCATGGAATTCTCAGGTCTGCATGAACTATTCTCAAGATGTTTGTTAGGAGCAATTTCTGTCAAATAATGTAGGTCACAGGATATACGTGTGTGAAAAATCTAGATTGATTTGTAAGGTTTTCATGAGTACTTTTTGGTAGTTTCAACAAATTTCTTCTCTGGTCTATGTGCACAGACATAGCTAAAGATATTGTATTTGTTGGTGTTTTTGCCTTTGGACTAGAAAAGATAGTCCCACATCGGCTACACCAAATGGTGAGTATCTCAATATAATGTATTGCTTGTGTTGAGGTGTGCACATGAGGTGTAGTGGGGCACAAGTTTGTGCCATGTGGAAGTATTTTCCTAGAAGGAAAAAGGATTAAATCCAACAAGGATGCAAGTTAATTTTTGTTGTGCGGACTCGGACTCGGACTCGGACACGGACTCCAGGATGTCTCGTGCATGCACGGGAGTGTTCGGGGGGTAGGCGTGGACTGGCACACTTCTATGCTGATTATGGGATGATCTAAAATATCAAACTCTATTTTTGAGTATTGGTATTTTAGTCCCACATCGGATAGGAGAAGAGGTGAAGTCTCAACTTCACTCTATAAATAGAGCCCCTTGGCCTCCTTTGAAAGATGCACCAAGAAGAGAGTTGAGGGAGTCTGTTAAGTCCAGGAAGTCCGTTCAAGTCTCAAATATTGACTTACGAGCGTTCCAGAAGTTCTTCGTGAACTTGCTGGTTCCTGGAAGCTGTTCGTGCTCGTGTGGGACGAATAAAGCTTTGAGCAACGGTGGTTCATTCACCCCAACATCTCATTCTCGCCTGTCATCGCTGCTGTTGCCTTTTACAGTAACTTCTTTTTAGAAGCTCTACTGCTGATAGTTGCTTGCACAAAGTCTCTTTAGATTTTTTGTGTATTACGTAGAATCTTTTTAGATCCTCGTAATTCAGAATCTTCCAGGATCTCTGTTGCACATCTTCTTTAAGGTGCTGCTTTTGAAACGTTGTGTGTACAATTGTTTCAGTTTCAGAATTTTCCATCGAAAATTGTGCCTCGGCTCTAACAATCTCAAAGCTTTATTGAGAAGATGGATAATTCTCGTGCTTCGCTCATCGATACCGGCTTTAACAAGTTGGAGAAATTCGATGGCGAACACTTCCAGATATGGAGACGAAAGGTCACTTTAAATCTTCAACTCGTGAATGTTGATCACGTGCTGTCAGAAGAAGAACCGATCGTTCCAACCACTAGATCTGCTTCGGCTGTGGCCGCTGCTACGACCAAGCAAGCGAAGTGGAAGAGAGAAAACAGTATATGCAAACTACTGATACTCAATTCCATGGAAGACTCTCTGGCAGAGTCCTACTCCAAGAAGACATCTGCCAAAGAGATATGGGACTCCTTGGGAAAGCTCTATGAAGATGACGAGAACCGGTCCAAGATCTTCATGGTAGAAAAATATCACAAGTGGACCTTCGAAGACGAGAAGGCGATGCTGCCCCAAGTGAAGGAGTTTCTTAAGTTGCGTCAGAAACTAGAAGACGAGAACATGCCCCTCGTCGACAAGTTTGTCGTTGGAGGGATCGTCGCGAAACTTCCTACAGAATGGAGCAACTTCTATGCAAGGATGCATCGAAAGAAGATGAAAATTAGCTTGGAAGATTTCTTGCAAGAGATCCATGTTGAGGACGAGATGCGCTCTCAACAGAAGATGGATACTCTATCCAAACAACTGGCAAAGGCAAATCTGGTCCAAACCAGAGAGTACCAGGGGAAGCAGGCTGCTTCTCATCGCAAAAAGAAGGACTTCACGAATCTGAAAGTGAAGGGTCCTGCTTTCAAGCAGCAGAAGTCCAAGTCCCATGTGACTTGCTTCAATTGTGGCAAGAAGGGCCACTACAAATCCGAATGCAAGTCCAAGCCCAAAGAACAAGGTGAGCCTAGTAAGGTTTCTATGATTACTAATCTAGTTGCCATGATAGCACAGGTTGCAACTGTGGGGGCTGACTTGGACTGGTTGATAGACACTGGTGCGACCTGCCATGTCTGTTCAGACAAAGACTGGTTCGTCTCTTATGAGCCAACTTCAGAGAAGGTCATAATGGCAAACCAGGCACAAGCTGAAGTATTGGGGATCGGGACGGTGGAGCTGAAACTCACATCGGGGAACACTCTGACGCTTCAAGGTGTGAAGCATGTTCCAGTAATTGCTAAGAACCTGATCTCTGGAAGTCTGCTCTGCAACGCAGGCTTGAGGATGGACATCAATGCTGGCCAGTTGGTGATGTCCAAGAAGGGTACATTCTTCGGGAAAGCTTTCCAAACTGAAGGAATGTACAAGATTCAGCTTGTTGTAACCCAGCATGATAATATAAATACAATCACTTTTTCTGATTATCCTCTTGAGTTGTGGCATAATAGGCTAGGACATGTTCATTGTAAAAGGATTAACAGAATGTCTAGTCTAGGACTTATCTCCATGTGTGGGGGTAAGGTAGAGAAATGCGAAGTATGTGCTCAGACGAAGATCACTAGGAAACCCTTTCACAGGGTCCATCGAAGCACAGATCTTCTGGAGTTGGTTCACTCAGATATCTGTGACTTCAAACAATTCTCTACAAAGGCCGGGATGAAGTATTTCATTACTTTCATCGATGACTTCTCAAAGTATGCTTTCGTCTACTTGCTCAAGTCTAAAGACGAAGCATTCGAGAAGTTCAAGGAGTTCAGGGCCGAGGCTGAGCGGCAAACTGGACAACAACTCAAGAGGTTAAGGAGTGATCGAGGCGGGGAGTATCGGTCTCATGAATTATTATCATTCTGCAAAGAACATGGAATCATCAATGAGACAACGGCTCCGTACTCTCCTCAATCCAACGGAGTAGCAGAAAGGAAGAACAGAACGTTGACAGAGATGATGAACTCTATGCTGTTGACTGCGGGTCTTCCAAAGTGTTACTGGGAAGAAGCTGCACTAACGGCAACGTTCATTCTGAACAGAGTGCCATATGCAACTTTCGACATAACTCCTCATGAACTCTGGTTCAAAGTCAGACCTAACTTAAATGTCATTCGAGTGTGGGGGTGTCTGGCTTATGTGAAGCTCCCGGATTTGAAGATTCAGAAGCTGGGGACAAGGACTACGAAGGCGATCTTCTTGGGGTATGCCGAGAAGAGTGATGCTCGGAGATTCCTTGATATCGAGTCAAACCATATCATCGAATCTCGCGATGCTGAATACTTTGAAGACAAGTTTGCAAAACACAAGAATATTGTTCTCGCGGATCTTCCGGAGAATGATGAGGGTACAAAGCAGACAGAAGTCTTTAATGAACCAGTAGTCCAAGATGAAGCTGTCGTCAAGGAGACACCAGCTGAACCAGAACTCGCTGAGCCGTCAACTAAGCGAACGAAGAGGCCAAAAGACTTCGGAGATGACTTCGTCACCTATCATGTGGAAGCAGATTCACTTACCTATGATGAGGCGATGAAGACCAGAGATGCTGTATTCTGGAAGGAGGCGATAGACAACGAGATTGACTCAATCACCTCCAACAACACATGGGTATTGGTTGACCTGCCAGAAGGAGCAAGACCCATCGGATGCAAATGGATCTTCAAGAAGAAGATGAAAGCAGATGGAACTATTGACAAGTTCAAGGCCAGGCTAGTGGCCAAGGGGTTTGCTCAGAAGCAGGGGATCGACTACTTTGACACTTATGCTCCAGTAGCTCGAATGACAACCATCAGATTGTTAATTGCTCTAGTAGCAATACACAAGCTGGTGATACATCAGATGGATGTGAAAACGGTATTCCTTAATGGCGAGCTGACCGAAGAGATCTACATGCAACAACCAGAAGATTTTGTCGTCAGAGGTTTGGAAGACAAAGTCTGCAAGTTGATGAAGTCTCTGTATGGTTTGAAACAAGCTCCCAAAATGTGGCATGAGAAGTTTGACAAGGTGATAAGGTCAAATGGCTACAGGGTCAGTGAAACAGACAAGTGTGTCTATACGAAGTTTGCTGACGGAAGAGGAGTAATCGTATGTCTTTACGTGGACGACATGCTAATCCTAGGTACGGATTTAAGCTGCGTCATAGAGACAAAGAAATTCCTCTCGACCAAGTTCAGTATGAAGGACTTGGGGGATGTCGACGTAATCTTGGGGCTCAAGATCATCCGGACAGGCACTGGAATAGCACTGTCACAATTTCATTATATTGAGAAGATGCTCACTCGCTACGGGTATCAAGATCTTCCTTTTATTGATATACCGTACCGGAGTGATCAAAAGCTGGAGCCAAATTCGAGGGAAAGCGTCAGGCAGTTGGAGTACGCTAGCGTCATCGGAAGCTTGATGTACGCTACTACTGCCACAAGGCCTGACATAGCTTTTACAGTGGGAATGCTGAGTCGGTTCACTAGCAATCCAGGCGTTGAGCACTGGAAAGCTGTGAAGCGTGTTATGAGATATCTCAAGAAAACTCAGACATATGCACTTTTCTACAGCGGAGATCCGTCAGTAGTGGAAGGCTTCAGTGATGCTAGCTGGTGTTCAGATATGGAGAGCGAGTATTCCACAGATGGATTCGTATTCGCCATAGGCGGAGCTGCTATATCGTGGAAGTCGAAGAAGCAGACTATGTTATCTCGCTCCTCCATGGAATCTGAATTCTTTACATTGGATGCTGCTGCAGATGAAGCAGAGTGGCTTCGGGAGCTCATGTATGATCTTCCGGTGGTTGGGGCTAAGATACCGGCAATACTGATATACTGTGACAACCAGGCGGCAGCAGCAGTGGCATCAAATGAACTCTTCAACGGGAAGAAGAGAACGGTACGGTTGAAGCACAGAGCAGTACACGATCTTATCAAGAGAGGTGTTATTGCAGTGATTGATGTTCGGAGTCAGGAGAACCTGGCGGATCCGTTCACCAAGGGCCTCAAGCGCCAGCTGGTCGATGACACAACTTGTAAAATGGGCTTGAAGGCATTCTGATATTGTATTATTGTATTTCTACCATAAAGTTTTATGCTATTAGTTTAAAGATTTATCTACTAGACATCTAGCTTTTGGTTCAAGGGAGGACCACTAATCGGAAGAATATCAGAAGCGGTGGGTACATGTTCTATTGGACATGGAGAGGTTACGGACCTATAACCACTGTTGTCTACTATTGTTTTCTGCGGAAAACGGTTTCTGTGGGAAGGTTGGCTTAAATGCCTTAATGAGTTCTCAGGAAGAGTGAATGCCTGGAGTGCTTTACAGGAAGCACGGTAGCACAGCACTACAAGGAGTGTAACTCCATGCTACAGTGGGGTGACTCCACCATGTGGTTTCCAGGTAGGGGTAATACCTCGGCTTTGCAAGCCAAGTCACAGCGGAGTAGCACCGCAAATAGGCAGGTAGCCTAATGCTGTATGATAATCGTAATAAAGAGAAGTAGACAGCACTACAAAGAGGACGATGTCCTCATGTTACAGTGGCATGACACCACGAAGAGGTACCAGGTTGGGTAAAGCCTCGGCTTTGCGAGCCATGTCATAGCGGCGTAACACCGCACGAAAGCGCAAGGCTTCATGCTGGGTAGTTTGGCACTACAAAGAGGCATGTGACCTCATGCTACAGTAGTATGACACTACGATGAGGTACCCAGGTGGGGTAAAGCCTCGGCTTTAAGCCATGTCATAGCGACGTAGCATCGCAAAGAAGCGCAATGCTTCATGCCATGACTCTTTATAAAGAACTCACCTATAGTGTATGGACAGAGATATCAGGCCGTCTCTTGAGGGTAAACTTGTAGACGTCTAAAAATTATACACTGAAACCAGGCTGGCACAAGGCCTTCAATGTGCAGCCAGAAGCACAGTTGATGTCATTATGTGAGTAAGAAGAATTGCAGTTATGGTGCAGAATTCAAGGCTTAGTCCATTCTTGCATCATGCTGTTATTTAACCTATGCGGAAAGATTCAAGTCATAGCGACATCTCTCCTAATGCATGATGGGCAGTAACTGTGGGGAACGCTCAACCCATATATTGAGATATGTGGGGGATTGTTGGTATTTTTGCCTTTGGACTAGAAAAGATAGTCCCACATCGGCTACACCAAATGGTGAGTATCTCAATATAATGCATTGCTTGTGTTGAGGTGTGCACATGAGGTGTAGTGGGGCACAAGTTTGTGCCATGTGGAATTATTTTCCTAGAAGGAAAAAGGATTAAATCCAACAAGGATGCAAGTTAATTTTTGTTGTGCGGACTCGGACACGGACTCCAGGATGTCTCGTGCATGCACGGGAGTGTTCGGGGGGTAGGCGTGGACTGGCACACTTCTATGCTGATTATGGGATGATCTAAAATATTAAACTCTATTTTTGAGTATTGGTATTTTAGTCCCACATCGGATAGGAGAAGAGGTAAAGTCTCAACTCCACTCTATAAATAGAGCCTCTTGGCCTCCTTTGAAAGATGCACCAAGAAGAGAGTTGAGGGAGTCTGTTAAGTCCAGGAAGCCCGTTCAAGTCTCAAATATTGACTTACGAGCGTTCCAGAAGTTCTTCGTAAACTTGCTGGTTCCTGGAAGCTGTTCGTGCTCGTGTGGGGCGAATAAAGCTTTGAGCAACGGTGGTTCATTCACCCCAGCATCTCATTTTCGTCTGTCATCGCTGCTGTTGCCTTTTACAGTAACTTCTTTTTAGAAGTTCTACTGCCGATAGTTGCTTGCACAAAGTCTCTTTAGATTTTTTGTGTATTATGTAGAATCTTTTTAGATCCTCGTAATTCAGAATCCTCCAGGATCTCTGTTGCACATCTTCTTTAAGGTGCTACATTTGAAACGTTGTGTGTACAATTGTTTCAGTTTCAGAATTTTCCATCAAAAATTGTGCCTCGGCTCTAACAGTATTTAATTATTTGATGTATAAATAACATTTGGATTACTGAGAGAGTGGCAGAAATGAAGAAGTTTCTCTTATGTAATCTTCCCTTATGTGTTTGAGACTTGTACTACAGATGCTGTCTTGCATGAAGTGGCAGCATATATGTTGATCATATGAGAGTCCCCCGCATTAATATTATCACCACAAAAGCTGCTACATCATGTAATTAGTAAATTATAGTCAGACTTTGGTGTTCCCTTAACATTATTGACTTCCACATTTTAGTTATAGTTAAAGTAGTAAGGAAAGGTTATAGTATTTAGAAATATATAGTGACCCTCCCTATATTTCATGAGTATTACCTAAACTATTCCTATCTCGAAAATAATTACACTGACCACCCATCTTCTTTATAACTTTTATAAAACATTGGATCGCCAGTGTTGTAAGTTTCTATAGAAAATATGAATTATAGGGATGGTATGTGTAATTAGTTTCAAAGTAGGAATAGTTTCTGTAATAACTGTAAAATATAGGAATAGTTAACGTAAATTGTCCTAGTATTTAAGTACAAAAAAATGGTCTAATTTGGACTGTTGGAGACCGGCAGTTCAAGACGTTGAGGATTCCATAAATAATAGATATGCAAAGGCCTTGCAGATTAGAGCTCCAAGTCTGCGCCCTCATATGGCTCATCCACATCTCTGTAAGGATGTTCGGCCAATTTGGTTGGTAAACAAGTATCGATTCCTATTAACAGTTAATTGGGTCTCTATCAAATTATTCATTTAATCTAATATAAATATTTAAATAATAATAATAATAATATTAATAATAATAATAATATTATTATTATTATTGTTTGTTTTAAAAAAATAATATTAAATATTTGAAACAAAACATTCGGCAATACTTATTTATACTTTACATCTGATTATAGAATCTGATTATGAACATGGAAGCAACGTGGGGGATAAGAAAGGCTGCCACAAGATAGTGTAGAATCTTTGGGAGGCGACACATGGATACATATGACTCAGATTGTGTATACTACTATTTGTTATTGGCTTTTTTTAAGGGCACTACCAAAATTGCTTGGGGGCATCACTTACTTGGGGGCAGCCCAAGAAGGTGGAGAATTTGCTAGGGGGCACCCAAAATTTGCTAGGGGGCAGCCCAACCCCCCAAACCCTTCATTTCATTTCATTTGTCATTCTACACTCTCTCTCCTCAAGAAGAAAAAAAGAGCTCTCTTCCTCTCCCTCTCCTAAAACCCTAATTTCTTCTTCTCCACCACTCCACTCCCAATTCCTCTACCAAGATTTCTTCCACAACCTTCGTAGATTCGAAGAGATGACACGCAAGTCAAAGAAACCGGAATCTAGGTACGTTCTTTCCTAATTTTTTCAAAAATTTTGTACATTCTATTCAAAACCCTAGAATATTTTTAATTTTTGAAAAAGTTTTGATAAAATAGGTTTAGAATCTCTTTATGGTTCTCTTTCCTAATTTTCGAACACAAGAAACCCACATTTTATGTTGAAACCCTAACCCTAGAACATGACAAACTAGCATCTCGTTTTGGCAGTTCGGGTCTCATAACAGTAGGACTGCCAGGCATGTGGCAGTCCTAATGTAGTAGTCGGCAAATCCTCTACCTCTGCCCAAACGATATCTCCAGTCAATCTCAACGGGGGAGGAGTTAGTTCCTGTTTACCAGCTCTAAAGGCGTCCCTATTCCTTCTCTATGGATGCGACATAGGAAGGAACTGACGATGGCAATAAAAAAATAAGCTTTTTCTCCATTCTGAAGGCGAAATGTCTTACTCTTTTCCATACATATCGGACAAGATATAATACCATGAGTACTCCACCCAGATAACATTCTGTATGCTAAAAAATCATTGATGGTCCACATCAACATTGCTCTCATTTGAAAGTTCTGCTCCATTGATATATCATACGTCTGAACACCGAACTCCCACAATTGTTTTAACTAGTCCACCAACGGCTGCAAGTAGATATCGATGTTCTTCTTTGAATTTTTTGGACCGGGTATGATAAGTGTCAAGAACATATAAGGAGTCTTCATACACATCCACGGTGGTAGATTGTAAGGGGTCAAAATCACCGGCCAACAAGAGTACTGAGCCCCTGACTGTCCGAAAGAAGTGAATCCATCAGAACATAAAGCCAGCCGAATATTCCTAGGCTCCGCAACAAATTCAGGATGACATCGATCAAAATGCTTCCATGTCTCTCCACCGGATGGATGAGATAATTCTCCTTTGTCCATCTTTCGCTCTTTGCTATGCCATGTCATGTGTTCTGCAGTATTCAAGGACATATACATCCTCTGTAGCCTCTTTGTGAGCGGCAAAAACTGTATGTATTTGTAGGGACACAACCTTGCTCGTAAAGTTGATTTTTTTTTGCCCCGAATAGGCTTGTACCGGTCTTCGTGACAGAAAATGCATCTGTCTTTATCACTGTTCTCCTTATAGTACAACATGCAACCGTTTCAGCAACAATCTATCTTTTCGTAGCCTAATCCGAGTTTTCGTATCAACATCTTCGACTTGTAAAAGGTTTTCGGCAAGTCCTTCGCTTCTTTTGGAAGCAACTCTCTAACAAACTGAATTATTCGGTCGTAACATTCTTGCGGTAAGTTAAAATCAGACTTGAGGTTCAACAACCTCATCACCACCGATAGGACAAAATGATAATCACAATCCGGATATAACGGAGTATCGACATGGCTAAACATATCATAGAACTCCTTTGCAGCAGGATTCGGATCCTTCGGATCATAACTTGGACCGGCACAAGCCGTATCAAATACCAACTCACGTGCCAAGTTTCGATGCCAATATTGGAAGTGGTCTCCAAGAGTGGACTCTCCCACATCCGTATTGAAGGGGGACTGATATTGCGGAACCAAAGGTTCTCCTTTAGCCATCCACTCGTTGTAGTTTAGTACGAAACCCTTCTTGTAGAGGTGCTCTCTCACGAGATCTACCTCTCTGAATGGTATATTACGACAATTGACACAAGGGCACTTTATGAGCCTTCCGTCCATGAAATAAGGTTGGCTACTGGCGTATCTCAGAAATTCTTCGACGCCCGCCTTGAAATCATCCGTCAAACCAATCTTGCTCTCATGTCGCCGATTGTACATCCACAAATGGTTAACTAAGTATCGACTCATTGTTCAAACCAATTCTACATCATGTACCATATATTAGGTAATTACAAGTAAAAAATAATTTAGTACCTAATTGTAGTATCGGGTTAGTATCGGCCTATCGGAATAGTATCGGCCTATCGAATTGGAATTGGATATCCTTATATCA
The DNA here is from genome assembly GCA_029216955.1 of Iris pallida. Classification (NCBI taxonomy): domain Eukaryota; kingdom Viridiplantae; phylum Streptophyta; class Magnoliopsida; order Asparagales; family Iridaceae; genus Iris; species Iris pallida. The sequence continues at coordinate 25,904,009 of JANAVB010024400.1, read as the reverse complement.
TAATCGAATATCGGATATCGAAACTGGTATCATACCATTCCTATGAGTATGATATCAAAATCGGTAATATCAAAATCGGGTTAGTATCAGCCTTATCGAAATCGGATTCAAAAACCCTAGCTACTACATTAACAAATTTTGGGTTAGCTATCGAAATCGGGTTAGTATCGGCCTTAATGAATTTTAAATAATTTACGAATACCAAAAACACTAGCTACTACATTATGTCCGTGTCCGTATCCGTTTCTGTGTCCACACCATTTCTATGAGTATCGATATCGAAGTCGATAATATTGACCATTCCTATGAGTATCGATATTGAAATCGGTATCAGACCATTCATAGGAGTATCAATATCGAAATTGGTAATATCAAAATCGGAATAGTATCGGCCTTATCGAAATCGGATTCAATATCTTAATGTCCGTATCGGGTTAGTATCGGCCTATCGGAATAGTATCGGCCTATCGAATTAGAATTGGATATCCTTATATCATAATCGAATATCGGATATCGAAACTGGTATCATACCATTCCTATGAGTATCGATATCGAAATCGGTAATATCAAAATCGGGTTAGTATCAGCCTTATCGAAATCGAATTCAAAAATCCTAGCTACTACATTAACGAATTTCAGGTTAGCTATCGAAATCGGGTTAGTATCGGCCTTAACGAATTTCGAATAATTTACGAATACCAAAAACCTTAGCTACTATATTGTGTCTGTGTCCATATCCGTGTCCAAAACCCTAGCTACTATATTGTGTCATAATTTTTGTATCCGAGAAGCATATCGTGTCCGTGTCAACAAAAATTATTAGAGAAAAAAAATTAGGTCATTACATGAGGAGTGGGGGTTGCCCTGTCGTCGGAGAGGAGCCGAGGAGGGGGGCGGACGGAGGGGGCGGACGGAGGGGGGCAGAGGAGGGGGCGGCGAGGGAGGGAAAGGAGGGCAGAGGTGGGAGGGGTGTAATGACCATTGTTCGTATTACATATTTTAGTATACGTATACGTATACGTATTTAGACCCGTATTGCATGTCTCCTTGTTTGGTTCGGCCCGACTTGACTTGGTTCGGCTTGGTTTTGCATGGTTCGGTTTTGCTAGATTTTATGTGAACCAAACCACTCCCACCTACCACCCCCTTCATTAAATATCCCACCAAACATTTCTCTCTCCACATTAACTTTCTTCTTTCCCACCATTACTTCTCCACCAACCTGAGAGTGGAAGGTTTAGGCAAGTGCACCTTGCTTCATGGAGAAAGTTCATTTTTATTGTTCCATTGTTTTCCTCATGTGTTTCTAACCCACTTTAGTATTTAGCATTTTTTATTTTCATGGTTAAATTCTTGTAAATCTAGCTTTGTGGTATTTTCGATTTCCATGAGTATTGATCTATCAAACTTACATATTTTTGCTAGTTGATGGTTCCATATTGTAGAAAATTCTATTTTATCCAAATTTGGCCTATGGGAGTCTGGATTTGGGTTCCTATTGTTGTTTGTGGGAGCCATTATTTGCACTCTGAGCCGCATGAGCATTAATAATTATATGGCCTTTGTATATTTTAATGCATGTATTAGCTAGCCTAGCATTTAATGCATTAGCCTAGCATTTAATGCATTAACATTTAATGTTAACATGCAGTAGCAATTTTGCTTGCATTGCAAGCTCACTTGGCCGCATATGGCCATTCCAGTGGGTTGGCCGCATATGGGAGCATAAGTGAGCCGCATGGCTTGCTTTTAATATTACCTTGCTTTTAATATTACCTTGCATGGGAGGGGAAAGTTGGCTGCATGGGAATAATAATCTTGGCCGCATATGCATTAGTATTTATATGCATTAGTATTTAATGCATTTGCATTGGTTTGCAAATGCTAACTTGGCCGCATGCAAATGCCAAGATGAGCCGCATATGGGAACAAGTCAGCCGCATGAGGTAAGTGCATGCATTATATTACTGCTTGCTAGCCTGCATTGTTTAGTTATTTAGCATCCATAGCTTAATGCATTGCTTACATTTAATGCATTTGTTGCATGCATTATTTAATGCAAGTATACGTACAATAGCTTAAATGCATGTAGTTGCATGCATTATACAATGCATTTGTTGCACGCATTATCTAATGCAATTGTTAGGTGCATTTAATGCATGTGTTAGTATTATTTAATGCAAACGTGTAGTAGCTTGGTCTTTTAGCAAGCTTTTGCTTGCTTACAATAAAGCAGCTGGCCGCATATGGGGACAATTGTTTGGCCGCATGCTTGCATGCATGGCCAAGGCATTTGTTTATTTCTTGCTTACGTAAACTTAGCCGCATAGGCCATTTGACTTTTGTATATTTTCTGTGCATGCTTGCATGCATATTTTAATGCCTTAGTTGCATGCAGCCTTTTGCTTGCATTTGTAAGCTAACTTGTAAAGTTGGCCGCATGGGCCATCAGCACGTGGCTGGCCGCATGAGCAATTCTCTGCATGGCCATTAAACTATTTCTCAGCCGCATGGCCATTGGCCAATTGTTTATTTGTAGCCGCATGGCTACTAAACAACTTTTGGCCGCATGACCACTATATATATTTAAATATTATTTTGGCTGCATGGCCACTATATATATTTAAATATTATTTTGGTCGCATAGATTTAATTTGCGTGCGTCTGTTGCCTGCATTGGCCGCATGGCCTTAGCATTAATTGTAGCCGCATGCTCAATTAATATTTAATTCCTAAACGTATGCTGGTGCTATATTAATTTTATGTATGTTCCCTGACACGATGGTGATCCGTTGTGGTACACTTTTGACAAATGTTATGACATGATAGTGGCCCGACGCGGCGCACTTCTGACAGTGAACATGACATGGCAAGATTGAATGGCCTGGACACCGTGGATGATTGTGTTTGTACAATTGAACCGATAATGTTTGTATCATGTCTAGGACAGGAATCCCTGAGTACCACGGTCAGGGGTACCTACTGTAAAAATGGTTAAGGCTAATAACTAGAATAATTCAGTAGTCATGAGAGATTTCTCCAGCTACAGGCGATCCCGTTATCCCGGCCACCATTGTGTGATTTGCAGCCAGCCGACGAGTAGGGCACAAGTCTAGATTCACTGATATATGGAAAAGATCGAGGCACTGCTTAATAAACCCAAGTCGCCTGGATAACCTGGATTAGCTGCAGGGCTTGTGGCTGGTGGAACATCTCATTGTATGTTGTGATAACCCTAGTTAGCTAATGTAGAAAGCCGTAGTCACTGATTGGCCGGGAACGATTGTATGGTGTAGTTTCAGTGCTCGATTATTGCAGGCTTGATCGCATGATTGTCACTTTTAACAATAAAGATCAGGGGCTAAGTTCTGTTCAGGCGAAGGGTTACAACTCCGGTCCTTGTTTGGTTTAAGGGTTGTAACCTGGATCCCGGAGCAGCTCTGAGTCCTCTCTTCGTTTATTGTATTATTGTACCCCACGTCGCGCTTGTAATGTTTTATCTGACCAACAAGATTTGGAGACGAAGTTCTGTTCAGGTGAAGGGTTACAACCCCGGTCCATGTTTGGTTTAAGGGTTGTGACCTGGCTACTTGAATGGTTCCCTCGTACTCCATTACGACTGTTGTTATTCTTTTACTTTAAGTTTTTTTAACTGCTTTAATATATTTTCTAATATGCTGGTTTTAGTTCTTAAGTGAAGCCTCCTTTGTGGCTGTCACGCCCCAGAACCAGAATACTGGAGAGCGGGGGCAGACATAGCCAGTTACGTATAATGAAATGGAATCCACGTCACTATACGGTCACGGCTGTCTAGATATATGAGGGTTTAACTACAATCCATCAGTCTCCTATGGTCAAGAACAAGCCTATTGTCTCAATCACAAGCAAGTAGTAACAGTCACAAGATATTAGAGCATCAATATACAATAGTAAGGCGTCCCATACATTACATATTGGATGATCATGAAGCTAGTCGTACAAAATGTCAGGACTAGCAAGAGTTTTAGTCAATACATGATCAACCCTAGGATTTGTCAATCATGTTACAGCCCGTAGGCAGACAGTAAATAAAGGTGCAATACGAGCTAACACGTGCTCGTCGGCTAAACGCCTCAAAAGAATAATTTTACAAATAGAGTGGGAGGACAAAAGAAACCCACTCGTTGTCCTGGTTACGCCTGGTGGTCACCATTGGGCTGGAAGACAGGTGGATCCTCTGTTGCTGCTCCGATATCTGGCCACACAAAACCAGCTGGGTCAGACCCCAAAAAGAGCAAATGCCACAAAGGAGGCTTCACTTAGGAACTAAAACCAGCATATCACAATAGAATATTAAAGATAATAAATAAAGAAATGATAATAATAGAGATAACAACAGTAAACTGAGTACGAGGAAACTATTCAAGTAGCCAGGTCACAACCCTTAAACCAAACAAGGACCGGGGTTGTAGCCCTTCACCTGAATGGAAACCTATCTCAAATACTATTGGTACAATGAAGACAATAAATGAAAAGAGAACACAGAACTGCTCCGGGAGCCAGGTTACAACCCTTAAACCAAACAAGGACCGGGGTTGTAACCCTTCGCCTGAACAGAACTGCACCCCTGATCTTTATTGCTAAGGCCAACATGATTAATCATGGTATTAAGGTAAGGTAAAACATGACGAACATGGCATGGGGTTGCAATAAGACAATAAACGAAGAGAGGACACAGAACTGCTCCGGGAGCCAGGTTACAACCCTTAAACCAAACAAGGACCGGGGTTGTAACCCTTCGCCTGAACAGAACTGGACCTCCGATCGTTATTGTTAAGGCAAGCATCAATAATCATGTCATGTCAAAATCTTGTACAGGATCAGGATAAGAGTAAGCTGGAATAAACTACATCCAATCAATCACGGCCAATCAAGAGTACGGCTTGATACTTTTAACTAACTAGGGTTATCACAGGCCTAGTTAATAGCAAGATGCAATAAGATTATCCCAACAGCCACAAGCCCTGCAGACCATCCGGTTATCCAGGTCGAATGTCCGTTTAGGAAGAATGCAACACGTGACTGTGTGCTGGAAATGTGCCCTACTCGTCGGTAGACTACAAGTCCACTGAATGCGCCCAGATACGGGATTGCTTGTAGCTGGAAATCTTTTCATGACTACTGAATTATTCTAGTTAATTATCCTTAGTTAATTTCAGTAGGTACCCCTGACCGTGGTACTCAGGGGTCCCCATCCTAGACATGATGCAAGACAGTACTAGTTTATTTGTACAAACACAATCGCCCACGGTATCCAAGTCTTTCATACTTGTCATGTCAGGCTAGCTGTCGTAACAGCATACCGAGATATATCATGTCAGTTTACTTGTCAAGAGTGCGCCACAGCGGGCCACTATCGTGTTCTATTCCTATAATATCATGAATGAGAGAAACTTGCATAAAATAACTAGTGACATATTCTTGATGCCAAGAAAAAGATCTATAACTTCCACGTTGGGAGTTGGAAGAAGTTCGAGCCACAATTCGGTCAATTAGGACATATAACAGTTAGAAATAGTCAAAATATGCATTATGCGGCCTATTCTGCGACACCATATGCGGCCAACTGCGACATGCGGCCTATGCGGCTCAACTGCGACATCATATACGGCCAACTGTGACATGCGGCTCATGCGGCTCAACTGCGATATTATATACGGCCAACTGCGACATGCGGCTCATGCGGCTCAACAGCGACATCATATGCGACCAACTGCGACATGCGGCTCATGCGGCTCAACAGCGACATCATATGCGGCCAACTGCGACATGCGGCTCATGCGGCTCAACTGCGACATCATATGCGGCCAACTGCGACATACGGCTCATGCGGCTCAACAGCGACATCATATGCGGCCAACTGCGACATACGGCTCATGCGGCTCAACTGCGACATCATATGCGGCCAACTGCGACATGCGGCTCATGCAGCTCAACAGCGATATCATATGCGGCCAACTGCGACATGTGCCTCATGCGGCTCAACAGCGACATCATATGCGGCCAACTGCGACATGTGTCTCATGCGGCTCAACAGCGACATCATATGCGGCCAACTGCGACATGTGCCTTATGCTGCAGATGAACATAGAAGTTTGACCAAAATTGTTTTGGCAATAACTTTCTCATCCGAAGTCGAAATCAAGCGAAACAAAAGCCAAAACCGCATGAAATTGGATTCTCTACAATATAGAACCATTAGTTTTCAAAAATAACCAAGTTTTAGAGGTCAAAATCAAGAAAACCGAAAAGTTATAAACTTAGATCTACAAGAAATTATCTATCAAAATGAAAAAGGCCAAGTTCTAAAGAGTCTTAAAATCAAGTAAGAAAGAGAATGAAACAATAAAACTTGAGATCCATCATGAAACAAGTTTGCACTTGCCTAGCACTCTTTCCTGGTAGGTGGAAGAGTAAATGGTGGAGAAGAAGAAGTGAAGAAGAAGAATAAATGAAGAGAGAGAGAGTTAGATGGAAATATAAATGAGGGGGGTGGTGGTAGGTGGGGGTTCTCCCCTTGGTTCATGATGAACCAAGTAAACCAAGCCAAGCCGAACCAACCCAATCATTTAATCAAAATAAATCCATGAACAATAAATGACAATTAAACCACAATACTAAATATGAAAATAAACCACAACTAATCAAAGAAAATGAGAAATACGGGTCAGAAATACGAACACGTATAAAATACGTATCACGAATTTCGGGACACTACAGTGGCACTTGCTCTTTCTGGGATCTGATCCAGCTGGTTTTGTGTGGCCAGATTTTGGAGCAGCTTCAGAGGATCTACCGACCTTCCAGCCCGATGGTGACCACCAGGCGTAACCAGGACAACAAGTGGGTTTATTTTTGCTCTTCCACTCTAGTGTAAAAATTTTATTTTGAGATATTTAGCCGGCGAGCACCTGTTAGCTCGTATTGCATACCTTATTATTGTCTGCCTATGGGCTGTAACATGATTGACATATCCTAGGGTTGATCATGTATGACTAAACTCTTGCTAGTCCTCACATTTTGTAACGACTAGCTTCATGATCAGCTGGATATGTAATGTTTGGGACGCCTTACTATTGTATATTTAGTGATTTTACATATTGTAACTTACTTGCTTTCTTAAGATTGAGACAATTAGGCTTGTTATTGACCATAAGAGACTGATGGATTGTAGTTAAACCCTTATATATCTAGACAGCCGTGACCGTATAGTGAGGTGGATTCCATTTTATTATACGTAGCTGGCTATGTATGCCCCCGCTCTCCAGTATTCTGGTTCTGTGGTGTTACATGGTTTAAGTGGTAGCCCATGCAGGTCTTATAAATCAAGATATGTGAGGGTTTACCAAATAGATGTCTCAATCAGCACTCATCCTTGATCTCTGCCCGACTCTTCTAATCCCTGAGATTCTCGACCTGATCACATGTTTGTATCGTTGATCTGTCTTGGTCCTTCCTTATTGTTCCCTATGTCGTCTTCTTCAGCGGTATTATTCCTGGACCTGCCGATCAGCAAGGCGAAGCCCTCCCATGGAGCAACAGCAACCAGAAGATCAGGCCCAGCACTCAGGGGCAGCCTCTCGGGTCATGCCTTCCGGAGATCCAGAACCCCCGGTGCAGCCAGCCTAGCCCGCAGGACAGGATGATGGAGCCTTGGTGGGACTTATCAGGGAGTTGCTTGCATCGCAGGATCATCGAGGAGATGCCTTGTATCAGGCAGTGGCAGATGCTCTGGGCAGAGGTGGATACCATGGGAACAGTGCAGCGAACAGTTTCAAGCACCTGAACCCTCCGTTCTTCGATGGCAGCGAAGCCGCTATCGCTGCTGATGCGTGGCTTCAGGACACAGAGGTGATATTAGAAGCAGCGAAGACTCCAGAAGATGAGAAGGTGGCCGTAGTGCACCTGCAGTTATTGGATCTAGCCCGCAGCTGGTGGATGCCTCAGGCCGTTGGACTAGCGGCGCCTATTACTTGGATAGTATTCCGTGAGAGGTTTCGGACCAAGTACTTTGATGCTGTAGCTCGGTACGATCTACAGACCAAGTTCACCAATTTGAAGCAGATGGGCCGGACGGTCGATGGGTATGCGGCCGAGTTTTCCAGGCTTAGTTGGTTTGCTCCCACCTTGGTGGCGACCGAGTTCGATAGAGCCCAGCGGTTTTAGCAGGGACTCCACCTGGAGATTTTGCTGGCAGTGGAGCAGTTTGAGCATCAAACTTTTGATACAGTACTGAGGGCAGCTATGAGGCATGAGTATACCTCCCAGAGGATTGTGGATAGGACCGGAGGTCGAAAGCGATCTCACGGCCAGATGAATCAGGCGTCAGCCCCAGCCCCGGCAGCTAGGGCTTTGACCATTGGAGCTCCGAGAAGGACAGCTTCCGTTACGTCGGTTCAGCATTCAACCCCGACGTATCCTCAGCAGCAGAAGCAGAAGCAGTCTTCCCCCATGGGCTGCTCTTATTGTGGAAAGCCTGGACATGTTGTTTCAGAGTGTCGCAAGGCTCGAGGATTGTGTTTGCTTTGTGGAGCACCAGACCATAAGGTAGGGTCCTGCCCGTTCAGGATTGACTCATCACCAGCCAGGACCAGTTCATCCGTTAAGGGACCAGCCCCAGTACTGGTCCAGCAGCAGTTTCCATTCCCGAGGCCGTTGCCGACGCAGACCCAGGCTTTTCAGCAGCAAAGGCCTCAGCAGTATGCCCAGGCGCAAGTCCAGAATATGCAGAGAAGATTCCAGCCGAGAGGGCCGGCACCCAGAGGACATGGTCAAGTGTTGGCCTTAACCATGGAAGAAGAAGGAGTGGCGTCAGGTGAGGTAGTGGCAGGTACTATTCTCGTCAACACTTTTCCGGCCTCAGTGCTATTTGATTCTGGTGCATCGCATTCATTTATGTCTGCACGATTCGTAAAACGGATAGGATTGGAGCCCGAGTCATTATCAGTAAGGCTCAATATACTTACTGGTAATGGTCTTGTGGGAGTAGATAGAGTATTTTCCTCGTGTCGGATCGTGGTTAGCGGTAGAGAGTTTTCCGCTAGGCTGATAGAATTCCCGATGGCCGATTATGATGTGGTCTTAGGGATGGATTGGTTAAGAGACCAGTATGCTAGGATAGACTGCCATATTGGTAGAGTTGTCTTTAGCATTCCAGACGAGCCGGAGTTTTCCTTTTCTCGAGGCGAAGTTGAACCTTCTCCTCCATTATTGCGGATGGCCGTGACAGCAGTACAATTACCCCGGATAGTCGAGGAATTTCTAGATGTTTTCCCGAAAGAGCTTCTAGGAATGCCGCCAGAGCGAGAGATCGAGTTTACTATCGACTTGATCCCCGGGACAGCACCAGTGTCAGAGAGAGTCTACAGGATGGCGCCGTCAGAGTTGGAGATATTGTATAAGATGATTGAAGAACTCAGAACCAAGGGATTCATTCGTGCTAGTGGATCGCCTTGGGGAGCTCCGATGCTTCTTGTAAAAAAGAAGGATGGTACGTCCAGATTATGTGTTGACTATCGTACCTTGAACTCAGTAACAATCAAGAACGGATATCCTCTCCCCAGGATAGATGACTTGTTTGATCAACTTAGAGGAGCGGCAGTATTCTCAAAGATTGATTTACGGTCAGGATACCACCAGATCAGAGTCAGAGAGCAGGACATCCCGAAGATAGCCTTCAGATCTAGATATGGGCATTGGAAGTTCCTTGTTATGCCCTTTGGAGCAACCAATACGATGACTGTATTTATGAACCTCATGAATCGTATCTTCATGTCTTATTTGGATCAGTTCATGATTGTGTTCATAGACGATATCCTGGTCTACAGCAAGAGTGAAGCGGAGCATGAGCAGTATCTCAGAGTTGTCCTCCAGATTCTCCGAGAGCACCAGTTGTATGCCAAGTTTAGTAAATGCAAGTTCTAGCTCGATCGCATTTCATACTTGGGTCATATCATCACCAGAGGGGGAGTAGAAGTGGATCTCCAGAAGATCGTGGCTATCGAAACCTGGCCAGTGCCCAGCATAGTTGCAGAAGTTCGCAGTTTTCTTGGATTAGCCGGCTATTACCGGAGATTTGTTTCGGACTTTGTTCGGATTTTGACACCATTGACACAGTTGACCCGCAAGGATGTGCAGTTTGCTTGGACCGCAGAATATCAGGAATCTTTTGAGAAGCTGAAGCGAGGCTTGATGACGGCACCCGTTCTCACACTTTTAGATAGGACCGGAGGATTTTTAGTATACTACGATGCTTCAGACAGAGGTTTAGGATGTGTTTTGATGCAGCATGGAAAGGTAATAGCTTATGCGTCATGACAACTTTGTGATCATGAGAGGAATTACCCAACCCATGACTTAGAGCTGGCAGCAGTAGTGTTTACACTTAAGTTGTGGAGACACTACCTGTATGGAGATAGGGTGGAGATTTTCATCGACCACAAGAGCCTGAAGTATGTTTTCACCCAGAAGGACCTTAATATGCGTCAGAGAAGGTGGCTGGAGCTGCTTGTGGATTATGATGTCAACTTGCAGTATCATCCTGGGAAGGCCAACGTTGTTGTAGATGCATTGAGCAGGAGAGCCGGAGTTTATTTTCTGACAGCGCAACCAGAGTTGTTGGTAGATCTTCAGAAGATGGGTATAGAAGTTGTCCTTCCTACCAATGTGGCATTGATGGCTAGCATGCAAGTTTAGTCCAGTATAGTTGATAGGATCAAGATAGCTCAGTCCTCCGATTCTAAGCTTTAGCGGCTTAGAGCAGAATGTGAAGCCGGGCGACGACCAGAATTATACATTCATGAAGACGGTACACTTCGACATGGTAAGTGTCTTTGTGTACCCAGTAGAGATATCAGACAGGAAGTCATGACGGAAGTTCACAGTTCTCAGTATTCATTTCATCCCGGTGGTACGAATATGTACCGTGATATCCGTCAGCACTTTTGGTGGAATGGCATGAAGAGGGAGATAGCTCGATTTGTCTCTCGGTGTTTGGTTTGCCAACAAGTCAAGGCTGAACACCAGAGGCCAGCTGGACTTCTTCAGCCCTTGTCGATTCCAGAATGGAAGTGGGAACATATAACCATGGATTTCGTGACTGGATTACCTAGATTCCCAGCTGGTCGAGATGCTATTTGGGTTATAGTTGACAGGCTTACGAAGGTGGCTCACTTTCTTCCGTTCAGAGTTGGTCAGTCGACAGCTCAGCTAGCAGAGATATATCTCCGACAGATTATCAAATTCTACGGTGTACCAGTCAGTATCACCTCGGACCGGGATTCAAGATTTACGTCGCATTTTTGGCGTAGCTTGTAAGAGAGTTTGGAAACTCACCTCCAGTTCAGCTCAGCTTATCACCCGCAGACAGATGGTCAGTCGGAACGCACGATCCAGACTCTGGAGGATATGCTGAGATCTTGTACACTCGACTTCGGTGGTTCGTGGAAAGATCACCTGCACCTGGTAGAGTTCTCGTACAACAACAGTTTCCAAACTAGTATTCAGATGGCACCGTTCGAGGCACTGTATGGAAGGAAGTGCAGATCCCCACTAGCATGGGATAATGTTGGAGAAAGGCAGATGCTTGGTCCCGAGATGATCACTCAGACAGTTGAGGTGGTCAGGAGAGTCAGAGATCATCTTCGCGTTGCGCAAGATCGTCAGCGCCATTGGGCCGATTCTCATCGGCGTCCCCTCGAATTTTCTGTCGACGACCATATATTTCTGAGGATCTCGCCTAACCGTGGCGTCATTCATTTTGGCGTATGGGGAAAGCTTAGTCCTAGGTATATAGGGCCGTTTGACATTCTGGAGCAAGTAGGAGATGTGTCCAATCGTCTTGCTCTTTCGTCGTCTCTGAGTGAGGTGCATGACGTGTTCCATGTATCCCAACTACGACGATATATTCCAGACCCGAGTCATATCCTGGATCATTCAGAATTGGTTGTTGGTACCAACCTTTCGTATGAGGAGAGACCCGTATCCATATTGGACCAAAGAGAGAAGATACTCAAGAACAAGACTATCAAGTTAGTCCGTGTTGCTTGGGGTCATCACTCCTTGGGCGAGTCAACGTGGGAGCGTGAGGATGATATCCGATCGCGATATCCCGACCTGTTTGACTCGTGAGGTATAATATTTTTCTTATGCCTCATGCCTTCGATTCCTTGCTTGCATGAATAATTGTTTGATTGCTTAACTAGTATAGCTGGCCTGTGAGTAGTATAGCTTGTCCTTGTATCTCTAGCCTCTTGATTTAAATTCTGAGGACGGAATTCTTTTAAGGTGGGTAGAATTGTAATGACCATTGTTCATATTACGTATTTTAGTATACGTATACGTATTTAGACCCGTATTGCATGTCTCCTTGTTTGGTTCGGCCCGACTTGACTTGGTTCGGCTTGGTTTTGCATGGTTCAGTTTTGCTAGATTTTATGTGAACCAAACCACTCCCACCTACCACCCCCTTCATTAAATATCCCACCAAACATTTCTCTCTCCACATTAACTTTCTTCTTCCCTACCATTACTTCTCCACCAACCTGAGAGTGGAAGGTTTAGGCAAGTGCACCTTGCTTCATGGAGGAAGTCCATTTTTATTGTTCTATTGTCTTCCTCATGTGTTTCTAACCCACTTTAGTATTTAGCATTTTTTATTTCCATGGTTAAAATCTTGTAAATCTAGCTTTGTGGTATTTTCGATTTTCATGAGTATTGATCTATCAAACTTGTATATTTTTGCTAGTTGATGGTTCCATGTTGTAGAGAATTCTATTTTACCCAAATTTAGCCTATGGAAGTCTGAATTTGGGTTCCTATTGTTGTTTGTGGGAGCCATTATTTGTACTCTGAGCCGCATGAGCATTAATAATTGCATGGCCTTTGCATATTTTAATGCATGTATTAGCTAGCCTAGCATTTAATGCATTAGCCTAGCATTTAATGCGTTAGTATTTTAATGCATTAACATTTAATGTTAACATGCAGTAGCAATTTTGCTTGCATTGCAAGCTCACTTGGCCGCATATGGCCATTCCAGTGGGTTGGCCGCATATGGGAGCATAAGTGAGCCGCATGACTTGCTTTTAATATTACCTTGCATGGGAGGGAAAAGTTGGCTGCATGGGAATAATAATCTTGGCCGCATATGCATTAGTATTTATATGCATTAGTATTTAATGCATTTGCATTGGTTTGCAAATGCTAACTTGGCCGCATGCAAATGCCAAGATGAGCCGCATATGGAAACAAGTCAGCCGCATGAGGTAAGTGCATGCATTATATTACTGCTTGCTAGCCTGTATTGTTTAGTTATTTAGCATCCATAGCTTAATACATTGCTTATATTTAATACATTATATAATGCATTTGTTGCATGCATTATTTAATGCAAGTATACGTACAGTAGCTTAAATGCATGTAGTTGCATGCATTATATAATGCATTTGTTGTATGCATTATCTAATGTAAATGTTAGGTGCATTTAATGCATGTGTTAGCATTATTTAATGCAAACGTGTAGTAGCTTGGTCTTTTAGCAAGCTTTTGCTTGCTTACAATAAAGCAGCTGGCCGCATATGGGGACAATTACTTGGCCGCATGCTTGCATGCATGGCCAAGGCATTTGTTTATTTCTTGCTTATGTGAACTTGGCCGCATAGGCCATTTGACTTTTGCATATTTTCTGTTCATGCTTGCATGCATATTTTAATGCCTTAGTTGCATGCAGCCTTTTGCTTGCATTTGCAAGCTAACTTGTAAAGTTGGCCGCATGGGCCATCAGCACGTGGCTGGCCGCATGAGCAATTCTCTGCATAGCTATTAAACTATTTCTCAGCCGCATGGCCATTGGCCAATTGTTTATTTTTAGCCGCATGGCCACTAAACAACTTTTGGCCGCATGGCCACTATATTTATTTAAATATTATTTTGGCCGCATGGCCACTATATATATTTAAATATTATTTTGGCCGCGTAGATTTAATTTGCGTGCGTCTGTTGCCTGCATTGGCCGTATGGCCTTAGCATTAATTATAGCCGCATGCTCAATTAATATTTAATTCCTAAACGTATGCTGGTGCCATATTAATTTTATGTATGTTCCCTGACACGATGGTGATCCGTTGTGGTGCACTTTTGACAAATGACATGACATGATAGTGGCCCGACGCGGTGCACTCCTGACAGTGAATATGACATGACAAGATTGAATGGCCTGGATATCGTGAATGATTGTGTTTGTACAATTGAACCGGTAATGTTTGCATCATGTCTAGGACATGGATCCCTGAGTACCACGGTCAGGGGTACCTACTGTAAAAATGGTTAAGGCTAATAACTAGAATAATTCAGTAGTCATGAGAGATTTTTCCAGCTACAGGCGATCCCGTTATCCCGGCCACCATTGTGTGACTTGCAGCCTGCCGACGAGTAGGGCACAAGTCTAGATTCACTGATATATGGAAAAGATCGAGGCACTGCTTAATGAACCCAAGTCGCCTGGATAACCTGGATTAGCTGCAGGGCTTGTGGCTGGTGGAACATCTCACTGCATGTTGTGATAACCCTAGTTAGCTAATGTAGAAATCCGTAGTCACTGATTGGCCTGGAACGATTGTATGGTGTAGTTTCAGTGCTCGATTACCGCAGGCTTGATCGCATGATTATCACTTTTAACAATAAATATCAGGGGACTAAGTTCTGTTCAGGCGAAGGGTTACAACTCCGGTCCTTGTTTGGTTTAAGGGTTGTAACCTGGCTCCCGGCGCAGTTCTGAGTCCTCTCTTCGTTTATTGTATTATTGTACCCCACGTCGCGCTTGTAATATTTTATCTTACCAACAAGATTTGGAGACGGAGTTTTATTCAGGTGAAGTGTTACAACCCTAGTCCTTGTTTGGTTTAAGGGTTGTGACTTGGCTACTTGAATGGTTCCCTCGTACTCCATTATAACTGTTGTTATTCTTTTACTTCAAGTTCTTTTAACTGCTTTAATATATTTTCTAATATGCTGGTTTTAGTTCTTAAGTGAAGCCTCCTTTGTGGCACTTGCTCTTTCTGGGATCTGACCCAGCTGGTTTTGTGTGGTCAGATTTCGGAGCAGCTTCAGAGGATCTACCGACCTTCCAGCCCGATGGTGACCACCAGGTGTAACCAGGGCAACGAGTGGGTTTATTTTTGCTCTTCCACTCTATTGTAAAAATTTTATTTTGAGGCATTTAGCCGACGAGCACCTGTTAGCTCGTATTGCATACCTTATTATTGTCTGCCTACGGGCTGTAACATGATTGACAGATCCTAGGGTTGATCATGTATGACTAAACTCTTGCTAGTCCTCATATTTTGTAACGACAAGCTTCATGATCAGCTGGATATGTAATGTTTGGGACGCCTTACTATTGTATATTTGGTGATCTTACATCTTGTAACTTACTTGCTTGCTTGAGATTGAGACAATTAGGCTTGTTATTGACCGTAGGAGACTGATGGATTGTAGTTAAACCCTCATATATCTAGACAGCCGTGACCGTATAGTGGGGTGGATTCCATTTTATTATACGTAGCTGGCTATGTATGCCCCCGCTCTCCAGTATTCTGGTTCTGGGGCGTTACAAGGGGGGCGAAGAGGGAAAAGGGGGGCAGAAGGAAGGGCAGAGGGGGTCGAGGAGGGCGGAGATGGTGGCAGAGGGAGGGCGGAGAGGGGGGCACAGGGAGGGTGGTGGAGAGGGGGTCTGAGAGAGGGGCGGAGGGGGGCAAAGGGGGAGGGGGTCGCCGGAGTGGGGTCGATGATGGGGGTGGAGATGGGGGTCGGAGAGAGGGGCGGAGATGGGGGTCGCCGGAGAGGGGTCGCCGGAGATGAGCGAGGGAGTCGAGGGAGCGGGAGAAGGGAAGTTGGGGGGAAATTAAAATTTTGGAAACATTTTTAGAATGAGTATGGGGGGATACTTTTACAGAAGCTCAGCGACGAAAAATTTCGTCGCTGAGGCGTCGGAAGAAAACTAGCGACGGATTCAGTGACGTCCAATTGAATTATTTTTTACGTAAATTATCCGTCACAAGTCAGTCACAAGTACGTCGCTAATTAGCGACAGATTTACTGCCGTCGCTGACGTCCGTCGGTAATTAACAGTATTTTTGTAGTGCATATACAATTATGATATTGCTTAGACTTATTTTGTTAACTAGCATTAAGAAATGTCTAGGGATTTCTTCTCCCTTTACTGGTATCTCCTTCAAGAAAAGAAACATTCAAAATATACATCATTAGCTTAGTATAAATTAAGGGGTGGATTTGCCAAACACCTCTAGTTCAAGTGCTAAGGTATGAGGTATCCTTCTTGATGGTTGTAGATTCGAGCCAAGAAGCAATTAAGTCCTAATAGAAAATTAATTGGTGCGTACGATGCAGGCATTGACTTTCGAACAGAGTGCATGAGCATTTTGGTAGGATATGGGACCTACGGGCTAAGTGAATCTGTATGTCCTTTGGGAGTGAATCTGCATGTACTTTGGTGTAGTGTTTGTTAGGGTCTTCTCACCATGGATGGTCCTAACGGAGATGTGGACTTTCGGCCGAGTGCATGAACATTCGGGTCAGATATGAGACCCAGGGGCTGAGTGTGTATGTATGTCCTTAGGGGTAGTGGTTGTGTTAGGGTCATCTCGTCAAGGATGGTCCCGACGAATTCTATTAACTATTGGCCCTAAGAGCATCTCCAACCCTATTGTGAGTTTAGAAAAAATGGTTGCCACATAGGAATGACAAACTTTCATTTCAAAAATCCTTCTCAAATGCAAATGTAGAATAAATCATGAAGTTGACATGGCAATGACATGGTAAGGACAATGTGAAGTTGGTTGTCTAGATCTAGACAATGCACTTCACAATGACTTTGTCTCCACATCATCAATTATAAATATAAATATTTATAACAAAATCAAGAATTGGAGGAGTTGTCTTGGAAGTAGGAAAAAATACTTTTTATTGTCTTCTTAATACTTTTGTATTGGAGAACACTTTTTTATCTCATTGTCTTGTGTGAATATCATCTTGTCATATAGGAAAGATATTGTCTTGTACCTCATATTACATAGAAATCACAACACAAAACAAGACAATAGGGTAGGAGATGCTCTAATAGATTGAGTGTGCAAATGACAATAGTTGAATAAAAAGTTTTCTTACAAAAATAAAGGAGTGGATCTATTAAGAACCAAGCATGAAGGGCCCAAGTCTCCTTTAGATTTTTTTATTCACTGCTTTCCCTTTATATGCTTTATAAACCCCTTTCCGGATACATAAAAATTTCTTACGATTTATTAAATATTAAAAATAAAATATGAAGATAAATATTTATGGACATATTCCAACAAAATTCTAAAAGAAATAAATAATATTAATAGAAAGTAAATAAACACAATATATATATATATATATATATATATATATATATATATATATATATATATATATATATTGTGAAAGAAGGTAATTGTGGCGAAAGCTCGCACCGGGAGTCGATCTCCTGACTACACGGGCCGGGCCGCATGCATCTCAATATATATATATATATATATATATATATATATATATATATATATATATATATATATATATATATATATATATTTTTTTTTTTTTTTTTTTTTTTTTTTTTGAAGCGATGGGTACTTGTGGCGAACTCGCCTCCACTGAGGCTCGAACTCCCGACCACTTGGGCCGTATGCATCTCTCTTAACCACTAGACTAGAGGTCATTTGCTATATATATATATATATATATATATATATATATATATATATATATATATATAGAAACTATCTAAAAGATTTTTTCTTTAAATATATATATATATATATATATATATATATATATATATATATATAATAATAGAAACTTATAATATTATTGGCCCTGAATCTGTAAAATTTGACAAAAATTCAGAGTTGAACCATGTCTCTATTCTCCTTGGAACAGACTTTTAACCATTAAATTGCCTAACCTTTATTTTATTGTGGAATTATATATATATATATATATATATATATATATATATATATATATATATATATATAAATTTTTTTGCTGACCAATTTTTTTTAATCCGTTCTTGTCTATAGTAATTCTTGCAAGTCTCTCTAGTCAATGACCAAACCCCACAGGAGCTGCTGTGGGAACCCCAATTTTTTTTTTTTTTTTCATATATTTTTTGTATTTTTTTATAGAGTCAGTCGATACATAGCCTATTCTAGCTCACTCTAGTTAAGTTTAAATTTCTGGTTCGCCTAATCTTGAGTTATTACTATCAAGTAACAACTACTTGGAACAAACTTGTAACCATTAAATTGTCCAACCTTTATTGTTTGTGGAATTATATTTCTACTATATACTAATTTTTTTTGAATCTGTTCTTGTCTACAATAATTCTTGCAAAGTCTTTTGAGTCAACGGAGGAACGACATAAGAGTTGGATGGGCCCACCCTAGATTTTTTTTTTCTCCATAATTTTTTGGTATTTTTTTATATGAGTCAGTCTATACATAGTCCTTTCCACTTCACCAAAGTTCAAATTTTTGGTTCCAGTCTTATCTTGAGTATTTTTTGATGCTGGGCGATACGTACTAAAATTTTGTGCACATTCTATTACATGTCTTCTACACCTAATGTTACCAATTTTTATATGAGAAAATTTGAGTGGCACTCCACTTTTTTTACGCTTATTTAAGATGCACCATACAAGTTTACATGAATGTATGACACCCTCCAATTTTGACGGTTTCAGTCCAAAACGAACGGTCAACCCCGTTGACCAATTTTTTTTGACGAAAATACCCCCCCTATCTGTTCTCTTCTTCCCCGCGTCAACTATTCATCTCCCCCCTCCGCCGTGCTCGGCCCCCATCCACGGCGTCGCCGCACTCCCCCCCCTCCCCGACCTCGCCGCACACCCCCCCTCCGGCCATCACCACCACCACCATCACCAACATCATCACCATCATCATCATCACCACCACCACCATCCACCATCATCACCGCCCCCCCCCCCTCCCGCTCCGCCCCCTAGCCCCCACCGCCGCCGCGCTCTGCTGCTGCTGCCCTAGCTGCCGCGCGCTGCTGCGGCGACGACGGCGGTGGCGGTCGGGGCTAGGGGGCGGAGCGGGAGGAGGGGGGGGGGGGGGGGGGGCGGTGATGATGGTGGATGGTGGTGGTGGTGATGATGATGGTGATGATGTTGGTGATGGTGGTGGTGGTGATGGCCGGGGGGGTACGGCGAGGTCGGGGAGGGAGGGGGGGGGGGGGGGGGAGTGCGGCGACGCTGTGGAGGGGGTCGAGCACGGCGGGGAGGGGGGGCGGGGGGGGGGGGGGGGGGCAGCCACGTGTGACGGGGAGGAAGGACACACAAAAGGAGACAAGGGTATTTTCGTCAAATTTTTTTTTGACCGTTCGTTTTAGACGAAAACCGTCCAAAGTGGAAGGTGTCATATATTCATGTAAACTTGTGAGATGCATCTTAAATAAGCATAAAAAAAGTGAGGTGCTACTCAAATTTTCTCTTTTTATATTTTATAAATGGAAGAATCAATGTTACCTTGAGTTATTAGTATCAAGTAACAACTACTTGTGGACAAAAGCCAAGCTCTTCCACCCACCAGCTTGCTAAGTAGAGGAAGAGATGGCTTGGCTTTGCTTAGGTGGCTAATAAATCGGAATTTGGATGTTAGTGGTGGACAAGAAAGAAAGAAAGAAAGAAAGAGTAGCACTTGCAGTGGTCGACATCCAAAGAAATAGGAGAAATATCAAAGGCTGACGCCAACCCCTAAATCCACCTTTTTCATGTCACAACGGAATACTTAATTAGCTAAGCATCCACCATCAACACCCACATTGTTTTTTTAACCTTCCCTTCTTCTTCTAAAGGTGTTTCCCTCAATGTGTTTGCTTTGAGGATTCCAACAATAACTTAAGGTCATATTTAGTTTAGTTTGCGGAATTAGAATCTTGAAAAACTAAATTCCTTTTTCCAGTGTTTGAATACCAAAAAAAATAGATGGAAAAAAAAATTAATTATCAAGAAAAAAAAAGGGGAATCTCCCACCCAAAGATTCATTTTCACTCTAAAGATTCATTTTTTCTCTCTCAATTTTCTTAATATTTCCGGACATTAAAAAAAATGATTGGAATTATAATTTTCCAATGGATAGGAAAGAGCAAAGAATCAATTCGCTTTCCTTTCCGCGAACCAAAAGAGAATTTGATTATGTTGGAGTTTTCTTTTCTTCTCCTACTTTCTATATATTCTTAGACAACCAGATTTGTTATTATTATCACTAGTATATATGGACGTAGTATATATGCACATACATACATATTTCATACTAGTTGATAAGAACAAATAATAATAATATAGATTATTATATCATTTTATATTATTATTAGAAAGACTAAAAAAATAGTTGTTGTCATTATTTTAATATTTATTAAGGCTACTTAGGAAGACTAGAAGTCAACCGTATTGATTATTCTAAAATTATTATTATATATTTACTTGTAGAACTATTTAGGAAGACCAAAATGAAGGCAACCCTAGGGTGGTGGTGAATAGGATGATGAAGACAATAATATACCAATAAAATAATGCAAATCACGAACTAAAATTAAGAACAAGTAAGCAGAGATTAAAAGTTCAAAAGCGCAAACACCGAGATGTATACTGGTGTCCTTCATGGAAGATAATTCAGTTTCGGAGACTTGTCTGGTATTAGTCCACTATTTGTGAAATAGTAGTACACAACAAAATTTGATTCGAAGTGCTCTCCAACTTCTTACAACCATGAGCTTTGATCCGTAGGCTTGCTGACTTCAAACAACAAAATATTAGTAACTTCAAAATTCAAGCTTTAAACTCTTCTAGACTTTCAACTGATATCGCACTTGACACTAGAAAGCTGGAGAGTTGTTCTTGGAGATTTGAAGGTTTATATCTCAGAATAGAATATATAAGCAAGTGAAGAATGAATGAATGAGTGAATGAGTGAGTTTCAACGAAGAACTCAATGTCTATTTATAGTTTTTTTGGGGACCAAATTTGGTCAGAACTCGGTGTGCCTAACGTTCGAAATTCCGAACGTTGGAGACCAGTTCTCAAGGAGGAACATACAATTTTGAAACTTGGTTAACATGGACCGAATTCGGCTGGCCCAAGTTAGGTGGCACCGAACTCAGCCCGAGTTCGACTTCTCCTGAGCCATAATGCTATGGATTTGAGTCAAACTTGTTTAGTGGATTAGGATGTTTATATAGGACTGAGTTTGTCACTCCCCATTTTTGAAATACGTAAATTTTTTATTTTCTGTATGTGGTATCTGGCACCTGTATCTTGATTGCATGTATCATGTATTTATAACTGGCCATGACATGGAACAGTATCTCGTCGTAGATTAGTGTGCCACCCCTTGTCCTTGTCTGGTTGTAGGCGTGGCTCACTGCTTCGATGATAAGATTTTTAGACCGTGTTGTAGTTAGAATTTTATTTAATTAATTAATTTAATTAGTTGTATTATGTAGCATTTAACATGTCATTAGTCATATGGTTAGGTCATGTTAAGAATAGGGTTTTTATGAGTCAACCCAACCCTGCTATATATATATTCTCTTCCCCCCTCTCTCTCTCCTCATTCACTTTTTATTTTTCTTCCACCAACTTTTTAGGCAAGTACATCTTGCACAAATAAGAGACCACTTGCAATTTTTATTTCTTGTTATTTCTTTGATATTATTAGTCTAGATTGTTCATCACTTCCTTCTCTACATGTTTAGTACTTGGTATTTTTTATTTTAATGACTATTTTTGAGTAGATCTAAGTTTTCAAAACTAGGGTTTTATGGATTTTTATGGTTTTGATCTATCAAACTTGCTTATTTTTGAAAATTACTTATTCTATGTTGTAGAGAATTCAATTTCATTCACTTTAGACCTTTATTTTGCCCAATTTTGAGTCCTATAGCCCAAGTTATGGACATTGAAAGTTTCTAAAAAAACTTCATGGCCAAAAGCTTGCTGGTAGGGACGACACCTCGCGCACCTTGTACCTCGCACACCTTGCACTTCGTGCACCTTATACCTCGCGCACCTTGCATCTCGTGCACCTTGTACCTCGCGCACACCTCGTGCACCTTGCACCTCGAGCACACCTTACGTACCTTGTACCTCGTGTACTTTGTACCTCGTGCACATCTCGTGCACCTTGCACCTTACGCACACCTCGTGCTCCTTGTACCTTATGCCATGTACCTTTTGCTCGTGCGCCATTTGTGTCACTTCAGGACTTGCGTGCACTTCGTACCCTAAGTGCCCAGTGCCTTCTAGTTTCTCTTCCATGGCTCGACCTTCATTTTCGACCTGACTATCTATGTGTGTGCTGGTCCTATGTGTGTACTGAGGTACAATCTATGTGAGTCCCGATGTGCTATCTCATGTGTGAAGTGTTCTTACACGATATATGTCAGTACATCCAATGTCTCCAGCACTTACATAATGAATGGTCGGTAGTAATGACGTAGTTTGTGTAGCATGTTGCATTACACTAAGGAGGGATCCTTATGTATGACTCCTTGAGCCAGTATGGATCCCTTTTGGGGTACACGTACTATGGTACGACATATAAGAGGATAACCATATGACCACGTCATATAATTCCAAGATCAAGATATGGTTAATCAAAGCAACTTAAATTGGTGGAAGCATTGGGAGGGAACAAAATCTTGATATTATACGTTACCAGCCACCCTAGGCCCTGTCATAACGTGTCGGGTTGGCCTCCACGGATACGATTTCATCTGCCTATAGTGGATGACTAAATCTGACTCCTACGTGCTATGTGTTATATGTTTTAGCACGGTAGCCTTACGGGGGACCGGTGCATAATCAAAGTGCTACGTGTATATATATATATATAATGGATTGGCTAGACCTGCTTGGATATGATACGATTTGAGGATTCCTATATTTGTATTACTGGGATAACCCAGGCAAATCATAGAAAGTCGTATGATTGATTGGCCGCTTGTAAACTGACTTGCTTGTGATATGTTCCTGCTGTTAGTAACTGAGGAACATGGACTATCGTGGTGCGTGGTCCAACCCATGTCCTTGTTTGGTTATTGGGTTGGGCTATTGTGCTGCGATAGGCAATGGACCGAAGTTGCGACCAGAAGCCCTTAACCTAACCATAGTTATAGGATGTATCTTATCCCGGTACAATATTGGCACCATTTGTCCTTGTTTGGTTGTAAGGGTGTCGTATTGCCTCGATGATATGGTATAAGCCTATAACTCTTGAACCATGTCTTAATTTACTTATTGGGTTTTGTCTTATTCATTATGTGCTCCCTTGTGGTACTTGCTATTCGGGGCCTGACCCTGCTGGTTTTGTTTGGCCATATATCGTAGCAGCGCTAGAGGATCCAGCCTTCTACCCGAACAATGGTGTACACCAGGAGTATGGGCGCCAGGGACCATGAATAGGTTTCTTCTTCACTTCTATGTTATCTTCATTTTGTACTTGGCGTTTAGCCGCCGGCACCTGTTAGCCGGTTGATATGGACATTAGTTTCTTTTTACATAATTGTAATTAAATCATACTGCATCTGACTACGGTTATGTTCTATTGACTCTCGGTACTAGCTTAACATTTTGTGTAGCTAGACTCATAAATTATTTTGATGAAGCGTTAGGGACGCCTTACTGTTTTATCTTATATGATCATTATTACTGCTTCTTAGTTGATTGATTGAGACATAGATGCTCTGTGAGACCATAGGAGACTTGATTGTAGCATGCACCCCCTAGTCTCTTGACAGTCACGATCGTCGTATGATGTTTTTATACCTCATATGGAGTTGTTGGTCTAGTCCATCTCCGTATTTCGGTACTGGCACGTGACAAGGTTTTATTGGTGGCCCATACATGTCTATTTTTTAGACTTGTAGGGTGCTATGATTATAGGAGTCTCAGTCAAAACATGTTCCCCTTGATCTCCTAATTTATCTTATCTTTCTCCCACCTTGATTGCTAACTTGATTATCATCCTCGATTCCTTCTCGTCCTGTCTTTTGATACCTTGTATCCTTTTCTTTAGGGACACCTCGTTCTCGACTATTGGAGGAGCCGACATGGAAGAGAATCCAGTAGAACAGGGACCAGTGGGAGATCAGCAAGGAAAAGTACCTCTACCTGGACAGATTCATATCAAAAATATTACCGAGCATGAGCCAGATGAGCCGCAGAGGCCAGAGATTCCCGTACCTCAAGTGATGCCGGTAGTACCAGTAGCACTCGACACACCGGCACTATTGCAGATTATCAGGGGGTTATTGGAAATCCAGCAACACCAGATGGCAGTCCAACATTAACAACAGACCCAGCAGCAAGAACAGAATATATTACTGAATCAGGGGTTACAACTAGCTCTTGAGAGGAGCATCAGGACTGACTCAAGAGCATCGGGGAGGTTTTACCGACTTAACCCAAGGTACTTTGATGGCACGGAGGATGTCATTACGGCGGATGCTTGGCTTCAGGATATTGAGGTCATTTTGGTGGTAGTAAAGATCTAGCAGAAGAAAAGGTTGACCAGGTTAGATTGATCCTTCATGATCTTGCCCGCGACTGGTGGGCGTCAGAAGAGGTTGGAATGAGGCATCCTGTTCCTTGGGATAGCTTCAGTACCAGATTCAAGGCCAAGTACTTTGGCATGGTAGCTCGATATGAGCTTCAGCAGAGATTTATCAGCCTCAAGCAGGCTGGTAAGACGGTGGATGGATATGCAGCAGAGTTCTGCAGACTTAGTTATTTTGCACCGATGATGGTGGCTACGGAGCCAAAGAGAGCAATGAGGTTCCAACATGGACTTCACATAGAGATTATGCAGCTGGTCGAGGGGCATGACTACCAGACATTCGATGCAGTATTGATGGCAGCTCGGAGGCACGAGCTTACTATTCAAAGATTATCAGAAAGGACTGGAGGCCAAAAGAGGTCTCATACGCAGAGTGCAGGAGGAGTAGTATCCCGAACGTCAGCACCAGCGCCTGGCGTTCGTATTCGTGATATAACACATGTCACGACAGTTGTGACTGCACCAGTTCGACAGCAGTAACCGAGGCACCAACAACGTCAGAAGACACCAGTAGGTTGTACTTATTACGGCAAGGGAGGACATACTCGGGAAGTGTGTCGGTCAACAAATGGGCAGAGCTTAAAATGTGGAGGTTCAGACTATCGTATAGCTACGTGCCTACAGATACAGAGGCCAGGAGGGCTAGCTCAACATTTTTTGGCGTTGCCAGCTCCAGAGGTAACACCCTATCAAGGGCCAGCACTAGCAGTAAGGCCATTAGCCCAGCGTCCATTATTGACGAAGGCTCAGATGTAGCGACAAGTATAACATCAGGCAGGGCCGCAGAGGCCGCAGCAGCAGGTCCATGTATCACGACCCGCACCAGCTTTTCGGATACGAGACGTGTCCAAGCCAGCCTACGCCGCATAGTCGACGGTAGAACACTGTCACGGCCAAGATGCTCAAAATCATAAAATATAACATTTATTACTCATTTACATTTCTAAAATTTATTACAACAGTTACAAGATTTATATTTGAAAGAAAAATACAATATTCGTACACATATTTGAAAAAGCTACAACATCTATCTAAAGTCTAGGTTTTGGCCTGCAAGTACACCCGTATCTCCCATGCTAAGAAAAGCCACAGCTAAACCTGAAAAATGTTGGTTTCCAGTTGTAATGTCTGTGGTTCGTATTACGTATCTTGGTATACGTGTACGTATTCTTGACTCGTATTGCGTATTTCCCTGCATGGTTATTTTGGCATTTCCTTCTTGGTTCGGTTCAACTTGTTGCTGGTTCGGCTTGACTTGATTTTAGGTGGACCGAACCCCCACCTACCACCACCACCCTCATTTATATTTCCACCTAACTCTCTCTCTCTCTCTTCAATTATTCTTCTCCTTCACTTCTTCTTCTCCACCATTACTCTTCCACCTACCAGGGAAGAGAGCTAGGCAAGTGCAAACTTACTTTATGATGGATCTCAAGTTTTATTGTTCCATTCTCT
The DNA here is from genome assembly GCA_029216955.1 of Iris pallida. Classification (NCBI taxonomy): domain Eukaryota; kingdom Viridiplantae; phylum Streptophyta; class Magnoliopsida; order Asparagales; family Iridaceae; genus Iris; species Iris pallida. The sequence continues at coordinate 25,877,838 of JANAVB010024400.1, read as the reverse complement.
TCTTTACTTGATTCTAAGCCTCTTTAGAACTTGGTATTTTTGGATTTGATGGATGGATTCTTGTAGAGCTAAGTTTGTAACTTTTCGGTTTTCTTGGTTTTGACTTCTAAAACTTGGTTATTTTCGAAAACTAATGGTTCTATGTTGTAGAGAATTCAATTTCATGCAGTTTTGGCTTTTGTTTCGCTTGATTTCGACTTCGGATGAGGAAGTTATGGCCATGGCAAGTTTTCGGAACTTTCATGGTTGAACTTGCTGTTTGGGGACGATGATCCCCATGCGCCCGGGAGGCCATGCGCCGGGAGGCCATGTGCTGTGAAGTCCCGGCAACGCATCCCTTAACTCCGAGCATGTCATGCGCGTAGGTTCCCTACGCGCATGTACTTAAGACGCAACGTGAGTTTCCCACACGCCAATGGTGCAGGAATCCCACGCGCCGATTGTGCAGGAATCCCACGCACCAATGGTACAGGAATCCCATGCGCCGATTGCACAAGAATCCCACACGCCTATGGTGCAGGAATCCCACGTGTCGATTGTGCAGGAATCCCATGCGCCAATGGTGCAGGAATCCCACACACCAATGGTGCAGGAATCCCACGCGCCAATGGTGCAGGAATCCCACGTGCCAATTGTACAGGAATTCCACGCGCCGATTGCGCAGGAATCCCACGCGCCAATGGTGCAGGAATCCCATGTGCCAATGGTGCAGAAATCCCATGCGCCGATTGTGCAGGAATCCCATGCGCCGATTGTACAGGAATCCCACGCGCCAATTGTGCAGGAATTCCATGCGCCGGAATTGCTCTATTTCACTGTTTTTGCCTGTTTAAATTGTTTTGTAGCTAGAATCTTGAAAAACTCAAAACATGAAAGTTGTAGATCTTTTCCTTGGCTTCAAAAATATGTCACTAGTTATTTTATACAAGTTCTCTCATTCATGATAAGGTAAGAATAGAACACGATAATGGCCCGCGGTGGCACACTCTTGACAAGCAAACTGACATGATATATCATGACATGCTGTTACGATAGCTAGTCTGACATGACAAGTATGAAAGACCTGGACACCGTGGGCGATTGTGTTTGTACAAATAAACTGGTACTGTCTTGCATCATGTCTAGGATGGGGATCCCGGAGTACCACGGTCATGGGTACCTACTGAAATTGACTAAGGCTAATTAACTAGAATGATTCAGTAGTCATGAAGAGATTCCCAGCTACAGGCAATCCCATTATCTGGGCGCATTCAGTGGACTTGTAGCCTACCGACGAGTAGGGCACATTTCTAGCACACAAGTCATGTGGTGCACCCTTCATAAAATATACATTCGACCCGGATAACCTGGATGGTCTGCAGGGCTTGTGGCTATTGGGATAATCTCATTGCATCTTGCTAGTAACTAGGCATGTGATAACCCTAGTTAGTTAAAGTATCAAGCCGTACTTATTACTTGGCCGTGATTGATTGGATGGAGTCCAGTCCAGTCTAGTTTATCATGATCCGGTACAAGATTGTATCATGACATGATTTCTTGTATCGATAAATGATGGGATACCAAGTTCTGTTCAGATGAAGGGTTACAACCCCGGTCCTTGTTTGGTTTAAGGGTTGTAACTTGGCTATCTGAATAGTTCCATGGTTATCTTATCATATATCGTCCTGCTTATTGGGCCTGCCTTAACAATAAAGATCAGGGGTCCAGTTCTGTTCAGGCGAAGGGTTACAACCCTGGTCTTTGTTTGGTTTAAGGGTTGTAACCTGGCTCCCGGAGCAGTTCTGCATCCTCTCTTCGTTTATTGTCTTATTGCAACCCCATGCCATATTCGTCATATTTTACCTTACCTTAATACCATGATTATTTATACTGGCCTTAGCAATAAAGATCAGGGGTCCAGTTCTGTTCAGGCGAAGGGTTACAACCCCGGTCCTTGTTTGGTTTAAGGGTTGTAACCTGGCTTCCGGAGCAGTTCTGTGTCCTCTCTTCGTTTATTGTCTTAACTGTACCAATAGTATTTGAGACGGGTTTCTATTCAGGTGAAGGACTGTAACCCTTGTCCTTATTTGGTTTAAGGGTTGTGACCTGGCTAATTGAATGGTTTCCTCGTACTCAGTTTACTGTTGTCATCTCTATTATTATCAGTTCTTTATTTATTGTCTTTAATATTCTATTGTGATTTGCTGGTTTTAGTTCCTAAGTGAAGCCTCCTTTGTGGTACTTGCTCTTTCTGGAGTCTGACCCAGCTGATTTTGTATGGACAGATATCAGAGCAGCACCAGAGGATCTACCTACCTTCCAGCCAGATGGTGACCACTGTAGAAGCATAGAATTTCAGGAACAGAAATCCTATGCGCCTAACACTACATACGCCAGGAAGCTCAGATAAAGTACTTGGCACAGCAAACAACAAAAGCTTAGACATTAAAAGAAGATTTTTATTTCATATAAAAGTCTATTACATGTCTAAAAAAGGCTGTACAAAGGAGAACTTCTACAAAAAGAAAAGACCCTAAGTCTACAGCCAGGCACATCAACCACCATGCGCTCTCAAATGGGCGCATCTCGCTATGCGCTCTCAGCCAGGCGCATCCCTTCAGCAGCTCAGTTATGTACATCCTCAATTATGTGCATCCCTTTAGCGGCTCAGTTATGCGCATCCCTTCAACAGCTCAGTTATGTGCCGCCCTTTCAGTCAGGCGCATCATGAAGTCTCAACATATGCGCCATCAAATGCTTCGACTAATGAAGCATTTATTGAGCAGAATGAGGGTGGACAATCAACCCTCTAGCTGGAGGAAGAGCTCTCCAAACTAAGAAAGAGGAGAGTACCGCAATTGACCCGCGGCTAAAGGAGCAGCTTTCAACCCAACCAGAATGGGCAACACCCACTCTAACGGGAGGATGAGCTATCCTAAAGTCCAAGGAAGATGATCGGAGCACCGCAATTCTGATCTGCGGCTCTTCCAGCATAACGGAGATGAGGCTCGAGCATCCCCATCTTTGGATGCAACAAGCACCTTCTGTCTGCCTCAGAAGCCTTCAACTCCGACTTTTGGATATAACAGTCACCTTCAAGTGCATCAATGAAGACAATGCGTCGCATCTTCACCCTCGGGGGCATCTCGTCAACAGAATGTCCTCGAGCAAACAAGTTTATTTTGGGAGGACGTGAGAGAACGAGAAGCAAACTCTCTCCATGCCACTATTTATAGGCCGGACAAATCAAACCCATGCGCCAAGTGGCTGGCTCTCCGAATCCCGTGCAATGAATTTGCATTAAATAGGTGATGAACCTGACGCTTCAAATTTGGCCAAAAAACGGCTATTTAAAGCACTCGAAGAACGTAACAGTCGGACCAATAAAAGCGGATGCGCCGGTCAGACCGCGTATCATACAGATACGCCCATCAGCACCAAGCGCCTTATGAGGATGCGCCCCCATGCGTCCCCATGCGTCTAGTGGAACGTAGATCAATGCGTCCACTCAAAGGCCCATCACCTGTCAAGAACATTAAATGCTGAAGTCTGACAGAGTTGGCAGCACGTCCCCCGAAGACTGAACAGTTGACAGCTTTTTCAGAAGATGAAGCGTCGCCGACGTCAGCATCATCATTACTTTCCTCCGGCGGTTACAAGCCACGTGGCCGCCCAACCATTCGCATGCGCCTCCGCAGCCATACGTCCAAACCTCTGCATGCGCTTCAAGAGCCATGCGCCTCAGACCCTCCTCTGATCCCTAAAGACAGAAGTCAAGTCACTACTGAAGCCTCGTATGCGCCTCAAAAGTCGTGCGCCCAGACTGGTTCGTGACTCCTAAAGGTTACAAGCCAAAGTCTACTCATGCGCCTAATCCCAGGCACATCCTATCTGATCACTCTCCACCAAATCAGAGATCTTTGAGCCATGGACCTACGACACGTGTCCTTTGACTCGATTCAGCCTATGAAGGGGTGCTAATCACCCAAGATCTCAGCAACTGAAAGATCCTCTCCATTGCTACGTGTCAGCTCGGTTGCAGCCCACAAAGGCAACATGAAGGATTCAACTCCTCAATCAGAGCGCATCGCCCATGCGCCTCCATCAGCAATCACCACGTGGCATCCCGACAAACAGGCACACATATGCGCGCATAAGCAGCCAGCCTACAAGATATAAATAGAGGGATCATTTCCTTCTTCCAGACGGACAGACATATACAGAGACAGACCTACGAATACACACAGAGAGGCAAATACAGACACTCAACGTCTTCTTCCTCTCCGCAAGCTCCGGCACCCAGAGCAACTCAGACCTTCAGAGAACCGAGAACCGTCGTCAGATCGTCAACGGAGTCAACGCATTACCACTCGCTCCATCGGCACAAGGGACCCAGATAAACAAAAGTGTACTCCTAGGACTACGTCTAAGTCCTATATTGTAACACTGTTCTGTTTGTAATTGAAATTTGTAATCAAAAGATTTTAATGGCAAACAAGCTGACGACTCTGCTGGGGACCTCTTTCTCCTCCACTGAGAAAGTTGTGTCGCAATCCGACGACATGAAGGTGGGCTCCTCCCACAAGACGCTGGTCGTACGCCTCAATCAATAGGCGTATGAGGAGTTCATCTCTGAAGGCAGTGCGAGTCCTTCGAAGCGGCTACCAAAGCCGAAGAAGACTCGCCAGGTCTGGGTGCACAAGGTCGTCGCCTCTGGCACCAACACCGAAGGGAATGCGCCGATGCAGCCTACCCTTCCTGCTGACGTCCTCAGCAGCCAAGATGCACCCATCGGTGCAGCGTATCTCTCGAAGAAACGTGTGGCTGACCACATTTCCCAGCCATCTCCCTCTCAGGCAAGAAAGATGCATCGACGGAGCAGGAGCGCAGCCAATTCCACGCGTATCACCTCTGATGTGCCACAAAAGGTCTCTGTCTTTGAAAGACTCACTCGCTATAGTGGCGAGGAGAATTTAGACTATTAGTACTATGCACTCCAGCGGGCTGGTACGAAGAAGTCTAAGGCAGCACGGGCCATCCGCCTCAAACGTGCTATGCCGGCAACAAGCCAGAAGTATGCGCTCACAATCATACGCGCTGCTGATGGTAAGCTGTATAAGGTTGACTCGGGTGCTTCTGCGCCGGAAATGAGTCGACCTTCAAAGTCCTTGTCTCACTTGGGCGCATCTGTTGCGTTCGCAACCAAGTCGAGCAAGGCAAACCCTGTGGTCTTGAACTCCCGTGCCTCCACTGGTTGTGCGTCTGAGGTTCGTTCAAGTCACTGTAAATGTTGTTCCCCCACTACTGATCTGAGCGCCTGTTTGGTGTTGGATCAGGGGGCGCAGCATTCACTTGACCACCCCGGCGCTTGGCCTTGCCATGCGCTTGATGGAGGTGCGAAGGTGGCACTCTCCTCCAACGATCTGCGTAACGTGATCACTCATAAATGCCGATCAGAAGAGTCGATTGACAAGCACAATGTGCCCCTCACAGGGCACACCTGTGCTGTAGTCACCATCAACTGTTGTTGCAAAACAGCAGTCCCACCACCAAGGCAGTCGGTGTTCCAGCGGCTGCAATCGTCAACACCCCTCCGACGTCGCCTCGGGAAGAAGGTGTCAATAAAAGAGGAGCCAGAACTAAAGGTTGCTTCATGCAACATAATCTCTAACTCCTCGTCAATCCGAAAGGCGACTGGCAATTCCTCGTCCTCGTCCAAGAGCCAGCCGAGGAAAACCAAGACAACTGTCCCATCCTCTGGAGTGTTTGAAGGCACTCGGGGGAGAAAGAAGATCCTGGAGGAAGCTGGAGGTAGTCAAGCCCTTATTGATCCTCCTTCTGATGACGAAGATATCCTCCAGAGCACAGTTGGGGTGGATCTTCATCCTGGGGACGAAGTCAGCCTCCCGAGCACAGCTGGGGGTAGTCTAGCCCCTGTGAATCTGTGCCTCGAAGACGAAGAAGTCCTCCAAGACAGAACTGGAGGTAATCAGGCCCTTGCGGATACTTCTCCCGAAGACGAGGGTGTCCTCCAGAACGTAGCTGGGGGTAGCCAGGAGGAAGCTCCAGGAGAGGCAACTCCCCTACAGGAGAGTGAGGCCGAGAGTGAAGCCTCAACAGATCCATCCACTTCCAGCCGTGTCATGACAATATACATGACTGGGGGTGATACTGAGCCAGATGCGCCGCCAGCAGATCTCGTCCAGCGCATGGATACCCTGGAGGGAGGACTCAAAACCCTCTCTGTCTCTATGCAAACACTGACTCAAGCAGTGTTTGAAATACGGTTCGCTTTGGCCAGAGCGCCTTCTACCGGTCCTGACCCAGGGGCCAATGGAGAATCAAGTGTACCCCTTCAACGGGTATCCTTGGATACAGATCGCCGCAAAGCACCACGGACGTCGGAGCCTTCAAATGCTCAACTCCAGGTGGTACCACCTTCCCCGACTCCCAGCTCCACGGAAGACGTGGTCGAAATGATCAGGGACTTGCGCGAGCGCTTTGAGTCCAAGAATAGACAAGAGGAGCGCCAAAAGATGGGGATCCCCCAACCATATCCCCTCGAATGAAACAAAGTGGTTTATCCTCCTAAGTATAAACCACAAACATTGACGCCATACGACGGGAAGGACTTTCCGCGTCGCTATCTGACGTACTTCCAGTCTCAAACGGGACATCTTTCGAAGGAGGACGCCCTACTCACCAGCATATTTGTCGGGGCACTGAAGGGAGTGGCGTACGACTGGTACTGCAGTCTCCCCGATAACTCCATATCTTCTTTCGACGACTTGACGTATCTCTTCCTCGACCGTTTCTACGACGGCGGGAAAGACATGACAATGGCGTCCCTCATAGAGATACGTCAGAAGGAGAAAGAAACAGTTTGAGTATTCATCGAACGCTTCCGACAGGCCTGCTTCAGACTGCCCCCGGGCATGCCAGAACATGCACTCCTCTCCTTCTGCAGCATGAACATGCTGTCTGCGATCAAACTCTGGCTCAACTCTACTTCTCCTCCCGACTGGAGTTCCTTGATCATCGAAGCCGAAGCAGCAGAAAAGAAGGCGTCCAATGCTCGCCTTCTGGGAGTTAGTTTTCCTGTCTTTGAGGACAAGGAGAAACGGCCTACAGCCAACAACCCTGGACGAGAGACGAAGGGGAAACAGGAATTGACTGTCAATGCCTCCAAAGGTGCATCAGCACCAACCCAGAAGCCTCCACTTCCACCAAGGCCAAAGGAGGTTTATTCTTTCAACGATAAAGACACCCTGTAACTCTTCGAGATACTGAAACAGGGTGACAAGATCAAGTTGCCGGACCCAAAGCGTCCCGACGAGGTTGGAAAAGTGGACAATCCAAAGTATTGTCACTACCATCGGTTTGTTGGACATCCAACTAAGGACTGCTACATCTTCAAAAACTACATCCAGTGTATGATCAATGCGGATGTTATCTCCATCGACTACGAGGAGAAAATGGTCTCGGCCAACCTGGTGTCACTCTAATTTGGCACCTTGCCGCCAACCACAACACAAGATGGCGTCGTCCCCATCCCTAAGGCGACAATGGAGGTGGTCAATCTACCACCTACTCGTGACAACGTGAGTGGACTCATCCCACTCACCACATTTCGGGGAGAGGACTTATGGGTTTACCCTGATCTCGTCTCTGAGGTTACTCAACCGGAGGTACGCTCTGCCTCCAAAACTAAGGGCAGGAAGATCAAGTCTTGCCGTATGGTCTCTTTCTCTGCGGAAGAGGCACTTCCTGTACAGACGCGTTCACATCAGAACGCCCAACCTAACAAAGCTGTCGTCGAGGTGGTGCCTTCTTGCACCGTTCCTGCTGCCCAAGAAGAGGGCTCATCTAGACCTCCAGCAACCAATAAGCAGAAGCATATAGAGGCCCGTTTCGACAAGCCTCTGCGAAAGGAGAATGCTTCGGGGCTAGCCAAGCCCCACAACTTTGACATACTGGCACAACTTGCCAGTACTCCTGCCAGCCTATCTCTGTTTGAGCTCATGCGTCTTTCCAAGGACACTCGTGAAGCTCTCTGTGAAGCCCTGAAGGATGCTGAGTCCTTTATCAGTCAGGTCAAGCAGCCTGAGGATACTCCGACTACGTGTGCGCACTGTCATTATGCGGATGAAGTTATCCCCAACATAACCTTCACCCAACAAGACATGCTGCTCAAACACAACCGACACAACAGGCCACTGTATTATACAGGGTATGTCGGTTCCGTCAAGGTAAAGCGGATTCAGATCGATCCGGGGACTTCCCTCAGCATCATCTCGAAGACGCTGCTCTCAATACTGGGGATCCCAATGTATCGACTGGCGCCTTCCAACACAACAATCAGTGGCTTCAATGCTAGTAAAAGCGAGCCGCTAGGCAAAATACGGCTGAAGTGTCATATCGGTAACCTCCGAACTGAGGTGACTTGCTATGTCGTGGACGCTGATGTCAACTACAACCTCCTACTGGGTCGTCCGTGGCTGCATGAGTACATGGTGGTGCCATCTACACTCCACCAATGTATGAAGTACGTGTCCACCAACGACATCATCCGGACGGAGTTCGCAGACATTGACCCTTTCAAAGGGGTCGAAGCCTACTTCACTGATGCTATCCTATACAAGTCACTCGACGAAGGGGAAGCCAACGACGCTGATGATGAAGCAGAAACAGTGGCAGAGCCGGACATGGAGCCAGAGATGATTCCCCACGCTCCTTTGAAGATCCGACTCAAGGGGAAACCGCCTCAGATACTGTCTCCTATGACTATCAAGCTACCTGGAAAAGCACCAACTGCTCTAGGTAGAACACCTACTGAAGCTCCCTTGAAGATATGACTCAAGGAAAAGCTACCTCAAACATCGGCTCCCCTTGTGGCAAAACTACAGGGGAAGGCACCAGCCACTGAAGGCGCAGTTGAGGCACCTCTGAAGGTGCATCTTAAAGGCAAGCCTCCACAATAATCCGTCTCATCCAAGCTGCCAGAGAAGGCCCACATAGCCCTCTCGGATCCCAAGATCAAAGCTGTGGTGGACTCTCCTGATCCAACCCCAGTACTCACAGATGAAGAGCTAGTGGAATATATCTCTGCTGATGTAGATGCACCTTCTCTGGACAATGTAATTCTGCGGGACAAAATCTCGTGTTTTATCAATAATGGAGTGTCTTTTAATTACTAGTCTTCCACATTGGAATACCATGTATACATTAGATAACGCTCTACGGTCGTTGCAAACACAAATAACGACCGTCCATCATGTAAATCGAGTAGTCCCATCCCAGGGGGTCTGTTTTGTAGTCCCACCGCGGAATCGAGACGAAGAATCCATCATCTTCGACAAAGTCGAGCGTCATCAAGACCTCCCGCCACTCGAGCAAGAACTAGATACCGGCAGAATACAAGTCTATCGGTACACGGACAAGGCAAAGTACCTCATCCAAAAGATGGGATACGATCTAAAAAGCAACAAAGGCCTGAACTACGGCAAGGGTCGACGTCTTCCTCTCTGGCTCCCAACACCTAAAGGAAAGCCGTAGGACTACTATCATCGAACTCGACGGGGGGTGGGCTATTCACGCCGCCGTCAACTCCAGAGAGTTCGGAGGCAGAAGAAGTAGAACATTCTCATTCATCCGAAGCATCAACTTGGAATCCCGATACCAGTATCGGATCAGTCTTCAAGAAAGTGCAATCAGCCAACATGACATCCGCACAATCTCAAGAATATGAAGGCGAAGACCAAACGCCAGAATTCTTCGAGGAAGAACCCTGGGCTCAACGCCTAGGAGAACAGTAGGAGTCTCGTTTTGAATTACGCGAACCCCCTACCGAAGACGAAGTCAAGCAGATTGACCATGGGGATGGATCTTCTTCCAAACCCATCTTCATCAGCAAAAGTCTAAAAAGAGAAGACCGAGAATCTTTAATCCAACTGGCTAAAGAATATATCGATGTCTTCGTCTGGAGCTACGAAGATATGCCGGGACTTGATCCCCAGATCGCGATGCATAGGCTTAATATCTTACCTGATGCCAAGCCTATAAAACAACAACAGCGACGTTTTCGTCCTGACATCATGAACGCTATCGATCAGGAAGTAGACAAACTCCTGACCAGCGGATTTATTCGTGAAGAATAACACCCGGATTGGGTGGCCAACGTCGTCCCAGTCACCAAGAAGAATGGGACGATACGAGTCTGTATCGACTTCAGGGATCTCAACACTGCTTGCCCGAAGGACGAATTCTCGCTTCCAATCACCGACGTGATGATCGACAACACATGTGACTTCGAACGCATGTCTTTCATGGACGGGTATTCGGGCTACAACCAGATCAAGATGTTCCCCGATGACGTAAAACACACGTCATTCAGGACTCCGAAGGGGGTTTTCTGCTATACATTGATGCCCTTCGGCTTGAAGAACGCTGGTGCGACATACCAACGAGCTTTAAGCACCATCTTCCATCAGTATCTTCGCAAGACAGTCGAATGCTATGTTGATGACATCGCAGTCAAGAGCCGTCTCAAAGGAGATCACCTACAAGACCTTAAGACAGTCTACAATCTCATGCGAGTGCATCAACTCAAGATGAACCCCGCTAAATCCTTCTTAGTGGTTTCTAGCGAAAAGTTTTTGGGCTTCATTATCATGGCGAAAGGCATTCATATCGATCCCGAGAAGACCAAAGCCATCCTTGACATGGACCCTCCGAAGAACCTCCGAGAACTTCGAGGCCTGCAGGGGCGTCTGGCATACATCTGGAGGTTTATAGCAAACCTTTCCAAAAAATATCAACCCTTCACCCAGCTCATAAAGAAGGGAGTCTCTTACGTCTGGACAGAGGAATGCCAAAAAGCTTTCGATAATATCAAGGCTTACTTGACGAGCCTGCCAGTCCTGGTGGCACCCGTCGTCGGTAAAATATTTCTCTTCTACGTCCGTGCCATGGATCATTCCCTCGGCGCTCTGCTGGCTCAGAACAGCGATACAGGCTATGAGCAAGCTATCTACTACCTCAGTAGAACACTGATCGGGGCCGAACATCGGTACAACCCCGTTGAAAAAGAGTGTTTGGCTTTGGTATTTGCCATCCAGAAGACTCACCATTGTGTCTCGGGCCAGACAATTCATGTCATCTCCCGAGTTAATCCACTCAGAGTTCTCATGACGAAGCCAGGGTCATTGAACTCCCGGCTAGCTACATGGGCAATCCGGCTAACGCCATACAACATGGTGTTCGTTCCACAAAAAGTCGTCAAGGGTCAGGCTCTGGCCGACTTTTTAGCTGCACACCCCATCCCAGAGTCCTCCAGACTCTATGAAGACATCCCGGACGAGGTCCAAGAATCAAACGTCACCGAAGAAAGCTCCATCTGGCGGATGTTTTTCGATGGCGCTTCAAGAACAGGCCCCAAAGGCCAAATTATCGCAGGAGTGGGGGTAGTCTTAGTCTTCTCCGATCAGCTGGTCATCCAGCGTACCTACTCCCTTTCGAAGCCGTGCTCCAACAATGTTGTCGAGTACAACGCGCTCATTATGGGACTCCAACTGGCGCAACAGCTGGGGGTGAATCATCTGGAAGCCTACGGCGACTCAAAACTCGTCGTTAACCAGATCAGAGGGCAATACGAAGTTCGCCATGAAGATCTGATTCCTTACCATGAAGTTGCATTGAATATTATTTCAACCTTTACCAAGTTCTTCATCGAACATGTACCTCATTTACAAAATCTGGAGGCTGACGCTCTGGCTAGTCTCGCAGCCTCATTGGCAGCACCCCTCGGGACTCAACACTACGTCACGGTAGTTGGTCGAGACTTGGTCTGTCCTAAAAATAACCTATGCTCATAAATGGCCAATGCCGTGTCAACAAGTGCTAGTGTTAATGTCCGAGACTGGAGGTTCCCGTTCATCGACTTCGCTGTCTACAAAATTCTTCCAGAGGACCCGAAAGAAGCCGTCTCGGTCAGGAGGCGTTCCCTTCGATTCTATTACGATGTAGCTACTAAAATGCTGTACCGACGCTCCTACGATGGACTTCTCCTTCGATGTTTATCCAACAAAAAAGCAGCCAAAGCCCTTCGAAAAGCTCACGACGGAACCTGCGGGACCCATCAACCTGGCCCTAAGTTACAGGATCGACTGCGATGCATGGGCTACTACTGGCCAACCATGGCAGCCGACGCTGTCGACTATGCTAAAAAGTACCATGTGTGCCAGCTTCACGCTGACTTCATCCATACACCGTCAGAACCACTACATCATACGGTCGCCTCCTGGCCCTTTGAAGCCTGGGGCATGGACATTGTAGGACCGATCACCCCTCCTTCATTATGGGGACACCGCTTCATCCTAGCCATCACCGACTACTTCTCCAAATAGGCAGAAGCAGTTCCACTAGCGGAAGTGAAGAGCTCCAGGGTGGTCAGCTTCATCAAGCACCATATCATCTACCGTTTCGGGGTACCTCGGAGGATTATCTACGATAACGGTCCTCAGTTCATCAGCCATATTTTCAGCAGATTCTGTGACAAGAATCGCATTCAAAACGTGGCATAAACCGCCTACAATCCGACAGCAAATGGATTGGTCGAGGCATTCAACAAGTCTATCGTCAGGCTACTCAAAAAGGTCGTGTCATCCAACAAACGTGACTGGGACAAAAGGCTCGGCGAATGCCTTTGGGCCTACCGCACAATGGTACAGACCCCGACGGACAACACACCATTCTTTCTGGTCTACGGGAGCGAAGCGGTACTGCCTCTCAAGATCCAGATACCCTCACTCCATGTAGCGATCACAAATCAACTAACAGAGGAAGACAATCAACGTCGCCGTCTGCGAGAATTGGAGGCACTTGACAAAAAATGTCTCCTAGCTCAACAGCGCATCGAACTCTATCAAGCCCGTATATCACAGGCTTTCAACAAGAAGGTCAAACAGAGGACTTTCCAAGTAGGTGACCTGGTTCTGGCTGTCAGGAGGCCGATGGTGTTGACTCACAAGACACCAGAAAAGTTCGAGCCCAAGTGGGAGGGGCCTTTCATCATAAAGACGGTATACTCAAACGGTGCTTACCGCCTCGCCAAACCCAATGGAAACTTGTTCATGATGTCCATCAACGGCAAGTTCCTAAAGAAGTACTACTCTTGACATCCTTCAGACATGTACTTCTATCTTCACCCAACAAAGGAGTTTGTGGACCCAATCATCGGGGCTCACGTACAATTCCCTTCCCCAAAATCTTACGCTTTCGGAACCCAGCTGTTTCGTGGTGTTCTATCCTCCAGTAGAAGGACAACCACGTCCACATTACCTATGAGTTGTTCTCCTACGCCCTACAAATCAGAATCTTACGCTCCGTAAGACTACGCTACCCATCATGTTTACCACGTCCACATTACCTCTGAGTAAACATCCCGTACAGACAACCCCTGTATTGTCGTACATTGATCGCAGAACTTCCACGTCCACATTACCTCTGAGTAGTTCCGCGTATCCCTCCTGAGTCACTCCTACCACGTCCATAACACCTCTGAGTAGGAAGATTCCATCATTTGAACCCCATATTTGCCACGTCCACATCACCTCTGAGTAAACATGTCAGGTTCTCTCAAACTTATTATCTGTACCTAACAACCAAGGTGCGCAAAAGATAATAGGTCTACATAAATCATCAAGTTCATGACAGCAAAAATGAACACACCACAAAACTCTTCATTCTTTATTTAAAAGTAAAGAATTACATCCCGAGCAGAACTTCCATGTCCATATTACCTCTGAGTAGTTCCGCGTATCTCCCTCCAGAGTCATTTCCTGCCACGTCCATATCACCTCTGAGTAGGAAAGCTCTACCATCAATTCCATATTTACCATGTCCATACTACCTCTGAGTAAATATGTTGGTTCTCTCTCTCTCTCTCTCAACTTATTATCTGTACCTAAAAATCAAGGTGCGCCAAAGATGATAAGTCCACATAAATTCCCAGTAGAAGTACCCAAACCTGTCACGTCCATACTACCTCTGATAGGATTGTCATACCTAAACAGCTCTACTGTCCTTGCTTCTTGTTCAAAGTATTTCAAAACTTGTTCAAAAGTTTTAAAAACTTTGAAGGGGGTCTTGTAGAAGCATGGAATTTCAGGAACAGAAATCCTATGCGCCTAACACTACATGTGCCAGGAAGCTCAGATGAAGTACTTGGCACAGCAAACTACAAAAGCTTAGACATTAAAAGAAGATTTTTATTTCATATAAAAGTCTATTACATGTCTAAAAAAGGCTGTACAAAGGAGAACTTCTACAAAAAGAAAAGACCCTAAGTCTACAACCAGGCGCAGCAACCACCATGCGCTCTCAAACGGGCGCATCTCGCCATGCGCTCTCATCCAGGTGCATCCCTTCAGCAGCTAAGTTATGTGCATCCTCAGTTATGTGCATCCCTTCAGCGGCTCAGTTATGTGCATCCCTTCAGCAGCTCAGTTATGTGCCGCCCTTTCAGTCAGGCGCATCATAAAGTCTCAGCATATGCGCCATCAAATGCTTCGAATAATGAAGCATTTATTGAGCAGAACGAGGGTGGACAATCAACCCTCTAGCTGGAGGAAGAGCTATCCAAACCAAAGAAGAGGAGAGCACTGCAATCGACCCGCGGCTAAAGGAGCAGCTTTCAATCCAACCAGAATGAGCAACACCCACTCTAGCGGGAGAAAGAGCTCTCCCAAAGCCCAAGGAAGATGATCGGAGCACCGCAATTCTGATCTACGGCTCTTCCAGCATAACGAAGACGAGGCTCGAGCATCCCGATCTTTGGATGCAACAGGCACCTTCCGCCTGCCTCAGAAGCCCTCAACTCCGACTTTTGGATGTAACAGTCACCTTCAAGTGCATCAATGAAGACAATGCGTCGCATCTTCACCCTCGGGGGCATCTCGTCAACAGAATGTCCTCGAGCAAACAAGTTTATTTCGGGAGGACGTGAGAGAACGAGAAGCAAACTCTCTCCATGCCACTATTTATAGGTCGGGCAAATCAAACCCATGTGCCAAGTGGCTGGCTCTCCCAATCCCGTGCAATAAATTTGCATTAAATAGGTAATGAACCTGACGCTTCGAATTCGGCGAAGAAACAGCTATTTAAAGCACTCAAAGAACGTAACAGTCGGACCAATAAAAGTGGATGCACCGGTCAGATCGCGCATCATACAGATACGCCCATCAATACCAAGCGCCTTATGAGGATGCGCCCCCATGCGTCCCCATGCGCCTAGTAGAACGCAGATCGATGCGCCCACTCAAAGGCCTATTACCTGTCAAGAACATTAAATGCTGAAGTCTGACAGAGTTGGCAGCACGTCCCCCGAGAACTGAACAGTTGACAGCTTTTTCAGAAGATGAAGCGTCGCCGA